>KK122468.1:314943-339890 GCA_000611955.2 Stegodyphus mimosarum | reverse complement strand
CTGCAGTTCCTTTTCATGGACGACAATGCACCATGTCATCGCACAGTAGCTGCCGAACAGCTCTTAGAGAGTGAGGATATTGAACGTATGGATTTGCCGGCACGATCTCCGGATCTAAATCTCGTCAAGCATGTACGGAACTTACTAGGGAGACCCGTGGCAGCACGTAACTTATCGCCAGTAACGATTCCGAAACTGCGGTTGGTGCTACAAGAGGAACGAGCAGCAGAGTCTCAACAGCTCATTAACAACCACATATCCAGCATGCACAAATGATGTGAAACCTGCCTAGCAGTCAGGGGAGATCATATCTCCTATTAAAGACCGGATGTTTCTTGCTGGACACCCATCACAGGGATGTTTCGGCCTTCCGTCGCATTGCGCTCCATGCTACTTTTTCAATAAAGCTTCTTTTTATCCCTCTGATTTCTCTTTTATTAAGTGTTGCTTACATTAGTCATGTCCTATCGTATTGGGGATCTTACGGTATTAAATGTGTTGATTTGGAAAGCTTTTGTACAAAGTTATATTGAAAAAACCGTCTCGTCCTTAATTTTTGCACACCAGTGTATTTATACTCCGAAACTGAATGAATACTTTTAAGAAGTTTATAACAGGCTTATTTGCAATAAACAGAATCTACATAAACGAAATAATGTCTTGCTCATTTATGTATAGGAGAAAATTATCTTGAGGCTCTGGTAAGAAGACTGCACTTGACTCTAAACAAGACTAGACGTAACACTCTCTTTCACACATCCGAGACGCCCACTTTCTTTACCTTGGTAGCGGACAACTTGAATTATGGAATGAATTTTAGCTCCAAAAATCCCTAGATTAAAAGGTTGCACTAGATACGGCCGTTATTAGAGGATATTTTGATTTTCATAGTTAATTTTTAATATAACTATTCAAAGAATTTTGTGACTTGGTCATTTTCGGTGGCATATCATACATTCAGTTCGATTTTAGTCTCATTTCATTTTCCTCGAAACTTAATGCAATAATATTTACTGCAGGATCATTTAGGTGCAGAAAATCGTTGGTCTTGGTTTTGCAGAACGTATGCTTCGCTAAATTATAAAATTAAAATTTTAGTTAGATTTTTTCTCCAATGAGACCCTCTAAGCGTGGTTTTTCTGTGCATGTAAGAGTGCTCCATAACTCTCAGTTTTTCATCCCAGACACAAAATTATTTCCATGTTAGAAGCTGTCTTCCATTATGCGATCTGACAACAATAACTGACTACAATTTAGATAGTCATCAGAACAGGAATAATCATACGGGACACCAGGACTTTACTATCTGGTGGAAACGGCGCTGTCCCATGATGCTATTGATTCTGTGAAGCAGTCTACAGAAGCCACTGTAAACTTTCCAAAGTATTTTCATGCACCTATTATTTAGGAGAATTTGCATATTAATATGAAGACTTTTTTGCAGCTCACAAATATCTTCTCTTGATCTTAAAGTATTTTACAAAATTGTAGCTTTTGTGATGAAAGTTCGGATTATTTATGATATATCTTCCAAACTCTAGTTCGCTTGTATTTGGACTAACGCTACAACTTTATATTTAGTACTGCTACCTAAAATCATCACTGATCATTAGCTGACGCTTTTGTTTAGATACTTAGTATTTGGTGCATATGTGGAAGTGGTCTGTAAGAAATCTTTAAGATTTAAAAGCTTCGCTCTGCAATGACGCAAGCAAGAAAGAGGCATTGCCTCCCTGTTTCATATGGTGGTCAGCAGTACCGATTGGAACTGGGTTCGAATCACAAAGAAAGCATGGATGTTTTTATAATATATAGCGTCTTTGCGTCATGGGGGCACATAAAATGCCATAGAGAAGTTGGTGTCAGAGAAAGAGTGGATAGGAGATGCTTAGATTCGGCCGCTAGGGTTTCATCTAAGGAAACTGTGATGGAAATGGGCCAGATATCTTCTAAATCTTTGGCTATCAGAAGGCTCAAACTTTCTCTTCTATACGCGGTGAATTCCTGGATCTGAACTAGGTTATCTTTAGAAGTGGATAATGAGTCCCGCTAAAAGAAGTATGTACGATGAATAATTTTCGCGACAGTAGTTGATTACTTTGGATATCTTTCATCGGAGGTTGCCTTTTGTGTTTTTATTTTGGATCGCATTCAAAATGTATAGCAAAGGAAAACGTAGTAGAAGTAATATCATAGTTTTATTTTTATAGTATACCTTAGTATTCTTATTATAATATTTGTATTAATTATAATTATTTATTTTCTATTCTACCCTGAGATAGATATTATGTATTACTGCTGTATTATGTCTCCTTTGTAATATTCAATTACACTCATGTCCATAAATTAAGGATAATGCAAAATCAGGCAAAGAAAGAGTCAGAAACAAAACAAATTTGACTTATTTGTAAAGCTTATTTATTAAACAAAAGGTAAAGAGCAAAAGAAGATGCTATATGTTTGATATTATTAAAAAAATTAGCGATTTTTTCCCTCTGGAGCAAATTACAAAAAAAAACCTATTTACAAAAAAACAATATTACATGGTTGGTATGATTGTTAATACATTGTATGTCTCTCAGACGATGCAATACATTCCGTACAACGCCTAGGCATGCTGAGTATCAAATTATCGATCTGATCTTGGGGGATATTACACCACTCAATAAGCAATGCTCTCCGAAGTTCCTGTAGACATGTAGGAGGAGGTTGAGGGGCTGCAGCTCGTCGGCCAAGCATGTCCCACACGTGCTCTACTGGATTCAAGTCCGGTGAGAATGCTGGCCAGTCCATACGGGTGATATCCTCCGACTGAAGGCATTCGCTTACGATGTTTGCACGGTGAGGACGGGCGTTGTCATCCATAAACACAAATTGTGCGCCCATGGCGCCCCAACACAAACGTACATGTTGTTCCAGAATGACGTCCCAATAGATTGGGCTTGCCACGGTTCCAATTTGAACATGCAGGTCACCTCTGGAACCCAGAATAATTCCATCCCAAACAAGCACTCCTGCACCACCGTAACGGTGTCGTTCAATGATGCTTTCTTAGTGGTAACGGGTATCTGGAGCTCTCCATATGAAAGTCCGGCGAGAATCAGACTGCAAGCTATACCTGGACTCGTCGGAAAACATCACACAAGCCCACTGTCGCGGTGTCCACAATGCATGCTCTCTACTCCAGGCTAACCGCAGGCGACAGTGAGTTGCAGTAAGTGGAACGCGTCTAAGAGGTCTACGAGCATATAGACCAATCTGCCCTAAGCGTCTGTACACGGTCTGCCTTGAAATTGTCGTACCAGTGGCTGAAGAGAGCTGACGAGACAGGTCTGATTCTGTGCTCCGCCTGTTTCTTTTGGCAGTAACTGCCAAATACCGGTCCTCATTCGGCGTTGTAACTCTGGGGCGACCTGTGCTGTAACGTCTACTCAAATTACCGTCATTTTGGAATCGTTGCCAAAGCCTGGAGATGACACTCTGGGCAATTCCAAGTTCGTCTGATATTTGCAGTTGGGTACGCCCACATTCCAGACGGCCGATAATTCTACCACTTAAAAATCATCCAAATGCGTCCTTTGTGTCATAACTATTCGGTAATTGCACTGAAATGCTTATAAAGCGCCTGTGAACAATTTTACTTCTTTGCCTGTATTCCTTATATATCACTCTCTTACACTCTCGTCATTGTGACAAGAGGTCATCTGGTTACTTCCATTCTGGTTACTGACATCGGTGTCATCTGGTTACTTCCTGAAATTTGCATATGATTCTTAAATATGTGTGTAGTGATTTTACAGGTGATATATGTATTTTAGAGTTCGATTTCCGCGTGACTCCTTAATTTATGGACATGAGTGTATTTACTTACATCTGTAAGCCTTCTAGCATATTTTGTGAACATGAGGAGTTTTGCATTGGTTTCTTAAATTAAAAAAAAGGGAAAATAACAGCAAGCAAGGGAAGGAAAAGCAAGCGAAGCAAGGGAAAATAACAGCAAGACAGGTCAAAGTAACATCGGGGAATTAATGCACTAGTCAAGAATATATTATAACTCTAAAAGTATAATTTAACTTCATAAATTATACACAACTACAGCTCGTATCAAGACGGGAGAGAAACACACCAAAGTAAAACATAAAATTAGCAAAGGAATAAACTTGTGTTTGGCTTAGGTTTTAGTCAAGAATCTATATCGATTTCTAAGGGAAACGGATACAGGTCAATCAGGAGCAAAGAAACGTGCAATAAAAGGCACACCACGATTTTATTACAGACAACAAACAACGTTAACGTTCCACCAAACTAAAAGAACTTTAATGTTTTACACCAAGGAACAGGAATCTTATGTCTGAAAAGGAATAAGTAACAAGTCTTTGGTAGCTAATCATACTTGGATTTTTAATCCTAATGTTGAATCTGGGTCTACAAAAATTATTAAAAAAGCTCCTTCCATTGGTAAAATGAATTTTCTTTTCATATTTATCTATATATTATTTATAGATTTATCTCGTTTAGTTAATGACTTTAATTCCAATTCACTTATATTCAATCGCTTTTAAAATTCTTTTAATTTATTTTTTAATTTTCGTTACTAATTCTGCCGACAAATGGCACTACATTCTCGTTCGCTTTATTCCTGTTGGGTATTGTTACGTGCGTACGAGTTCATTATATATTGAATGCACAAGTCGTTAAAAAGTTAACAAAAATTTATTCTTTCCACAAGAAATAAATTAAAATGCTGAAATATTTCTTCACAGATCTTCGCGCAATATCACAATATCTCAAACGTTTAGCAAAAACTGAGTTCAAAACAAATAAAATAATTCTATCTCACAGCGAAATCGCTACAATCAATACAACATTAAGAAAACAAACAGCAGTTCGCTTTTTACAGCTACAACTACAACAGCAACAACAACTGAGATGAGGTGTTTGAATTCGGCTTTTATAAGCTTTTTAATTACCAATAGAACAATCTCAATTTTTCTAGATTTTTCTGGATGGCAACAGTAATTACGAGATATTTATTTATTAAGCATTAAATGCACGCGCTCTTCTATTTTTATTTTTTATTTTTTTTTTTCGACGTAGCTTTCTCTTCAAAAATCGTCTGCGTTGCACGGGAAAATAAAAAGGAATTTTAATTACAATTCTAAATAAATAGCCAAATAAATGTGAAATTCGTAACAGTATAAATGTCACCGTACCTTTTCCTTCGTTGCAGATTGTTTTGCTCCTTATGAAGAAGGACCTGTACCTATTTACCCTCGAAATTGGTAAAGTTTCGACCAAAATCTACACCAAATTCAAAATCGTTGCTTTCGTAATTTGACAGCTTGCATGATACTGTAAGAGAGAAATCCGACAGGAAAATGTGCATTAAGAGCAATCACGGATTAAAGAAAGAAGATAATATTTGCCTTCCTTCCAAAATTAATTCTTTCACAATAAAGGTAAAAAACTCAAAAACGAATTAAATAATTCGTTAATTGTAGCGAATTAGAAATAACAAGTTTCAGTTTCGAAGATTATGATGCTTATAAAACTTCAGCGTTGAGTTACTAGAGCCTAGACTTTTTCATCTATTTATTGCAGTGTCTATTCTGTTAATGGACTATTTCTGTAGCCGAACATTCAGTTAAGAAACCAATTGTTACATTCTAACTACGGATGTTAACAACGTCTAACGATAATAAATAGTCTGGTACCGTCTGAATGACAGCATCACGTTCCACAGATAGAACAGCAGAAGAATTAAAGACATCTTTCTCTTTCTGATTGCTTTCTTCTGAGTGAATTCAAGGCTTCTAACTTCCGAGACGCTCTGCGAAAAAGAAACGCATCTTTCAGCCGTACAGTATAGTGACAGATTTATATTTCCTAGTCTTTTCTTTAGTTAGCGTCTGCTTGTTTATGAATATGGCAATCATCAGATGTACTTCAGCTTCACTTTTCCCGATGATGAGAAGGATTGCAACAAACTCAGATTTATTCATTTTCTATGTTAAATCTACATTTCCGAAACTAAGCATTTTACTTCTTTGTACTAAGTACTGAAAGTTTGAGAATCAAATTTCAAGAGAAATATCCATTTTGACCATTTCCAAACCCATTCGGATGATTTTTTTTTGAGTGACGTTTATACGTACGGACAGAACAATGTATTCTTTTTTTTTCCAAAATGGCGGATTGTAAAATGGATTTAAAATGGATTTTTTTCACGAAACAATAGTTTTCGATGAGCTACCATAACTCAAAATCTTTTAGCAGTAGAACATTGAAATTTTATATTGTCAGGACTGTGTGTTCGATGCATATTCTTGGCAAACATCTTAGTGAACTCCTTAAATCCTGATCTGGAACAGGGAGCTGAATGCAGCTATGTTCTGTGGTAGAATACTGTGATTAAGTGGTAGAAGAACTGCACTTGAAAGGGATTTAAAATCCTCTTTTATTAAATCACTATTATGTACAACCACTTCCCAACTCGGGAGGGATACAGAAAGTAGAGACCGCGCTTGGGTCTAAAATGAACAATTAAATTTAAACTAAAACTAAATAGAAATTAAATTAGTCGTTGCTCACAGAGCTATAACGCGAGGTTGGCCTCTAAACTAAATGGTGCGTAGCAAGATTTAACTAATACTGACGCACTTGGAATTACTTCAATAAGCAATCACGCAAAGCGCTATGGCTTAGAATTTAAATGCTAGCTAGTCAGGAGAACGTCGAATAGCGTGACCGTGGTCTGAGACTAAAAGCTCTCTCACACTGAGAGGTTTCTACCTCCAGTTTAAATACTCCTTGGCTCCACTTCAAATTAGCATAAAGCTGAAAACGCGCGCTTCATCTAACGGGAAGTTGAAAATCAGAGCAGGTAGAAAAGTGTAAATTGAAATAAAACTTTGTTAGTTTAACTAAAACCTTACAATATATGGGAATGCAATAACATCTAGTTATGCACTGCGTTTTTTTTTGTTGCAATCCGCAGTGCCAAACGTATTTAAATATAAATCCATTACCCTGCTTATGTGTCCTTACAGTGCCTTTATTTTCTCAATAGGGGGTCGTAATCATTTACTTCCAATTAAAGAAGTTTTTTTAATGAGGAAATTTTCAGGGATATCTGATTTCAAAATTTGCAATTTTTGATGTCATTTTAACTTGCTTTAAGAAAATGGTTAATTAAGTTCCAAGAAAAAAAGTTTAAATGAAGTGCAGCAACAAGATAGATGAATTTTAAATGGAGAAAACTGACACTGTCATATTAAAAAGATAAAATAACTTTCGACAAATCAAACTCTGCTGTCTCCGTTTCCTATATTTATATATGGGAAAATTTTATACTCATTACGAAAAAATAAATTTGAAAGAAGCTTAACTCCCGTTCGGCAAAAAATTGACCGGGATATTTAATTTCAAAATTTGCAATTTTTGGTGTCATTTTTAATTTGCTTTGAGGGATCTGTTAATTAAGTGAGAATAATTCAAGGAAATATTTTTAAATGAAGTGAAGCAAAAATACAGAAGTGTTTTGAATGACGAAAATATTCACGTTTTAGCAATGCCAGATTTGAAAAAAAAATTATTTTGTGCAAAAAATTAAATATTTTAATACAATTTTCCGGTTCTTATAATCTAGAAAGTTTTATACGCTTTATGAAAAAATAAAAATACAAGAAATTTGACTTCCATAAGACAAAACTGATCACGTATTTAATTTCAAAATTTGCCCTTTTTCATGTCATTTTCAACTTGCTTTCAGAGATTGTTCATTAAATTAGAATAAATGGAGGAAATAAGTTTAAATAAAATGCAACAAAATGTTTTTCGAGTTTAATAAGTTGTATAAGGACGTCATGTGGTCTACACATCCGATTTCTCCTTCTTATGCTAAGAAATTCCCTGAACTGAATATGACTAGGAAGTGTTTGGATAATTGATGTTAAAATGCTAATATGTTATAATGTTAAAATGTTAATTTTACATGTTTCAATATAGATTATTTCAAGTAAAACAAGTAATGAGAGAAGAAGAGGAAGAATGACCTTGTTTGTTAACATTTAGCTAGACATAAATCACGTGATCACATAAGCCACCAACACTGTTTCTTTATATTAGCTATATATAAATCGCGTGATCTCTGAGGTCATCGGAATGTATCTCACTCTGTGGCATTATTTTATTTTAATTACAATTAAATTTAGTTTAAATATTAAGCATTTTAATTCGTCATCAAACGGCGCGTTTCTTCAAAATGAGGCGGTGATACGTAATATTCTCAACAAATGCACTTAATTGCGTGATTTCCTACATTATAATCCTCAGTTCACTCTTCCAACTTATTTTAAAAACCGTGAATAATGTATTTTTTTAATTAAAATCACAGTTTCTCTAGATTTAGATGCAAAAATGTTTAAATGTAACTTTCAACAATAATTAGCTTTTTGAGAACGCAAAAACTATAGAAAACAATAAAAGGAATGGGTTCGAAATGTGAGAGTCTAAAACAAGGTAAGACTGGTAATTATAATAGAAACAATAATTAGAAGAATGCTAAAAATATCCCAAACTAAATTATCAGGTATTAGGTAACAAAACGATCGATAGATTTTGAAGAATTTCACTCAGTACATCCGTATCTTGTTTCCAGATTATTTTTGAAATTTTTAATTTGTTTAAACGCAGTTTAACACATTTTGAGAGCCATTTTCGATTAACTGAAACTGTGCTCTCTGAGGGTAAACAGAATGAAACTAAAAACTAGTGCTAAAAGGCCGGTAAGAGTTAAATATGCATATAATGTCATCAGCAGAGAAATTTCTGCATCTCCGTAATCTCAATTTTTACACTTATAATGTTTTTGTCGTCTTTGTCTATGATAAAATCTACTTTGATAAAATGTCTAGGAACGTAGTAAACTAAGTAGCGACTTATCGCTGATGTCAAGTAGTCAAAGTAGACTTGAGAAGTGTTAAAATACCCTTTTATTCACTCAAATAAATGATAGCATTTGTCACTCTTCTCTGGCTTACAGAAAAGCCTACGCAGAATGAAATAAAAATAACTTGTGTGCAAAAAAATAATTTCTTTCTTTGTAACTAAGCAAATATGTGCCGAGTATATTAGAATTAAGGGTCTAATGAGGCGGTAAAATTTAGATCATATGAACAAGTCTTTCTCGAAAGGTCCACTAGAGGACGAGATGTAAAATCGCTGAACTCTGGTAGTTCCGACCTGGGTTCGATCCTATACGAAAGGGCTGGCTGCATGTGCGGTTTCGTGGTTTTGTGCAACGTATATACGAGTCACTTTCCCTTAGAACGTCCTCCACGAAGGCATCATTAGACTGAAAGCTCAATGTGTAAGGTTTTAGTTAAACTAACAAAGTTTTATTTTAATTTAAATCTTTCTATCTCTTCTCAGCTTCAACTTCCCGTCAGAAGAAGCGCGCGTTTTCAGCTTATGCTAATTTGAAGTACAGCCAAGTACTATTTAAACCAGAGGTAGAAACCTCTCAGTGTGACAGAGCTATTAGTCTCGGATCACGGTCATTCTGTTCGACGTTCGCCTGACAAGCTAGCAGCTAAATTATAAGCCATAGTGCTTGCTACGTGATTGCTTATTGAAATAAATCCAAGTGCGCTAGTATTAGTAAATTTTGCTACGCACCATTTAGTTAGAGACCAACTCCGCGATTAGCTCTGTGAGCAAAGCTTGATTAAATTTCTATTTAGTTTTAGTTTAAATGTATCTGATTGTTCATTTAGACCCAAGTGTGGTCTTCTACTTTCTGTATCCCTCCCGAGTTGGGAAGTGATTTGTAAATAATATTGATTTAATAAAAGAGGATTTTAACTCCCTTTCAAGTGCAGTTATTCCACCACTAAAACTATGGTATCTACAACCAGAACATAGCTGCATTCAGCTCTCTGTTCCAGATCAGGACTTAAGGACTTTAAGGAGTTACTTTAAGATATTTGCCAAGAACATGCACAGAACACACAGTCCTGACAAATGTGCTTTGCCATAATCAACTAAAGCAAACTAAACCATCCTCCAACGCATGAAATTTATGTATTATATACGTTTATTAGCCTAAAGGACGTTAGCCCAGAACGGCTATTAGTTTCCTTTTGGCATTTAGCGTTAATTCACTATAAATGTAGGCTCACTTTTCAAACTGTTGCCATATTACAGCCCTTTTTTATATTTAAAGAAATTAAATAATGAAGAATCTCCATAAATATATATAAATTTTTCGCGTTGTGATAAAACGACGGCACCTAGAGCCATCCAATTTTGAATAACGTACGTTTCCACCCGAATAGGGTCATCTTTAAGCCCAAATTTGGAATTTGTTTTTATTATCTATTTCATATTTTGTAAAACTTTAACTAGTTTTCGACGAGCGAACTCAATGATTTCAAAGCCGGCAATGGCATCACTGTACGAAAAAAAAAACATTTTTATCTCCAGCGCGGGAGATTGTGCCCAAAGCTGTATCTAAGTATAGCGTCGGCACTCCCATACTATAACATGACGCCAAATTGCAGCGCCAATCCACTGCAGTGGTGGCGATGTAAACTAAATCTCTTCCCCTCCTCCTTTCCCCTGCAGTGACGTCATGGAGGTTGGAAGTAAGATGGCGAGGCCGCAATGAGTTTTGACACGATTGGATGTAAATATTTTGCAATTGCGTCGTAATTATATATATAAATGTATATATTTTCTATTTGTACAGTATTTCAGAGTCCTAAGTATACGAAAAGAATACATTTTTAAGCAAAGTTTATTGTTATTAACATTAAAATTATGCATTATTTCTTCTCCACTTACAGAGCTTCTACCTAAAATACTTTCTCAAATATGACATGATTTTTTTAGCTTCTGAGGCATCTTTTAAATGAAAAAAATCTAAGTCAATTTGTAATTAATGCTCAATTCAGTCCATTTCAAATTAGCGCTCTTTTTATTTTAATAGTGAAATACATTAAATAGTACATAACTTTCTCTGAATATTTCTGAATATTTCTGATTTAAAGAGAATAAAAAAAAAGATTTTTTAAAATATTATTTAAAACTTGTACCTGCGTTATTATAAAATATAGGGAATAATTCTTTTAATCATCAGATTTTTTTACCTTTAATTTCAACAATACATATCCTAAAACTGTTCCTTATTACTTCCTTAAATACGCATCGTCTCAAGGAAACGTGTAGAAATGTATTCCATCAGATTTCGAAGAAATTTTACTCTTGCAATCCTTAATCCGCAGTATCGATACGCCATTAGAGAAAATTTTTTTTAAAAAATTTTTGGAGATATAAAGCCAGTACTAACCAATATTAAAGCCAATATTAACCTCTTTAACCTCTTCTAAGTTAATTGTAACCGAATTGTAACGCCTACCGAAGCTTTGAATTTTATGGCTAAGATTCTTCTAAGTGCTCAAAATAAAAATTACAAAAATAGGAAATAAAAATGACTGCATATACATTGTCTCGAAAAGCATTAGATAAATAAATTTATCCGAGGAATGAATCCGAATGTTTCTCAATATTCACCTCGGGTTTCGGCTTACTTTCGATTCACATGGTTGCGAAATGCCAACGATTCTGAGATCTGTCCTTTCTCGGAAGATTGCAATAAATAAAATAATAATAAGACGAAATTCCTTAGCTACTGGTTTATTATATCTGGAATTTGTTACTAAGAAATACCATTCTTTATTTCGCTGCAGGAAGTGACTGGTTTTAAGTAGGTGCAGAAGTTATTTATTTTCATTGTTTTATAGAAAGATTTATTTCGTATCCTATTCATTTCACAGTTGAAGATCAAATGGCTACGGTGGGAACGAAATTCGATATTTAGATGTTCACTTCTTTTTTCAGTAGGAAGTAGGAAGATTATTTCTTTATGATCTAAGCAATCAAATATTTTTAATTTTGATTTGCGTTGTACTCTTTGATTTGTAAAAATTCTTGAATGCTGAGGTAAGTCCTTGAAATATTTAAATTTTTTTCGCAGAGTAAATCAACAATTCACAAACTTCTGTGGCAATATAATTTAAGAACATTGCACTTGTGCTCTCCGTATGAATAGCTAAATTGAAAATTATATTGGTTGAAATCCAATTAGTTTAAATTTTAAAACGAGGAAACGAAAATTACAGAGCAATTCTGCAGGCACTGGTAGAAGTGGGGGGGGACACTAGAACTTCCTAATCCTAATTATAATAGTCTCTGGTATACTGGTACACAATCACATTACGATTTTAACCAGTTCGTTTTGCATATGCCTTAGGCCAATTGCATATGTAAATAAATCAATGTGCGAACCCACCCACCCGAAGACGAAGATACCACGGCCGTGGAAAGGGGAGTCAAGGTTTCGTGCAAACAATTAAGAGGAGAACGAGCCTGCATTATATCTTACTAGTTGAAATTCGCAATTAAATAATATGAGTTGAACAAAGAATGCAGTATAGTACGTTGAGTAGTAATAATGTGAATGACATAAATCTTAGAAATTTTCAAATTTTTAAATAGTTAAAATATATGGCGAAATTCTTGTAAATGCTAATTAAATTTGTAACTGAGAGAATTTCAGGTCGAGTCTTGAGCACATGTGGGGTAAATTGGAGAATTCCTATTGTGAGAGGCAGTTGATACATTATTAGCATTGACAGAGTTATTAGCAGAGTCGATAGCCTGCTCTACCAGGCACGAAATCCATATCTTTGCAAGTATTCATATATATATAATATAATATAACACATGTTTTTAAATATTTTTACGAATAAATTTTAAGCAGAGTCCATAATTAGCTCTGCCAAGCCACAAAGTCCATAAACTTTGTCAAATTTAGTTCATATTTGTCAGTAAGTAGTTTAAAATAATTAACAAGTGAAATAATAGTAAAATTATAATACTGTTACGGATTTCGTATTTATTTAGCTATTTATTTAGAATTGTAATCAAACTGTTTTATTTTCCCGTGCAATGCAGACGAATTTGGAGAGAAAGCTACGAGCTCGAGCATTAAATATTTAATAAATAAATATCTCGTAATTGCTGTTGCCATCCAGAAAAATCAAGAAAATAGATTTTACCAGAATGTTCTTGTGAATAATTAAAAAGCTTATAAAAGCGGAATTAAAACAACTCAGCTCAGTTGTAGCTGTTTTAAGCAAACTGCTGTTTATTGAGGCGCTGTTGTTTGATTGTAGCGAATTCGCTGGAGATCGAATTAGTTTCTCTGTTTTGAATTGAGTTCTGTTTAACGTTTGAGATATTGCGATATTGTACGAATATCTCTGAGTAAATATTTCAGTATTTCGTTTGGTTTCTTGTGAAAAGAATAATTTTATTAACTTTTTAACGACTTGTGCATTCAATCCATTAAGAACACAACAATACATATATAATCACCAATTAATATTATGGTGAATAGACCTAGGTCGCTTCACTACGCTCTCAACAGTAGGATTGTAATTATTTATTTCACCCTATTAGTAGTTTAGATATGTTCGCATCGCATTAACTGTGCGGTTTCTCTCTTATTTTGCCTAAGGAAAGGAGGATTCGAATGTCTCCCACTTTTTTTCCCTACCACCAAATTACTCGATAGGACTTTCGATTTTCCAGTATTTTAAGTACGTACTCCCATGCCGCGTAGATACTATACACTTTAGAAGATCCATTGCTTCTCGGGAATTCTAAACTACAACCAACGATATGGCAATACTAACCACTATGCTTATAAAGACAGCAGAGCAGTTATGCATTGTTTCAGGCGTGCAACGTGCTAAATAAGTTATTAAAAGCTTCTAGATTATACTGCAGCTGCACGAGAAATCGGTATTCCTCAAAGACGTAGCGGTAAAAACATCTCAGACGAAAACGCAGCGTAGAAAATAAAGCAAGGTCAAAACGTCCTCATACAAAACATCGTAGGACAAAAAAAGCAAGAAGTAAACATTGCAGTTTTAAATTGTCATGAGCGAAAATAAAGCGGTTCAATAACACCGCAGTTTTAAATCATCTACGTAGAAAATATCTTGGTAAAAAAATGAAGCAGATGCAAATCATCTCACGACGGCAACATTTACAATATGTGCTTTTCAGGTTTTTGAAAGCTGGAATGCCCATTCTTAATGTATTCGAATAATGATTTGTGAGGGTAAGAAGGAATGAGGAATATTTATACTTCTGTACTTCATATTTGCAAATTAATTAATATTTTTTTGCTACAAAGGCAAGAAGGAATCTTAAGCTTCTGTATCTGTTGCGATCTATACCATTATGTTCTTTTTACAGGATTAAATGCTTTAGCTAAACATTATTAACGGGTGCCATATTATAGGTAACCAAGATAAATAGAAATTAACATATAATTTTGTCGTATTAGTCCAAAGGGATTTAGTACCGAAGGACTATTACTTTCGTTTTGCGATTTTGCGTGGATTCATTCTGAATGCCCGATTCACTTTTCAAATTGTTGCCACTAAATGTTATCGCTCTGCATTAAATTTTAAAAAATGAAAAATCTGCATAAATGTATGCATGTTTCTCGCATTGTGATAAAACCTAGAGCCATCGAATTTTGAATGACGTAATCCTACTGCGAATATGGGCATCTGGAAGCCCTAATTTTGAATTTGAAATTTGCTTTATTATCGATTTTATGTTTTGTAACATTTCAACGAATTTCTGATTAACAAACTAAATGATTTCAAAGCGAGCAATGGCAACACTGTACGGAAAAAAAAACATTTTTATCTCCAGCGCACGAGACTTACGGAAATTCTAAAGATATGTTCATTTTAAAATGATTTTGCGATATTGATTTTGAACTGAATTTTATGGTTTGAGTACGTAGTACATGATATTTAATAAAAAAAAGGTAGCACACGAAACGTTACAAAAACGCGCCTTTGGACGTAATTTAAAATCTAAAATTTTTCAGATTTTATTGTTTTTTCTTTTTTTCTAAATTTTTTATTCTTTCTCAGTTTAGATAAAGCAATATATGTTTTCATATATTATTCACTATAGAATTTATATTATATTTCAAATATTAGCCTGTAAAAAAAAACTTGTGTTTAAAATTTTACCGATTCAATATTCTTGTAGCGTGCGGATCCGTACAGATCTTTTGAAATTATTGAGCCATGAAGAGGGAGATTTTTAACCTTTATTGAGATAAGTAACAATTGATGGCACTTACGTATTAGCGCAACCACCTTGGCACAGTTTGGTGGTTTTTACAAAAGGAAAAGGTGATTGGGTGAATTTTCGGGTTGCAGCTTACAAAGGATATAGTTACATGAAGAACTGTTACGCACATAGATGCCAGAATCTGGCGATTTATAAAAAGATCGTTGCTATAATACTTATGTACCTAATTTATACAACAAAATAATAAGCTGTAAATAAACCAGAGCGGAAAAAACAATAGAGATAAGGTGAAATTATTCTGAACGCACGAAAAATATTGCAGATCGACAGAATCACTCGCAAAGAAAGGTCCAAAATAGTAGTAACAACACAGCAGAGGTTTAAAAGTGTAAACTCACTAAGAATCTTGATCCAATTAACTGACAGTCACTCACAGCATCCATCCTATTTATAGATTTCTTGAAAGAAAAGGTATCTTTATGGGTAAAGCCCGGTCCTTCTGGCCAGCTGAGGTTAACTTGTTAACTTCGACAGTTTAACTAAGGCACAAATCAAAAGTGAAGGTAAGTCCATCTACACTCATGTCCATAAATTAAGGATAATGCAAAATCAGGCAAAGGAAGAGTTAGAAGCAAAACAAATTTGACTTATTTGTAAAGCTTATTTATTAAACAAAAGGTAAAGAGCAAAAAAAGCTATATGTTTGATATTATTAAAAAAATTAGCGATTTTTTCTCCCTGGAGCAAATTACAAAAAACCAATATTACATGGTTGGTATGATTGTTAATACATTGTATGTCTCCCAGACGATGCAATACAGTCCGTACAACGCCTAGGCATGCTGAGTATCAAATTATCGATCTGATCTTGGGGGATATTACACCCCACAAAAAGCAATGCTCTCCGAAGTTCCGGTAGACATGTAGGAGGAGGTTGATGGGCTGCAACTCGTCGGCCAAGCATGTCCTACACGTGCTCTACTGGATTCGAGTCCGGTGAGAATGCTGGCCAGTCCATACGGGTGATATCCTCCGATTGAAGGCATTCGCTTACGATGTTTGCACGGTGAGGACGGGCGTTGTCATCCATAAACACAAATTGTGCGCCCATGGCGCCCCGAAACAAACGTACATGTTGTTCCAGAATGACGTCCCGATAGATTTGGCTTGTCATGGTTCCAATTTGAACATGCAGGTCAGTTCTGGAACCCAGAATAATTCCACCCCAAACGAGCACTCCTGCACCACCGTAACGGTGTCGTTCAATGATGTTTTCTTGGTGGTAACGGGTACCTGGAGCTCTCCATATGAAAGTCCGGCGAGAATCAGACTGCAAGCTAAACCTGGACTCGTCGGAAAACATCACACAAGCCCACTGTTGCGGTGTCCACAATGCATGCTCTCTACTCCAGGCTAACCGCAGGCGACAGTGAGTTGCAGTAAGTGGAACGCATCTGACAGGTCTACGAGCATATAGACCAATCTGCCCTAAGCGTCTGTACACGGTCTGCCTTGAAATTGTCGTACCAGTGGCTGAAGAGAGCTGACGAGACAGGTCTGAGGCTGTGCTCCGCCTGTTTCTTTTGGCAGTAACTGCCAAATACCGGTCCTCATTCGGCGTTGTAACTCTGGGGCGACCTGTGCTGTAACGTCTACTCACATTACCATCATCTTGGAATCGTTGCCAAAGCCTGGAGATGACACTCTGTGCAATTCCAAGTTCGTCTGATACTTCCAGTTGGGTACGCCGTATTGCAGATGGCCGATAATTCTACCACGTAAAAAATCATCCAAATGCGTCCTTTGTGTCATAACTATTCGGTTATTGCACTGAAATGCTTATAAAGCGCCTGCGAACAATTTTATTTCTTTGCCTGTATTCCTTATATATCACTCTCTTACACTCGTCATTGTGACGTACCATCGGTGTCATCTGGTTACTTCCTGAAATTTGCATATGATTCTTGAAGATGTGTGTAGTGATTTTACAGGTGATATATTTATTTTAGAGTTCGATTTCCGCGTGACTCCGAATTATCCTTAATTTATGGACATAAGTGTAGTAGTTTCGAAAAAATATCGCTACTAGTATTTCGCAAATGCGCTTTTTGAAAATTTCCAGAATTATGACAAGTTGGCCAGAAATAACAAGATATTTTCAGTGCCCAGTAAGAGCATATAGCCATATATATAATATTCTTCTCTAGCTATCCTTACAGTTCAAGCATCAACTGACTCAGAATTAAAAGATCTACAAAACAGTGCATGACATACATATACAAACAAAACCAGTTCCTACGCATTCAAAATAAACAAAATATACAATAAATAAACATGAATGCATTGACTAAATAAATAAATAAATAGAAAAAGGTAAATACATAACAATGCAAAAGTACTTAAAAACTTATTACCAACAAATTAGTACAAGTATATAAAAATTTATATTACAATATGTAGTTCAATATGATAGAAAATAGAAACCATAACTTATCAAGTCTATCAGGAAAACTTGCATTCAGTACAGAACTACATTATTTATTTTGCCATATTTCTTTCAATTTAACATAAAAAAAATTATTACTTCCATTCTGATTTCGATTAAAATATTTTTAAGAATGCAAAAATCTGGATCTGCAGAGGTTTTAAGTGATGAAGGCAACGAAAACTTTTTTCTTTGCTCTTCTTCTTTCTTCCGCCCTTCCTTTTTTAAGTAGGTAATCCAAAACGAAAGAAAAATTGATTTCTGGACCGCTATATGATCGAAACTCTTTTGATAAAATGTTAATTAAAGGCTAATTAAGCCCCTTTCATGTACTTAACATCTGTGGTAGAAAATGTGACATAAACTATCAGCGTATTTTGATGAAAGTTTGGAAGCTCTTTATTATGCTTCGAGTACCTTTTAAGTTTATTTACAGATTTTACTGCGGATCTCCTTCATCCACACTGACATTTTATTTGTCTGTTGCTTTAAGATTAATATGATTTTGGTTGTTTTGAGTCAGAGAAACTATATGCATACTGTTCTAAACTTCATTTTCTTTAACGTATTGTGTTACTATGTTTCAAGGTATTTTCTTTCTACTTTCAACATGCCTCCTGCTTAAAAATAACTTAATGACTCTACGGTGGCGCCGGAACTAAAAAGTGGTGGACAAAAATTCATCACAAAGATTTGGTGACTCAAGTCACCTTTCAAAAGGGGGAGTATATAAGATATTTTCTCACTTCTTCCAGCATGCCTTCGTGGTGTAACAATAGCACTTTCGGCGCGTATTCCAGAGGTCCAGGATTGAGTCCCGGGGAGGACATTTTCCACGTCTTCAGCTTCAAAATCACTTATTGAATCTACGGTGACACCGAACTAAAAGGGTGATGGACAATAATTCGTACCCCCCCCCCAGGATTTGGCTATTGAGTCCCTTAATCCCCAGTCGTCCTTTAAAAGGGTGTCTATGTAAGGTGTTTTCTTCCTCTTTCCAGCAAGGCTTCGTGGTGTAACGATAGCACATTCGGCAAGTGTTAGAGAGGTTCAAGATTCGACTCCCGATGAGGGCATAACTCATTTTCCACTTCTCCAGCATCAAGTACCCTAATGACTCACTAAATTTGATTTCCATACGACAAAACTTGGTACAGATATTTAATTTCAGAATTTGCAAATTTTGATGTCATTTTCAACTTGCCTTGGATGATCGGTTATTCAGGTTAGAATCATTCGAGGAAATAAGTGCAGAAAAAAATGGATATAATTTAATAAGCCGTACAAAGAAGTCATATAGTATCCATATCAAATGTTTCTTATAAATTAAGTGAGGTGAGAGCAATTTAATGAGTTCCTCTCCAGATATTTATGTTTTATTTGTGTATTATATTTATTATAAATATAGTTATTCAGATTATATGCACTGATTATGTACATGCCCCGAAGTGTAGTAACTTTAATGTAATTATTATGTACCCTGATAACTGAAATGTGGTAACTTTAATGTAGTATCTTCCTTTCCATTAAGATGAGGTTTTAATAACTTCCTTTGAATTTTAGTCTAATTACGCAAGAACTAAAATAAATACAATATGTCTATTTTAAGAGAACTGAATTCATTTAAACTAGTAGGAAGTCTAGAAGCAACTTAACTGTCGAAAGTAGAAAAAAAATAATGCATTCATTTTACTGAAAGCGTAGTAAATCTTTTTCTAGACGACCACTCACGGTTCCAATTTATTTTAGTCTCCTTAAACAGGAGAATTTCAAGAAGGATGTTTATTTGTGGTCTCAGAAACACTAAGTATATTCAAATGCTTTCAATTTATGGAAAAGTTAATTGATTAATACAAAGCACACGAAATTTATCTCTGTAAGGAAGGAAATAACTTCATCAAAGACTTTACGGCTACCAGCGGCCGAGCGGTAAAATCGCTAAACGCTAGTAGTTTGGTCTGAGGCTCGAATACTGCGAACGGGCTGGTCGTTTTCTCGGTTTCCTCCATTTTGCAAAGTGTATACGAACCAGTTTCCCTTAAAAGTCCTTCACGAAGGTATCCCTCTCTTTAGGTAGATAGCCTTCGAGTGTTTTGCCATAATAAGATAAATACACCAAATCATGAAAGACTTTGCAAGGCAAATTGAAACTTATTCATCGGTAAGACAATGAAAATGACTACGCAGTCATCTAGTTTACCAGGGTTTGAAGACGAGTGGAATTATTTGTATACAGCAGTTTTATACATTCAGCCACTGATGAGCAGTATTCTGTCGCCAGCAGAGTATTTACTGTACATTTCGTATACTTACTTAAAATGGGTAATTTTAAGGGTATTTCAAGGGTAATTTATACTTTCGTATTAAAAAGAAATCGCGGACGTGTATATTTTATAAATTTTGCATAATAGAGATAAGTAATGTTTTGGTAAAAAAAAAAAAAGAAAAAAAATTCAAAAAATTGAATAGTATTTAAAGTGTAGTAAGTTTTGAATAGTATTTGAACTTGAATTTTATTTTAAGTTAAAAAGTTTGCTAAAAATTTGGGTTACGTTATTTTGAATATAGCAAAGCATACGACAGCTATTAACCTAGAGGAAAAGATGCCTTCTAAAGTAAACTGGCTCGTATTTACGTTACAGACGAGAAAAACTACCAGCCAGTCCGATGAAATGGAATCGAACCCGAGTCGAACTCCCAGCATTTAGGTGTCCACTCGGCCACTGGAGTGTTAGGTAAAAAAGCACGAAACTGCAGGTTGTTCTAGAGAATTTTACTAATTTTTGGAAAAGCAAAAAACATTTTTTCATTTCTTTCCTTCATTTTTTGTTTCTTGAGTTATGAAAATAAGCAAAAAATGATGTTATAAAAGTACCACACATATTTTCTGCCTATTGTAAATAAATCAATCAGAATAGTAATTGTAAGTTTGCATTTAGAGTCATATTCTAGTGACTATTATATTCTTCGGAGCAAAAAAACTTGAAAAATCAATTAGGCCTTCGCCGTGATTCCAAAACCGGCTCTTTTAATGTAAGCTGGATGTGATAATCATATACACAGCAACAACACGTAAGTGAAAATACTGTAATTCCTTACATTCTCCCTCACGTAAACGACAATTCGGAAGAGACGCAAGATCCAATGGACCAACTCCTGGCAACACGACTTATCGTCCAGCATACATTTTCAATTCAGAAGCTAGTGCACAGACTATTAACATCAATCTGCGACTTCGCCGGAATTCGAGCAACAGGTTGCTGAACTGTTAGATGTCTGTAACTCAAATGTAAGAACTTTTGCAACGAAAGAATGTAACGAAATGCTTTATATTCTCCCCAGTGTGACAAAGAATAAACACGAGATTCACAGTGTACCAAATCCAAGAGAGCAAAAATTACCATCCAGCTCAACTGTTTGGGTGGAATTATAGAGAACATAGCCATTTTATAGGCGTAAAAATGTTAAATTAACTGTGCCCTCACCGGGATCTGAACCTGGATCTTCCACTCCTAGCTTGGCATACGTAACACGATAACAGCATGAACGAGAAGAATGCGATTATTTCTTACAATATCTGAGATAGGAAAGTAGTAAGTACGAGGGTAAGTTGAAAAATAAGTTTCCCCTGTCGACTGTGGTCAGAGTTGTGTATGAAAGTCAAAAAATAAAATGAGACATTAAAGATATGACATACCTTTATTTTATTATTCTCGTACGAGTACGTTGAGACATTTGTCATATCGCTTGATAAGCTTCAAAAAGTCCTCCAAGAAAAATTCAGGGCTTTGCATATGGAAGAAGCGTTGAACGGCTATGGGCGAAAGGCGACACAGCAGGAAAACGCGCAAGTCACCGATACACCATTGGGTCGTTGCAAATCAAGCAGATGGCCCTGTTGCAGTGCCTGCGCAAAGCGGAGACCAGCGTCTCATTTGAGCCCCGGTAGGTATGGAGAGAAGGTGCGTTTTGAATTCGTGGTCAAAGGAGGAAGTGAGAGCGGTTATCCGCCATGAATGGGCACGTGGAGTATCAGGAACAGAAATTCGTAACCGCCTCGTGGAAGTCAATGGGTCAGGTGTGATGTCGAAGCAAATGGTGCGGAGATGGTGTCGCACATTCAGTGATAGACGTCAGCAAGTGGAGGACATACCGAGAGCTGGACAGACACGCACGGCCACTACAGATGCAAATGTCAGGAAGGTGGATGACATGATTAGAGCGAACCGGCTTATCACCATTGATGAAGTAGCGGAAAAACTTGGAATCTCACATGAGCGAGCTCAAAACATCATCCACGACATTCTTCGATACAGAAAAGTGTCAGCACGATGGGTGCCCCGACAATTGACCTCGACACACAAGGAAAGGCGCTTTGGAAGCAATACTGAAGTGAAACAAGCCGTTCAACGCTTCTTCCATATGCAAAGCCCTGATTTTTCCTGGAAGGCTTTTTGAAGCTTATCAAGCGATATGACAAATGTCTCAATGTCTTGGTACCTATGTGGAAAAATAAAGGTATGTCATATCTTTAATGTCTCATTCTATTTTTTGACTTTCATACACAACTCTGACCACAGTCGACAGGGGAAACTTATTTTTCAACTTACCCTCGTAATATGCTTTTCTGCCTTTCTCTAAATATCAGTATTTTTATATTTAAATTTTCAGGATTTCAATTAGTCTTCGAATTTTAAAAGTATACGGAATGAATTTGTTAAATTTAGAAAATTTTACTCCATTTTTCGTAGCTTCCAGGGATATCTAACACAAAAACATTTCCTTCTTTAGATGTCAAACGATCATATATTATTAATATTTAATCACTTTCCTGACATGAGCGAAATTAAAATACATAATCTGCTAATTACTTTTTGATCAACGAAGTAAGGATGAGAAAACATCAAATTAATTAATCTCATCACAAATAAGGTAGGATTTAAATTAGGAAGAGACGCACATAGTAAAACTTCTAGTTAATTCTAGTAACGAAGCACTACGGAATTAATTAAGTACTTATGTCAATGTGTATTTATACATGCAAGGAGATAAACTCAATGTATACGCACAAAGCGAAAGAGCTATCTCTGTTAAAATTAAACAAACTAGATTACACTAAAAGGTCGTTTGTCACTTATCATTCCTCACGTTATCTTGGTAATAACTTATTTGGAATCCTTATCCACTATTGCGTTGAATATTCTTTCCAGTAATTTATACACTCACGTTTGTGAAAATTGCAACACCATGAAGGACTTACGCGAGTGAGCTGAAATTTTCAGGAAATGCAAAGTAGCGCATGATATGCAAATGATTAGAATTGCAAATCCGTAGCGCATGCGTATGCTGAGCAGCGCCCTCTGAACGGCTGATGGATCCGAATAAATAGACGGCTGTAGCGAGGCGTGTATGGTTATCGGTGGTTATCTGCTAGTGGTAAACGTTAACTCAATCTGTACTTATGCCTCGTCGACGAAAGAGAGCGAGATTTGAACAACTTACAGAGTTTGAACGAGGGAGAATCATCGGCCTTCGTGAAGCTGGATTGTCGTATCGTGCAGTAGCCTCTCGTGTGCAGCGTAACAGCAGCACAGTGATGCGCGTTTGGAAGCAGTGGACGGACGAGTGTCGGACAACTCGGAAATCCGGGAGTGGACCCCGAAATGTGACGTCAGCTCGCGATGATAGACACCTGGTCCGCATGGCGCGGACGGACCGTACAGCTTCCTCTAGACAATTGGCAGCACTGTGGTCAATAGCTACAGGTGTTTCATTGTGTGCTTCATCAATTCGTAGACGTCTGCTGCAGTGTGGACTGCGCGCACGGACTCCTTTATACAGGATCCCCCTAACGCACGACCATCGCCGCCTGCGGCTACAATGGGCCAATCAGCATAGAGACTGGCGTGCTGATTGGCAGCATGTCGTGTTTTCTGACGAATCCCGCTTTAATTTGTGGTACCATGATGGCCGCATTCGTGTCAGACGCTATGCCGGTGAACGCCACCTTCCGGAGTGCATTATCGAACGCCACAGTGGACGAACACCCGGAGTTATGGTCTGGGGCGCCATAGCATATCATAGACGATCTCAATTGCTACGAATTGTGGGCAATCTGAACAGCAACCGGTATATCCGTGAAGTTCTACAGCCCGAAGCTGTTCCCTTCCTTCAAAGCTTGCCAGGCGCTGTATTTCAACAGGACAATGCCCGCCCTCATACTGCTCGGATTGTTAAATCCTTCTTTGCAGCGCAGCAGGTACAGCTTCTTCCTTGGCCTGCGTGTTCCCCGGATATGTCGCCAATTGAACATGTGTGAGATGTCATTGGTCGGCGTCTTGCTCGTGATCCTCGTCCTGTTGCGTCTGCAGACGAACTTTGGGTACGCGTACAAACGATATGGAATGCTCTTCCTCAGTCAGACATTCAAATTTTGTTTGACTCCATGTCACGTCATGTAGCAGCACTTATTGCGGCGCGTGGTGGCCACACAAAATACTGATTCTGATCTCTTGTTCTCGTTTGTTTGCTTTGAACATTTAATCATTTATTTGTACCACTACCACTCAACTGTGTATTAAATTGCATTCAATTATGACGATTCCTTCTTGGTGTTGCAATTTTCACAAACGTGAGTGTACATATTATTGAGCTCTTGGTCAGGTTGTTCGTAATTACCTGAATTAAAGTTTTTGCGATTCTGTTTTCAATTATTTAAAAAAAATATTTGCTTATTGCGTCACCGCCGAGAATCTATTATCATGTAAAAACCTCCCAGAGTATTTCTTCCCGTTTTACACAGCACGGCCTTGCAAAAGCGTAAATTTCATGAGTATTTTACTTTTTGCATATTTTATCTCTTGCATGGCGTAAATTTTTTTAAAGTAAATTGGCGTCAGTTTTCTGAGCTACATTTTTTGTTTACGGTGTCAATGTTTGGTGCGTCATTTCTTCGAGGAAAAAAATGTCGTCAAGTTCTGATATGGGATAACTAAGTACCTACTGAAGTTTGCTTTTTGTAATTCATGTATAATGAGTAACTAAAGCATTCGGCCGCAGTACTTACATATCAACGCAACCATGTTTGCAAAAGTCGCTAAATTTTCAGAACGTCGCAAACTCTGGGAAATTATGCGCATAATCATTTTCTGGTAACCATGCTCATAGCAATTCTTAGGTCTAGCAACGCAACAATTTTCGTATGCGTTTTTTTTTTTTTTTGTTATATTCCAACTTCCAACGGTTCCTGTAAACAATTCGCATTTTTTTTTTC
>KK122468.1:299046-314865 GCA_000611955.2 Stegodyphus mimosarum | reverse complement strand
TACAGAATTTTGCTAAAAATCTTCTAAAGAAAACAAGGAGTGAAAACGCTTGCAAGAAGCCGACTCTTCGCAACTCTCTGATATTTTCTTTAAGCTAAAACAGATGTGTAATTCAGGAGAAGAGTAGAGTAGCGTAAAAAATTACAGAAAACTTTGAAGAAGAATGTAGGTGTTTTTTTTTAATTTATCGCGAAATCCTTATTTAATAATTAAAATTTGCATTCTAAATCGCTAAAGTATGTTTTTTTCTCATATGCTGATAATTTTTACCGACTTGCGATAACCATCGATAGTTTGGGAAGCTTTCTGAAAAAAATGCCCGAAAACCACCAACTTGCCCCCGATGAGTAACTTTTAACCTTTTCAGCTGTAAAAAATCACCAATTTGCGCCAAAGTGGTTGCGTTAATACGTAAGTACCGGGCCGCATAACAAGATCCGAAACTGGCGAAAGAATTGAAAATACTAAATGCAGTAAAAATAATAATAATTTAAAAGACAAGACCAGAAATATTTTATTTGTATATTCGTATCAGGTATATAAAAGTAAAAACACATTCATTCAGAATTCAGGAAAATAGCGCCAACAAATTATAAAAAGAAACAAACAAGCCGTGTTTAATCACCGTTCAAAATTCAAAGTTTGTAGATTATATGCCATTGGGAATACACAAACAAGTCATGTGATTACCATACCATCAAGTAATCACATGGCATTTGAAATACGCAAACACCAAGTTTCATATTTGTTTAGCTAAATCGTTTATTTAAAGTCATTCAAAATTCAAATCTGGAAAGGTGATCCTTTTGAGTTTCAAAATGGCGAAAGCGAGAGGTCTCAGTTTAGGTGAAAGGGAAGACGTGATTAAGAAAGAAAAGTAGTAAGTAGTTTACAGAAAAGATAAAATTTCAAATCGAATGGAATTCTACTTTCAAAAGTGTAAAGCATATTCAAAAGACATCAGCTAGAAAAATAAACTAGAACTGGAAGCAAATATTTTGAATCATCGAAAAGAGAGATAAGTTTGAGACGAACGGAAGCAAATCCAAATCAACCAGTCAAGAAATTTCTTCCTAAAGTTCTTTCATTTCGGGGTAAGAATTTAAGCACTCAACGCTGCGAAATAACGTGCTTGTATATAAGTACGTACAAGTACTTGTACTCATGCATCTACAAGTTTCGTAGTGCACGGAACAGTAGAAATAAGGAATTAGAGAGGACTGGCTGCAAAGGAAGCAATGAATAAGTGACGGCAATTCGAAATAGAGACTGCAGTTTGCAAAATCAATTAGTAGGATCAGAATTGATGAGAAACTAAATTAGTGCCTCCACCTCACCGCAGTCTGGTAATTTTTTGTCGAAGAAAAATAACGACGACTTCCAATTGAAAAAAAAAGAAAATTATCTCCAGCTCGCGAGACGGTCTATCGAAAGATCTAAAGATATGCTGTTTTAAATATTTTGTGATATTGCTGTTGAATTGAATTTTATGTGGTTCAAGGGGAGGTGGAATTCTCTATATCGACGATGTTAAGCTGGACCTTTTCTAAGAATCTGCTGTAGATACACGTTTGAAATTTTTGTGTAATTAAACATCACCTATCTGATTATACTGAAATGAAATTTTGGAATATTCAGAGTTTTAGAGTAGTTTATAGACTATCGTTTTAGGCATAGTAAAATTTAGCACTTTTCTAAAAAAAAAGGTGAATTTTTTTCGTTAGTTTATCACAAAAAGCTCATTTTAGTAAATAATAGGAAACAAAATGAATAAGCCATAAAAGGTTTACATACCTGGGAGAAGTAGTTGCTGAGAAAAGATACATAGAGTATAAAAAATCACGTTAGGAGAAAAACGCAGTTTTATGTAAAAATCCTCATTCATCAGAGCATTTGATGATAAAGTAAAACTAGATTTTTTTACACTCTAATTTTCATAGAGATTAAAGTATGATATTTTTTAAGGCTAAAACATATAGAGAATTTGAAATTGCAAAAATCCCAAATCACCATTTTTTGAAGATTTTTGGCTTCGGTGTGAAGAACGTGGTATTTAATAAATAACGTTAAATAACTCTCCTTTTTGCGTAATGTTTTAATTAGGTGTTTATCTCAAAAACGAATCAACAAAACCCATACACAAGCGGAACTTTTTTCTTCCATTCTGGCAGAAATTTCGCAGCAATATCTTTAAGAATAGGTTCAAAGGAAATTTTCCCTTTAGCAAACTGCGTCAGGATACTATATTCCTGCAGACTTCTACTGAAGGCTTTTCTACTGCAGGTAAATCTCGCAAGCCACATTTTAAAATTGCGTTTAAAGGGAAAAATAGGATGATTTGTCTCTAAAAACTTTAGAACTTGTAATACAATAAAAAGAAATAAGAAAATAGCGATGTTGCTTGTTAAAAATGATAATTGTTATAGACATAGTTGCCCCATTCGGAGAGAAAATTTGGTGATAAGTATTAAATACATATATTTGCAATGCATTATATAAGTAACGACTAAAATGCTGTTATTTTCATAGCCGAAGTTTTTAAGACAAGATATGGGAAATTTGTTTGGAAAAATCTAGGTAAGAGCTTCATCAGTGCATGCTTTGTGCTACTGTCCAATACCAAAGGGATGCGGCAAAAACTGGGATGTACATCAGCAACAGGGTAGGTGCACTGGTCATTAATTTGCAATGGAAATAGAATCGGCAAAAATTACTGCAGGAACAGTGATTAGGTTAGTTGTTGTTGTTATTACCAATCTCACTGTCTGACAAAGTCAGCACAAGCCCAGACATTCATCGTGACCTTGTCACGATGAATGCGTCTGTCGCTGGCAAGAGCCTTGAGCCCTTTATAGGTGAGAGCCCGACTTCGCTAACCGTCATTATCCTGGTTGGATGGCTTGATTAGGTTAATTAAAATTTTCGCTTTATTTTATACCGCTATGTAACGTCAAAAATTGATATTTTTATTAGTATTTTCTGATTCAATTTCTTAATCATCAACAGATAAATTGAAGTTTATTTCAAGTAAAATTTCGTTGGTATAATATAATCTCGCTCAAATACTTCCCAAAATATTGCATATTTAATTTTATATCAATGGCTTTTCACACTATTTTTGCAGAAGAATCTTTAAGAAACAGCCAATTTTTTACTTCCTTGTACGAAGTAAAGGAAACATTGTAATCGCGAAAATTTTAGGGTATCATATTTTAGCAAAAATATCCATTTTGACCGCTATCGAATGCAATTTAAGGATGTTTTTGCATGACATCTACATAAGGACAGAATAAAGGACTCTTTTTTTTCCAAACAAATTATAAAATTCATTTAAAATGGATTCAGAAGAGATTTTTTGGTGGCATCCGTACGTTCTTACATATGTATGTATATATCTCGCATAACACAAAAAAGATTAGCTTCAGAACGTTGAAATTTTGTATGTAGGACTGCTATAACACGTAGTTGTGCACCTCTCTTTTTGGTTGCAATCGGCTGCACCAAAGGTTTATAAATATATAGTATACATACACACACACATATATTCTGTTACTCAGCTCCTTATGCTCAGTTTTTTTTATTCTTTTATGTTGGTAAATTGTGCAATTTTTGCTTTAAAATCATTGAATGATGTTGTTCTTATCTTCCGGTGAAGGTTTTCACGGCTTTAATTAATCTGCATGCAACAGTTGTAGAATTATCAACAATTTAAAATTTGCTTAAGTGCGGCTAAGCCTAATTTTTTTACCCTAGCGTCATATTTGTTTGCATTTGAAACATTTCAGAATAGTCAGTTTCTGCACCTTCAGTGTCTTTTTGCAGAGTGGGACCAAAAGTAAACGTTCAGTTTTGTGCACCGAAAAATCTGCCTTCTTGCCCGCTGCCCGAATTGCTTGTTTCTGCGAAGAAACACTTATTTTAATTGTAAATTTTTTTAAAATTGTCTTAATTGTATTTGGTGTTTTATATTTTTCTACATTTTTCAATTTTCAATGAAGGTATTTTGAAGATTTTATGTATTTTTGCCTTGCCGCGAAGTGAGAATATTAATAGAATGAAAATTGTAGCTTTAGTGAAATTCGAAGAAATAAGTTTAAATGAAATGCAGCAAAAAATGCGTATAATTTACTATTCCGTACAAGGAAGCCATGTGGTGTATACATTAGGCTTTTTAGGTTTATGAAACTTCTTGATATCATTTACACAACAAAGGTTTCGCAGAGTTCTTGAAACCTTCCTTTCTAAAGTCACAAAATTTGATACATGCGCATGAATAAGTAATTTATGCTCCGGTGTGTCTTCCATTAATTATGCTGCATAAACAATCTACTCTCAACGAGTATGCATTGTACTTAAGCCCTTGAGCAGATCCACTGCTCGGTTTCCTAGATTCCAAGGGAGCCATTTTCAGGAAAAATTAATGTTTTTAACCTATTTACGAAGCTCGACATCTCCCATCGATTGGAGGAGAGATAGGCCCCTTTCGTCACCTGGGGAACGAGAGAGGGATTCGCACGCAGAAACGGCAAAGCTGTAAATAAATGCGTATTGACTGCTAGGGACCGAGGAGAAATTCTCAAGTATTTGTCATTGTTTGTTAAGGATAATCGCTTTGTAACAGGCCATGGACATGATGTTTGTTGCGAAATGCAGGAAATGTCTGAGAAAATTAGCGTGGGATGGTTTCTTCCGAAATAATTTGTGATGCATTAAAACATTTTTCATGTTTGTGCTCCAGTTTTAGAAAGAGAATTGCACTGTTATTTACCATTGTAAAAATATAGTGTTGAAAACGTTAATAATAACTTATAATATAAAATTGCTCAATGTCCAAACAAAAGTAATTGATTAATTTCATTTCTTCTATAAAGGACTTTTACCTTCTTTCCACATGTCTTCGAATTGTAACTGGAAGGACGTTTGGCGCGTATTCGGGAGGTTAGGTGTTCGAATCCCTGCGAAAGCATTGCGCATTTCTTCATTTTCATGAGATCATAAAATTCTAATGACTCTACTAATGGCGCCCGAACCACAAAGGTAGTTAGTAGACAATAAATAGTCACACCAGGACTTGGTGATTGCGTCCCTTCATCCCTACTCACCCTTTAAAAGAGAAAGTACGCAAGGTATTTCCTCCCTCCTTTTCGCATGTCTTCGTAGTGTAACTGGAAGTACGTTCGGCACGCATTCGGGAATTCCCGAGTTCGAATCCTGGAGAAGGGACTGCAGATTTCCTGTTTCCTGGCATCGAAAAATCATTAACTTTTAAATACGCAAAGAAAAACGTTCAGTATTACACAACTGAAAAACTACTCATATAACAACGATATCTGTGAGACTTGAGGAAGCACTTTATGGATAACTATATCGTACACTAAAAGTGAATCTGTTGTAAATTTACTTAAGTTCGTTTGTTGATTAAAAGAATTAAACTTGAGAGTGTTGATGAAAATTTCCTTTTTTGATAGTAATGCTAATATATAATAAAAGTAAAGTTTCAGTGTCATTTTAAAGCTTAATTTTTGCTTCTACAGTAATGTCTTTCGATACTATTCCATTGCAAGTCTATAGTATATAGATACATTACAATATCAGACGATATAAACTGTCCCATTTTTATTTCGCAGTGAACATGCATACATACATAAGTACCGTACGTACTATAGATGTCATGAAAAACATTCCCTTTTTAAATCCATTTTAAAAATCATTTTCGAAAGAACGAGCGCTGTGTTCTGTGGTCTATACGTACAGATCACGCAAAAAAAAATCGTCCAAATGGATTCGGCAATGGTCAAAATTGATATTTTAATTGAAATGTGATTCTCGAAATTTTTCGCGATCAAAGTACTTCCTTCACTCATAAAATAAGTGAAAGTGTGGCAGTCGTGAATATCATACTATAATTGAACTTTTATGAACTGGTAAAATATACGAGTATTTTATTTTCCTTAATTTCTTAGAAAGAATTTAGAGTTCCCGCTTAATGTTTATCTATGTTAATACTTGAAATAATCGTTTCTTTTTTGCACTAGCTTTGATTTCAAAAATATTTGAAAGCGTATGAAAAACTGAAATATTACTCCAATATTTTTTATCAAATTATATTGAGCAAATGAGCCTTAAAATTCAAAAGGTTTGATTATTTTTTTTTACAAAAGTTGAATTTTTATAACTTGTATTCTAATAATGTTATTTCGTTGAAGGCAAATTTAAAATTTCGATTTAATTAGAAGGTTTTATATAGTATATTCTTTAGTTTACCTTCTTAACATTATTATTATATGAAGGATTCGAGGGATTCAATATCGGAAAGATGCGAGAAAATTTAGAATTGGGTGCTCCTTTATTGTTTACTTTGTATAGCTTGAACTGGTAACAGAATTATAAAACTAAATTTCAAGTTAACGAGTAATTTGTTTGCCATGAAGAGTATGAAGGAATTTTACAATTACCTTGTGTACAGAAGATTACAAGAAAGCTTTCTGGAAACTTTCGGAAGAAACTCAAGTTATGTTAAGCAAGCATCAGACTCCATTAAGCAAGAGTAATTGACAAGAGGGCAACTTGTCACTTGACTTATTTGTTGTTAAAAGTTCTTCGTCTACTTTGCACGATGTTATTTTACTTTCAGAGTTATGAAGACTTTAATGTTGCTGGGCAATAATTTGTAAAATTAAACCGTTATCGCTATCTTCAAACAAAAGCGTTTTATATGTTTGTAGTAAAAATGACATAGTTCCTTAATTATAAAAACAAATTTATGAAGAAGGTAAACAATTTCATTTCTGCTTAGAAATGTATAGAGACTTTTCCAATTTAATAGTAACTCTAAACTGATCTTAGCCCATCAGCGGCCAAGCGATAAAATCGCTAAACACTGGTATTTCGGTCTGGGGTTCAAATTCCGGCTAACAAGCTGGCTGCATGGGCGCTTTCGTAGTTTTCCTCATGTGTAACTTGTGCACAAGCTAGTTTCCTATACAGAGTCCTCCACGAAGGCATCCCTCATCTTAGACAGATAGCCCCTTGTGTGCTTTCCTATAAGGAAATAAATCAAATTAAACTAATCTTAGTAATTGATTGGAGACGCAACATAAAGTGCATCACTTTTGTTTAACAAAATGCTTTAAAGGAGGGAATGAAAATTACAATTATAAAATATATTTAAAAAAATCTCTTTAAGTATTCTTTTTTCATATTTTTTATACTAATTGCGATATGTTAAATCTGGTTAACGTTTTTGATTCTTATGATATTGTCTTTTAGTAATAATTCTTTAAATTATAGGTATTCTTTAAAACGGATCGAAAAAAATATTTAAAACATACGCTTATATAGGACTGAAGAAACTTACTATTAAATTTCATTTGAAAATCTGTCAAGTATAATTGTCAAGGTCAATATTTGAATTCCGGTATTTTTACTTCCCGTCAACCTATACACATAGGTAAATTAGGTAATGTTAAATGATCCAAAACTTCGATAGGGAGTTTTCACTGAATAAGCAAGGATTTTTATAACATGTATTTACTCTTTTCACAATGTTGTCTGTCTGTGTATATCTATGTCTGTCTGTGTATATGTACGCGTTTGATGATTTTTTGTTTTGCCCAAAGACACAACGATTGATTTAGTTAGGATCCCATCCAATCATATTAGAGCTACCTACCGAACGCGAGAAATGCTTTCGTAGAGGATATTCTAATGGAATTTTGTTTGCATTCACGTTACACATGGGTGGTATTCACGTCTGTGAAGAACTTTGCCAGAAAATAATGATGCACCCCAATCCCTGTCTCGTCGGAAAATGTGTTTGCATTTTTAATATTTGCGAAGCCGACCAGCCACGCTGTAGTTTAAAAAATTCGAAATTTATTCCCTATAGTAAGCCAACCAACGACGCATTTTAAAATCTTCATAAAATATCGTTCCATTAACCGTTCTCGTGAACCCATGAAGAGAAATAAATACTTTATTTTCCTTTCAGTTGGCGCGTCAGTTCCATCAGAGGAGATGTAAAAAAATAATCATAAAAAAGAAAAACAAAAGGAGATATTGGGGGGAAAACTTTTGAATTTCTTCCGAATCTCATTCTTCTGAGGAGCATTTTTCCAACGGCGGGGATGGAGGTTGCTCAGCAGAGCAGAAATAGATCGGCACAGCTGCTTTCTGGCTGTGCAGCCGGAAGCGTAGAAGAAGTTATTTCGCGCGCAGGAGAAGTTATGGGGGCGCCCTTGCATGAGATACTGTCTCGTGCACATCCCGCATCTCCGACGAAAATGGAAATGCATTTCTGAAAACAATTTCTCTTGAAGGAACACTATTAAAAAGAATTAAGAAGAGGTCTGTTAAACCATTAAAACATTCGAAACGATTTTAAACTTGAATTCTTATTTACAAAATTCGTATAAATAACATCTGTACACAAGTTTGTGTCAGATATGGTAAAACCGTTTATTATCGCAAAGCATGTGAGGGCTGTCAGTCTTAAAAATAATATATTCCTGATGATCTTTCCTGGGAAAGATTGTTTGTACCGACTTTATTCGTGCGAATAACAGCAAAATGCTCGTACAGGCACCCCTGTACACACTGTGATCCTTCACAGGATCGACACCCCTTAGAATCAGCATTGAATCGACATTAGATAAAATGGACACAAGCAGCGTTGAAGTGTAGTATCAACATCAGCATACGACCGATACTATAGTTTACTATTTAAAATAGACAGTTTAAGGTCGTAGCGATCCTCCCTTATTTACAGTCGTAGCGTATTTCGTCACTGCTACAGACAGGAATTTAAGAGATTTTAGGAAATTAGAGGATTCGATCTTTTTTTCCGCATAAGTCGTTACCGCGCTTATGAAGCATGGTAGAAGGCGGGAGGGGGGGAATGGCCTTGATGAGCTTGTTTTAAAGTAACAGAATATAGTTAGCAGTATAAGACCGGCACGATAAAATTAAGAAAATATCGTAACAAATAGTAAAAGGATTGATAATTAATTGTATAGCGTCGTAGCATCGACATGTTCACATGTTGATACTGGTATAGCATCGATCTGGCATAGGATTAACAGAAACAAAAAAGTGATACTGCCTTAGCGTAGATAAGGCTTTTAATTGTCATCAGTGCGCAATCAAATGGATCAGAATTCTGTTATATTATTATTATTATTATTATTATTATTATTATTATTAGTATTATTATTATTATTAACAACTGCATAAGATCGAAACAGGCGTTGGATCAAAAATGATTTTTGAACTACTGTGTCGATGCTGTGTGGCAGAGATATTGCCGATTCTATTTAATATCCGTCCTATGTTGCATTTACCATTTTTCAATTAAAATTGGTCCGAATTACTAGGTATCCTCTGAAAATATCGCGGGCGAAAACGTCGCGGAAAAATCCAAGCAAGGTTAAGAACATCGTCATACAAAACACCGTCGCAGGAAAAAAAAGGCAAGGAGGAAACTTTGCAGTTCTAAAATATCGTAGTACAAAACGCGGTAGTCGAAAGTAAAGCGGTTCAAAAACATCGTAGTTTTATAGTCGTTAACTGGTATTTTTCCGTTAAAATAGAGATTAAAAAAGATGAGAAGAGGTAAGATGACTAACTGCATAAAATGCTGAAAGATGGAAGAATTGCTGTTACAAATAATCAGCGTAGAACAACGTATCTGTAGAAAACATAAAATTGCGTGTTATAGCAGCAGTGATAGCAGATACTATACTATATGAGAGTTGGAGATGTTTCTGTGCTAGCAAGCCGGCATCTATCATCAAACTATCGCTTCAAGAATCGTCATCGTTTCGTCCAAGCCCTTGGTGGCAGTTGTTGGACCGGTTTCTGCCCTCTTCGCTGCTAGGAGTTCAAAGGTGAAGGACAGGCTTCGGCCTGTCTTTTCACCGACTGTCTCTTTACCTACCACCTGGCTTCTTGATGCACGTTTAACTTTCCTGAAAAGTCCGATGATGTGTTTCCTGATTTATAGAAAGCCAACTGTAGTTTTTTTTATTGAATATATTCATTCTACATGCAGTTTCTGAAAATTCATCCAGCATGGAATGATATTTTTTAAGCAAGAATCATGAACCATCTCATTGTGCAATTTAAGACTCATCCATTGTCTATCGCCACGTGGTGCACTGCTCAAAATTAATTCACTGGTAGAAGCCTCAAAATCAGAAGAAATTTCAAGATAAGTTTATTGCTGCTCTACATATATTTTCGATACAAGGTTTTTTGTGATTTATAGAAAGCGATGCAAATCGATTTGCTCTGCAAGTGTATCGTTAAACGAATGGACGTTCTGCATTTACAGTAGGACTATAGTTATGATCTGATTATTTAATTTTCTTGTTCTATTTGAGTGAGTTCAGCAGTAAAATTTTTGATAGGAAAAATAAATAGAATGAATTGTAGATGATTAACTTGTATTTTCTTCTTCAACTATCACAACGTCTGGGGTAAGTACATTATTTTGCTATCCTCTGTAGGTCACATATTTTATCCCTATCATTCGGGTTATTGCGGAAACGACGTGATGTACTCTTAATCACACGCCTTAATCCTTACTGGATAGTTGGACTTCTTCATTCTTATTCGCGGTTCATCGCTGATAAAATTAATATTCAAAATTTTGGTTATCACTTTTACACCAGAATAATTATAATTAATATTTCTCATAACCTACAGAAATTAACACAATTTTAATTACATAAGAAATTAAAAAATATTTAAGTATTTTTACTACATATAAATAATTTTTACTACATATGGTGCCGTGACAAAAGAAATAACTTAATAGTTCAGGTTGAGAATTTAAATAAAATGTGTGACCTATAGTATATTTGCTACACATATGATTTATATTGTTGAAAATTTATGATAAATGATGGGTAATATGCCATGAAAGAGTAATTCTATTTTGGATAATTCAAAAATTCAATTTATATGTATTGTTATATATATGTGAATATTTAATGAAAGTTTTAAGATATTTGAATCAAAAGCTGATTTCAGTAATTTCATTGGATTGTGGTATGTAATGATAGAATAATGTTCAGAATTATTAGAATCCAGAAGTATTAATGATCAATGTACTTATATTGCATCACTAATTTGATATATGCATGGTTAAAGTTGCAGGAGATCCTAATTAATTACTAAATTATTTAAAAAAATTACCTATATGCATGTCTGGTAAATGTATATGTAAATTATCAGATAGAGCGCTCAGTGTTTGTGAAAAATAATGTAGATCTCAATATCATTAAAATAGAAATAGCAGATTGTAAGGTAATGCAACATAAGTAACTATATTTCTTCATCCATGTCAAAGCTTAAAGGTAGATCTAACACTGGTATGGCAACTTCCCTAGCTTCTGCTCTGCCCACATTTAGTGGCAACTTATCTGAAAATGTAAATTTCTTTCTTGATCAAATAAATAGTGTTGCTAAATTAGAAAAATGGTCAGATGAAAAGAAAATAATCATTCTGAAAATAAACTGTAGGGATAAAGCTCTAGATTTCCTAATTAATGATCCAAGAGCAGCTAAGGAAAATAAATTTGAAAATTTAGAAAAATTATTAAAGAATAAATTTGCACGAGTTGAATCCTTTCAGGACATTCAACAGCAATTCTCAAACATTTCTCAAAAGTGTAACCAATCTGTTAGGGAATTAGCTGACGAGATTACTACAACAGCGACAAAATACATAAATGAAGATTCGGTTGAGGATTCTAGTTTACATAAATTAAAAGAGAAAATGAAGCTCACTAAATTTCTTGAGGCCCTCAGAACAGACATTAGGATTGAAGTTAAGAAATTAGGTCCATCTTCCTTTGATAAGGCTGTAGAATTGGCAAATAATATAGAAAATGCATTGAATGATGAGAAAACATATTTGAACAGCATAAATGTTGAGCAAAATTTAGAGATTAATAATCTTCTCAAAGAAAGACTTGAACAGAATAAAATTATTCAGGAGCTAACAGATAAAGTAAATCAACTTTCTCAAAATAAGCCTGTAAACACATCTTATACAAGAATAAATCACAATGCTTCTACATCTCAAAATTCTAGCAACTTTAATAGTGTATCTTGTCATATATGTAGCAAAAGACACTTAACAACAGATTGTTGGTATTTTCCTAGGCAAGACCAGCATAATTTTAGAAACAGCACATTCAGGGGACACAGACAATTTCGAAATACTTGGCGGAGGAACTATCATCCTTACAGAAATAATAGTCAATACAAAAAAGGTCAGAATAAGCATTTAAACTAGCTAAGGATTCTTGCCAGATATATTACAACAAAAATTTTAGACCCCTTGCAGGAATCCGCAGAGACTGGGGTTATAAAGAACAACTGTATAGACATCATAATCCAAAAAAGATCCAAAGTAACAGCAATAATGTCCAACACAAGTTTGCAAAAAATAAAAGATGTAATAATAGAAACTCAACCAAATTGTTGATGTCTTGTAACTCAGAAAATTCTAATTATCTGCCAATAATCAAACTTAAAATTGGTTCTCAGACTTATGAAGCTCTTCTTGATACTGGTGCAAATTTATCTTTAGTCCAACCAGATGTTATTGAGGAAATTAAACAATTCACTAAAGTTGAATTTGTTTCTCGGATGGTAAGAATAAAAACTATTGAAGATTCATGCATTCCTTACATGTCTGCAGTTAATTTAAAATTCAAAATTCAAAGTAAATGGTTCACTAATTTATTTTATGTCACCCAAAACAATTGGAATTCTACTTATCAGATAATCCTAGGTTATGACTTCATTCAAAGTAACAAAATTTTGTTAGATTCCATAAATAAGAAACTCATAGTAGATAATACTCATTTGGACTTTGAAGAAAATTATCCCAATAAAAAATTAACGAACTCAGTTAATGTAAGAAGAAAAAATTGTAATTTAAACTCATTAAGAATGGTTTCTAATATAACTGTCCAGCCAGGTCAATCTCAAATCATTTCTTTAGCTGTTCCTGAAGCTTTAAAACAATTTAAAGAAATTTTGCTTTCTCCAAAGCCATCAAAAAATAAGTTCCATATCAATGAATCTTTACATATAGTTGATTGTCACAACCACATTCAAACTATTGTTGAAAACAACACCAATGAGAAATTAATTTTGAGGAAGAATTCTGTTATTGGAACTGCTGTGCCATTTCATTTTGAGGATATTGTTAGTCCCAAAAATCATGAGACTTTACAAATCAACACTCTAAATTTGCAAGAAGTAATTAAACTTAGAAAAGAGGAATTAAATGTATCAGACTTTAAACTAGATCATTTAAATGAACAAGCAAAAAATGAAATGATAGAATTGCTAATGAATAATTATGCTGTGTTTTCAAAATCATATAATACTTTAGGATCTACTGATAAAGTTGTACCAGAATTTAAACTTCTTCACAATTTCCCAATTCAAACTAGACCTTACCCTATTCCTAAAATTGCAAAACAGTATGCTCAACAAGAAATTGCAAAATTATTAGAAGCAGGCATAATAGAACCCTCTTCTTCAAGTTATAGTTTTCCTGTAATATTTGTCAGGAAAAAGAATTTACCTGGTGAAGATAAAAATACACCAAAATTTCGTATGGTTGTAGATTATCGTCTATTAAACTGTATCACAGAATCATACAAAATTTGTCTACCAAAAATTTCTGAGATTTTGCATAACATTGCTGGTAGGAAATTGTATTGTGTACTGGATTTGAAGTCAGCCTTTTTCCAGATCAATTTACAGGACTCTGATAAAGAAAAGTTGGCATTTTGCACCGAACTTGGTAATTTTCATCCTTGTAGACTTCCCTTTGGAGCTCGCAATAGCACTTCTTATTTCCATACATTAATTTCAAAATGTTTAAATGACATTAAAGGTAGTAATGTTCAATTTTTTCTAGACGACATTATTATTGCAGCTGATAGTATGAGTGAGTTAAAATTAATTCTTCAAAAAGTGTTTGACAGATTAAAATCATTTAATTTAACTCTAGATCCAGCTAAAGTGCAGCTCTGTAAATCTGAAATAACTTATTTGGGTTTCAATATTTCACAAGCAGGTTTTTCTCCTTCTGAAGAAAATATTTCAAAGGTTACAAGATTTCCTATTCCAAAGGATGTAAAACAAGTTCAGGCTTTTCTTGGCATGATGAACTATTTTAGACATTTAATCCATAATTTTGCTGAGATCACTCAGCCAATAGTACACTTAACTAAAAGACATGTTCCCTTTGTTTGGAATCAAGATTGCCAAGATGCTTTAATAAATTACAATCAATAATGTTGGACAAACCAACTATAAGGAACATTGATGATAATCATGAGATATTTTTGATCACTGATGCTTCTAAAGTAGCTATGTAAAATATGTGTGGTATTCTGTTACAAAAGATTGATGATAAATCCTTTCCTGTAGAATTTTATTCGAAACTTCTCACTCCTGCTGAGTCTAGATACCCATCGATCAGGCGTGAGCTTTATGCTATTTTCTCTTCTGTCAAGCATTTTTATGAACATTTATATGGCAAAAAATTTACTATTTTAACTGATGCTAGACCACTCACTTTTCATATGCAGCTGGATAAGCAGCCTGACATTGTTGCCAGATGGTTGTTGTATTTACAAGATTTTGATTACTCTCTAAAACATATACCTGGTTTTTCCAATCCTGCAGATTTTCTTTCTAGAGTTCCTGAAGCATCTCATAGTGTAAACAATATCAACTTATTTCATTCAGATAATACTCAGTTAAGCATCCAAAATATAGTTAATCACCAAAGAAATGACAAAAATATTAAGGATATCTTAAGCCAAATTAACAATAATAAAGCTGATATTTGTGGAAAATATTTTATTGATAAAAAAAATGGTGTAGTAATGATAAAATTAAGACCTAGAGCGCATCATTTAAAGACAAGGCATTTAGAAAATAAAATTCTACTTCCAAATTCTTTAGTAAAACCTTGTTTAGAGATTGCTCATGCTCCGCATTTTGGTACTAGTAAAACTTATGAATTCATTAAGAAAAAGTATTTCTGGAAGGGCATGTTTTTAGATACAAAAAACTTTTGTGAAAAATGTCAACAGTGTTTGGAGAATAAACCAAAGTCATGTAAAACAATTACAAGTAATATAAAAAAATCTGATTTAGCACCTGGAGAAATGTTAGCAATTGACATTGTGGGTAAATTGCCTAGATCACATGATGGCAAATTTTTCATTCTAACTATTATTGATCATTATTCAAGATATTTAGAAGCTATTCCTCTGTCAAATATTACATCTGCTACAATAATAAGGTGTATGAATCTTTATTTTTCAAAATTTGGTATTCCAAAAGTAATTTTATCTGATAATGCTTCAAATTTTTGTTCAGCTGAATTTGAAAAATTTCTAAAAGATCTCAATATTGAACACAGAAAAAGCTCCATTTATTATCCACAGTCTAATGGAATCATAGAAAGAGTTCATCGAACTATGAAAGAAAGCATAGCTTCTTTATCCAATAAGGTAATCGAATGGTCAGATAGATTAGCTTTTTTCAAACTATATTACAACAATTCTAAACACATTGCTACAGGTTTTACTCCCGCACAGTTATTTTTTGGGCGCGAACTCAATACACCTCTAGATACAAATAATGACCCGGTAACGGTAGATAATCCTTCACAATACTTGTTACGTCAGAGAGAACACATTAAAGCAACTAGAGAATTAGTGAAACAAAAAGAAGAAATATATTTTCAGTCTCAAAATAAAGTTGTTAAATGAAAAC
>KK122468.1:240656-297092 GCA_000611955.2 Stegodyphus mimosarum | reverse complement strand
TGATAAAATTAATATTCAAAATTTTGGTTATCACTTTTACACCAGAATAATTATAATTAATATTTCTCATAACCTACAGAAATTAACACAATTTTAATTACATAAGAAATTAAAATATATTTAAGTATTTTTACTATATAAAATATTTTTACAACAGTTTCTCTCCACAATGATATGTAATTAATTTATTTGTTTAATTTTAAGCAATCTTGAATGTTCAAATATCGTGCAATAAGAAATGAAATGTTCCAACGGACTATTTTATGCGCCTTTAAATTCAAAAGCAATGTTCACGTTTTCTTCTAAATATCGAAATTAATTTCATTAATAACTTAATTTTGCATTTCTGTTGATTAATATCTTCTAATTATTTACATTGTGTTTTTTAAGCAAAAAGGGCACTGATCCGAAATTGCTTATTAGTTTCGAAACGGTACTTTGCGTCGTCCACTATAAACGGCCAAACGTTTCAAATTGTTGCCATCAAATACTATCGCCCTGTATTATATTTAAACAAAAGTCTGCATGTATGTATATACGAGGCGTATTCGGAAACTAAGTACCGTTTTGAAAAGAAAAAATAGTAAAACAATTTTTTCGAATCCAATTTTATTTTTACATGAAAATACATGTCTTAAACTATTTTTCAACATAGTTTCCGCCAATGATCAAACACTTGTCATAGCGGGTGACCAATTTTTGTATACCATCGTCAAAGAAACTTATCGCCACTTATCGCGTATTCACCGTAAACTTCTGTCACTTGACGATAAATTTCGGCCGGTTTAACATTCCTCGCGTTCAAAAATTTAATCACGGCACGAATCTCACAGTCAGCGGGAGAACTAAATGTCTTAAACATTTTGAATGTGCACAGCAAACTGAAAACACAACATAGAGCAACCAAAATGGCGACAATTGAAAGTCAGTGAAAAAGAAAGACTAGTGCGCATGCGCGGGACGCCTACCACAGCGCTGCGACGGCGCTAGAATAAAACGGTACTTAGTTTCCGAATACGCTACGTATGTTCCTCTCATTGTGAAAAAATGATCATACCTAGAGCCTTTAAATTTTGAATAACGTTGTCCTGCACCGGAACATAGGCACCTGGAAGCCCAAATTTCCAACTTAAAAATTTTATATTTTGTAAACTTTTAATGAATTCAGGAAACTCAACGATTTAAAAGCGAGAAATGGTAGTACTGTAAGGAATAAAATATCCCAAACGGTTAGTCGGAAATTCTAGAGATATGTCGTTTTTAAATATTTTGTGATTTTGCTGTAGAATTGAATTTTATGTTGGGCAAGTGCGTAGAACGTGAAATTTCACACAAAACATTAACAATAAAAACACAAAAAAAGGTTTTGCAACCATCTTACTAAGAAACCTGAACAGAGAAAAGACTTAAAATAATAATAACGTATGCTAACACTGCATCGGGAGTTCTAAACATATGCAGGTTTTAAAAGTTTTGCAATTTTGCTGTTGAATTGCATAAGGCATTAAATGCGTAGAAAATAGTGCTTAATAACAAAGCTAGCGAGAATGAGTGCAACAGCACCCTGATAGACTGCGATCTCATCGATAGCGTAAAAAACCTTAACAAATACTTTTCGACGATCTTTAAAACCTGAACTCTTTCGGATTGTTTCAAATACCTATTTAATTTACGTTACTAAATGAATTTGTTCTTAAAATCCTGTCCGAAACTACAGGCAAATTATTAATAATACTATTTGCTATATATATGTTTATTTCTCTATTCTGAATTTCTTGAACTATTCCTAATGAACGCGATTTTTGAGTTAACCCTTTACATCGTCTTCAGTGTTACTTTGCTTGATCTGCATTAAACTATATACCTAACATATTTTAAAATACAACATCAGTATCTCAATTTTAAAACATCAGTTTCAAAATGTAGCCTCGTATACTATGATAGATTTTCTGAAATTATTAAGCAAATGACATTCTGAAAGACCCAGGCAGATTCATGTGAAAATACCTGTGGGATTTACTAGTCCGGTTTCGCAGTGGACGAACTATTTATAAATGACATTCTCATCCTAATTACCAAGATACGTAACACGTGATTCGTAATGTTGAATCTTCATGAAACTCAGCCATTGAAAATAATGTCCCTGGAGCAAGGCTTTGGCAAAGTTCGCTGCAAAGTAATTTGAAAAGAACTAAGAGGTTCACGTACATTCGCATATTCTCGAAGGTCATATTTCCTCGGCGAGGGGAGAGTGAATGTAATTTGCCAAGGTTGTGAGCGCCAGCCTTCACGTATGATTAATGTTTTCGTTCGAGGATGAACATCTGGAGGGAAGACGACATCAACTAGAATGTTTTTAAAGTACATAATTTTAAAACTGGGTGACTTCCAGTCTCTAATCATAACAAATTGTTTTTAAGGTATTTAAACAGTTCATTTGTTCTCCTCAGAATGGCAATATGAAGTCCGTCAGCTGGAAAGAGATCTTTTTCGGAATGAGGTTCTTTATAGTTAATTTTTCAGTATGGAATAAAAATTCATCAATTTAAGACATTGGTTGAGAGCTGTTAAGTTGATTTCTTGTACGTATCGAAAAATGTTCCAGTTAATAGAGCCCGTGCCGTTTTTCAAACTGTGTGCTAATTTCTTTACATATTAAATGCGGAATTAAATTTATTGTAATTTTCAGATGCACCTAAACACAAAAGACGGCATGAGTACAAGTAAAAAAAATGAAAGGAGAAGTATAGGAGTAAGCAAATAAATATATTTCTTAATTTTACCATTAAAGAACTGCAAATTTTTCTTGAACATTAGCATGATGAAGTCTTCTTCTGGTGAGGAGGGCAACACCAAACACTTGAACTACCAAGAACCTATTGAAAATGTAGAACAAAACTTGCAATGTAGAAGACACAGAGCGCATAAGAATTTTACACTTCTTGGCAAGAAAACTGATTTAACTGGAAGTCGAAAAAGGTCCTGGTTATGACAAAGTATTGGTATGTCAGTAAGTGGAGATGAAAAATGAAACATGGATGATTTGCTTGACAATGTCCTACAGTATTTTAAAGCAATCCTGAAGAAGAGAAAGTCCACAGTGGACAGGATGTAAACCACTTTATACCAGTTCTTTAGACCCAGACTTACTGGACAATAAGCAAAGCCTACCATTGCGCAATAGATGTCTTCCATATCAGTGGATGTATCAAGTGATTTTGAAATATGTAAAAAAACACGAATTTATCTTATTTCTATGCAGTAAAATTGTTATCTGCTGGCTATTTTATGAAATTCTAAAATTTGTCGCGGAATTATGAATAATTCTGTATTTTTCTTTAAAACTTAGAAGGTAAAATTTTGGTAGATTCCCACGAAAGCCCACTTTGTAATACACTCTATAACAAAACAATAAACGCAGTAAAAAAGGAATCCAATTGCTTTGAAATTTCGTATTTCATAAATGTTTTGACCAAATACGCAAATGATTAAAATTTGGTGTCCAATGAACGAATAGTGCGATCTCCAGCGCATTGGAACTGCGCATCCAGCAGATGTATATAAGAAGCTGTTCTTGAACTGTTGTTAAAAATTTCTCTTGCATTGCGACTTATGATACCTTTCAACGGCTGTCAACTGTCAGAGTTTGAAATAGTCAGGTTGAGCAAATCGACGAATCGCTTGTCGTATGAGTCGAAGCGATTCGGCGATTAGAAGACACTGGCAAGAATGGGTGGACAATGGCAGATTTCAGAATCATGATGGTAGCGGTCGACCTAGGGCCACAACACATCGGGAGGACAGAGTGATTGTCATATTAACTGCCACAGAGCCTGATTCATTGCTATCAACCATCAGACGTGCGATCCGCACACGAGTGTCCACCATGACCAGTCACAGACGACTGACAGAGCGAAATCTACGCGCGTACCGACCGTTACGCCACCTTCCACTCACGCCTGCACACTGTCGAGGCAGATTACAGTTATACTTGGCTCGATCAGGTTGGAATGATGCTGGCTGGGGTCATATAGTCTTTAGCGACGAATTCTGCTTCCAACTGTGTAGTGACGATCATCGAAGAGGTGTCTGGAGATACTCAGAACAGTGTGCCGACCCTGCTTTCACTATTGCACGCCACACAGGCCCTCAACAAAGAGTTATGGTCTGGGTTGTCATTTCCCTTGACAGCCAGACCCATTTGTTGGCCATCAGAGGCACACTTGCAGCACAGCAGTACGTCAACAGCATTCTGAGACCTGTTTTGCTACCGTTCGTTTTGGCCTTATTTTTCAGCAAAATAAAGTCAGACCACATACGGTACGTGTTTTTAAGAACTGTCTTACAGCTTGTCAAACACTTCCTTGCCAGCCAGATCGCCAGATCTGTGTCTCATCGAGCATGTCATCTAGGATATGATGGGAAGGCGACTACATCTACCAGGGAATGTTGATGATCTAGGCCGACAATTGGGTCAAATTTGGCAAGAAATACCACAGGAGAACATCCTTGAGCTTTATCAGTCTATGCCACGCTTTGTGGCAGCTTGCATCCAGGCTAGAGATGGGTCAACACCTTATTGAGCTCTTTACTTTGTAACTATGTAACTCTGAAATAAATCATTCAATTGTTCTGAAATTTTAATCATTTTCTATTCTGTACATAGTCATCCTATCCACCAATTTTTATCTTCTTCGGTCAAATCCTTCTTGGTGCGTCGATTTTTTTTGTTATAAAGTGTTCGTTTCAAGCATTAAGATGGAAATTTGAAGAGATCATAAAGTATCATTTAAGTTTCTAACCAGTTATTTTAGGTTTATGTGTTATCCCATCAGCCTCATTTCCGTTTCCCTACCGGAATGTAATTTTTTAGGTCGCACGTTATCCAAATGAGGTAGAGAGTATTTAAAGGAAGGTTTTGTTTGGTTTAGATGATTACGGCAAAACATACAAGGACTATCAGTCTAAGGGAAAGGAAACCTTCGTGGAGGACTTTCTAAGGGAAACTGGCTCGTATAAAGGTTACACATGAGTAACACCAAAACGCCCATGTAGCCAGCCCGTTTGCCAGGATTCGAACCGCTGACCGAACTACCAGTGTTTACCTTTGGGCGACTATTTAGACGAACGTTTCAGAGGGTAAAATCAGAGCATGTTCTGCCTCTTGAAGGCCACGTAACTAACGTTGATTTCTCTAGCGATTAATATTTTACAACGTTGAGTTATTCTTGCCATTAGGCTTGTTTACGCCAACTTTGGTCAAAGCCAGCTTGCGCGTTAGTTATACTGTGAAGCCATTTGACCACACTTAATTTCTTTAATTTTAATTCATCCACTATCTTTAATTTAAGCCAAAACTATTGACTTGGACTATTAAACTTTATTTAAGTTACATAAAGGGACCTTTATACCCTTTTCCTGTCTGTGTGGTACTTACAAGACATAGCGAAAATTCATCAATTATCTTTTCGAGTTTTGGTATAACTTTATGCTACCAAAGAAGGCCAGACCATACAAGATTAAAATGCAGTTGTCAGGTGATTATTTTTGTTCCTGTTTTTTTGTACATTATGAAATTTACATATTATTTCAAAATGTTTCTTCCGTTCCTATTTTCCATATATTCATTCTCTTTCGAAAGAGTGGTGAAGAAGAAAATTTCCCTTTAGTATTTATGATAAAAATTGCAATTAATAAAAGAAACATTTTTGGCAATAACATTAGAATGTTCAAGTTGCAAAAGCTACGTATTTTTTACAGTGCATTCTATTTTTAAATAAAAGAATGTTTGCTACTGAAATTTCTATTTTCTGCAAACTGTAATATTTCGTTAACCAAAGAACAATTTGTGCTTCATGTATTGTTACATTCAAAGAAGTTTAATTCGATCATAAGATTTACATGAAATGCTTCCCAGAATTAAAGAATTAAAGAATTTTTATTACATAACAAAAAAACTATTGTTTTCTACATATTAAATGATATTAATTTTACGGGAAAATAGAATTTTCGGCACTTAACAGCTTCTAATACGTTTATTCGTTACTGTATTTTTAACAAGGATAATTAAACAAGGATGATCTGTTAAATAACTTACTTTAGTAAACAGCTTTGCAGAGAGAATTAGTTTTCACGAACAAAAAATTAAGATAAATTAACTGTAGTCTTGTCTGCATTGGAACCATGGAATTTCCGATTGCTAGCTGGTTGGATGTAGTTATCGTTTACGTCTCGAGGACACGCAGATAAGGCTGAGATAATGAATTTTTTTTTTGTAATAGACGTGTGGCAGAAGTTAAAATTTTTAATTATGCTCTAATTCTGTTATTTTCTGAAATGCTAGGTTGACTAATATTTTATGTAATGTGGACTTGAAATAGGGCTGTTTAAAATTTAAATTAACGAAACGACTTATATTGACAACGATTAAAAGACGGAAACCTTCAGATTGAGAAAATCTTTGGATTTAACACGGATTCGCGAAACTGAAAAGCGGAGTTTTGACAATGGCATTGACATTAATTTAAGTTTAAATTTCTGTGAAATTTCAAAATTTAAAAGAATTTTTCTTTTTATGTTACTGCTTGTCTATGAATCAGAAAAGGACTCTTTCCTTACATGAGATCATGTTAGAGAATTTGGTTTATGCACTGACGTGATCATGACTTGCGACAGTAGAAATTTTCTGGGAATGTAAAGTGCATGAACAGCATTCAGTCGCGTTGGGCCTCATCTACAGTGACTAGAAACCATTTGATTTCAAAGCGATTTCTTCCGAGTACTTCGAAACGATGACAACATTCAAAAGCCACAGCAAATACATTACGCGTCGGTGACACACGCAAGGAATTGGATTAAAACATTCTGTTTCGATTTGTCAACCACTTCTCACGTTCTTTGGTTCTTGCCATACCTAGAAAGGAGCCGGTGACATATCACAGATCTGTTCTTCTCGACTGCATTAGTCTTCTACGTTCTAAGTGATTACCCTGCTGGCACATCCCCAACCCCTCCAAACATCCATCAAATGTTCTTGTTCCCCGTGGGCGGGTTTTAAGAACTGTCTGGAAGACTTCCACGCGTTTTCCTGGATCAAAATTGCCATGCTCGCCTTCACAAGCGCATTGCTCAATGTTGACAGATGTATTATCATGAATGACTGAGCGATGTCCGTGATCAAAAGGAAATTATGTGTAAAGTTTTAGCTGTTTTTGTAAACCGGATACTCTTGTGTCTTGAGCGCACTCCATTTTTCGTTTGCTTCCGAATGTAGACTTCTCTAAAGCTATTTCTCTTTTAGAGAAGTGTGAAATGAAGTGGAAAAGGAAAGCAAACTGAATCGCATGTCACAGACAACTAAGTGATGACAGTTATAGAGTTAGTTTGACTTGCTTTGGTAGCACAAATTAACTTCAAATCTCTAACAGACTTTTGCCCACCAACAATAAGGGAATTATAGCTGTATCTGAAATAAACTACAGAGTCTTGAAAAGGTTTAAAACAACTCTGACAACCTCAACAACAGAGCTTCAACATAAGAGCCCGTCCTGTACTTAAAAAAACAACCATCGGTGATGAAACTAAAGTAACAGTCAAATTTAAATTAAAATGTAATATATAAAAATATGTAAAATATAATATGTAATATTTAATATAAATATGTAATATGTAAAAAAAATAAATTTAAATCGAATTTTTCTCAGAATTCTAACCGGCGTAATAATTTAAATGACGGCAGCTGTAACATAAAGCTGAATAATTACAAGCATCAGATTTGGCGAAAACTAGTAAGGTGGCCTCAACAGGCAGAAACATGCTATGTCTTACAATCGAGAAACCTTAGTTTAAATACGGTCTAACTGATTTGCATTCTGGTGAGGAAATGCAAAGAAGAAGTGATAGTAAATATTGAAATTATAAATAACTGGTTAATGAAAAATGATAGTAACCGCACGTGCGCGGTGATCAAAAATAAATGCTAAATGCTTACGGCTGAAAACTTCTCTAAAGTCATTTCAGTTTTATATATAGTTTCTAAAATAAATTTATTTGTTATAGAACGCCAGATAACGGAATATATAAGATCGTAATCTTCTCCCATATTAAAAGAAGATCACGATAATTGGGTTGTATGTTTATTGTATGCTAAATGCTGAATAAAAATATATTCTTCTCAATAATAAAAAAATACTTCTTGTTTGCAATAAACTATCAACCGCAAAATAATGCAGCGCACAACAAAAGACTAATACACACACTAGCCAATGAATTAGAAACCCAAGGCGAATATTTTATTGGACCACTTTTTGTACGGATAATTGCTCTGATTCGTTTGGGCATCGAGACACCATGAAGTGCATTTAAGACCAGAGAATATCATGCATTAGCAATGCAGCTTTCTAGATCTTGTAAATTAGATGGAGGAGGATACGTCTTTCCACCATATCCCACACATTTTCCATGGAGTAAAGATCTGGGCTATTCGGTGGCCAGGAAAGGTGTTGGAAGTCAGACCGATGTACCCTTAACCAATTTTGAACAATCAAAATCGCTGAAACAACCTTGTATTTGGCGTACATTTATTTAAACAGTCAGTGGATTTCGAGGCCAGCTACAGGTCCCTCCTCACCAGGAGAACGAAATTTCTACAAAGGGAAAGCAACCTCAGTAACGGATTTTTATACCCTCGGGTAGTACCATGCGCGAGGAGGCAACGCCATCCATCGGCAAAAATAATAACTAAGAATTATGTAAATAGAATTTTAAAAGAGTTAGGAAGGACTGGATTGGACTTAAAATTATTCACTAAACATGATAAATCTTTGTGAATATGAAAAGCCTCAAGAAAATCCAATTCACCAACGGAAGAAGCTTTATGGATAATTTTTGCAGATCCAAAGTCAAAATTATGATTAAATTTCCAACTATGATACGATATTAAAGACTTGTTAATTTCGCCTTTTCGGACATAAGATTCATGTGCCTTGATACCAAACTTTAATGCTCTTTTTGTTTGGACAATATATCTCAAGCCACACGGACACAATGTACTATAAATTCCCCAAGAATTAAAGTCGAAATGCAGTCTTTTAAAGTCGAACCGTGAATTTTATTGATGGGGGAGAATTTGACTTGATAATTGAATTTCTGGAGAATCCGTTCGAAATCGATTGAGTGTTTTAATAAATGTACGCCAAATAAAAGGTAGTTTCAGCGATTTTGATTGTCACATTGGCGTGTTTCTCTTCTGTTCCAATTTTGAACACTTCTGGCGCGATGTATAGTTCCATTATCGTCCATGAAATATCAGTCACCATCAGGTTAAAAATGCAAAACTGCAAGGTACACTTGATCTGCCAGTATAGCTAGGTATCTAATGGCTGGTTTTTTTACCTTCGAGGAACACCAGGCACCACTTCATTCTAGCAAAACATGCCCCATATCATGATATTCCCACAGGACCCTCGCACAGTACGAGTGAGGCAAGAGGGATTCATGGTTTCGTGGGGTTCTCGTCAAATTCTATGTCTTCATTCAGTGCAAAATAAGTTGTAGCGTGGTTCATTCGACTACATTACTCGTTTCTAATCCTCAAATGTCCAGTGTCTTCTTTCCCGACACCACTGCAAACGAATTCTTGCATGTCGGGCAGAAAGGAGTGGTTTTCTCATAGGCACTCGACTATGCATTTCTATCCTCTGCAATTCTATTCGCATGGTTCGAGCTGAAATCTATTGGGAAGAGACTTGGTTGACGATTTGTGTCAGTTAAAGCACAGTAGAGTCCATGTTCTGCCGAGTAATTCGTCGGAGACGACACCGATCATTCTCTTGGGAAACTTTGCTCGAACTGCAGTTACCTTATCAGGACTGAGTGTTCTGTGAAACATGATAAAGTCTGTACTAGGGTTCTTCTTCTCAGGTCCTGAACTGGAACAGTGAGCTGATGAAATGTAAGCTTTGTTCTGATGTAACTGCTGGGCTGGATAATAACTGCACGTGAAGGGATTTGAAATCCTCTTTTATTAAATCACTCTTATTTACACACTTCCCAACTCGGGAGAGATACAGAAAGTAAAAGACCGCACTTGGGTCGAACTTAACAATCAAATAAATTTAAATGCTAAACCTAAAATAGAAATTAAATCAAAGTTTGCTCACAGAGCGATTCGCGGAGATTGGCCTCTACCTAAAAGGGTGCGTAGCAAGATATACTAATACTAGCGCACTTCAAATTGTTTTACAATGCAATCACGTAGTAAGCACTATGGCTTATAAATTTAAACTGCTAGCTGGTCAGGCGAACGTTGAGCAGCGTGACCGTGATCTGAGGCAAAGCTCTCACACACCGAGAGGTTTCTACCTCTGGCTTAAATAGTGCTTGGCTGAACTTCAAAAATTAGCATAAGCTGAAAACGCGTGCTTCTTCTGACGGGAAGTTGAAACAGAGAGGAGATAGACAGATTTAAATTAAAATAAAACTTGGTTAGTTTAACTAAAACCTTACAACTTTTGCTAGAGAAGGACTATGGGTTCTGATTCCAACTTCTGAAAACTTTGATAAGGTTGCTTTTGAGAACTCAGTAGTGAGATTTGTTGTCTTCGAAATCGAGACCTCTGCTGAACGGGCACCAACAATAATTTCCAATTGGTGAAAGATCTGTCGTTTTTCCCATTTTACTTCATCCATCATGAAAAGCACTCTTACACCTTATTTATACTGGCATTCTAACCACGTATAACCCACGTCATAAGAAAATTGCATATTCCATACCAAGCACACGTTCGAAAATGTCAAAAGTTTCTAATTCACTGGCCAGTGTGTATATAAATTAAATATTTGTAGTTAAATATTATTGAAAACAGTCATTGGGTAGCAGTCTGTTCAGCAATCATAAGCAGTCTGTTGAGGTCACCGTATTCGTTTCGTTAGTTTTTTAATACGAGAACTCTCGTTATTGGCCAAATGTTTTGATAATCACAAAGTAAAATAAAAAATGATGCCAGGAGTTCATCTTAAGTGTTACCTTTACGGATGTTATTTTAGGCAATTTTACTCGAGGAAAAGTATTATCTCGGAATTAAATTCGTTAGGTATTTTTTCCTTCTTAACTTGTGCCTTTCCGGTGTAACTCGGAGTACGTCTGGCTGGCAATCGCTAGGTTCGGAGTTCGAATCTCAACGAGAATATTGGATAATTTTAATGTTTCCTGCTTCAAAAACCTATTAGACTCTAAATGGTGACCAAACCTCAATGTGGTGGACCATAATTCGTCACCACCAAGATTTGCCGACTTCAAATTTTCTGCTTCAAAAACTTTATGGATCCTGCACATTCAGTTGAGAATTTTTAAAAGGCGGCTTTTAAACAGCGCTAGACCAAAATAAATTGTTCCCGCTTCAGAAACAAAATAGATTCTACAAATTCTCTTGGGAATTTTTAGAAAAGTACCTGAAGTGCGTTAGCCCAAAATAAATTGTATAAAAGAAAACTGGATTTCTATTTCCTAGACTAATTTAAAAATATTCCTGGACTTTAAAGGAAATTAAAAGTATTTTAAATCCGAAAATTCCCTATTTCTTTTATATTCAAGAAAACTAAAATTTGAATTAAATTTTCTATATCCTGTTAAAAACATTCCGCGTAAAGACAGAATGGTATATATATCTTAAATAAAATATTCCCCTATTTTATATGCTTCATGTTCAGAATGACTGAAAGGCTGTGCCCTAGTTTCTATTCAATAATTAAGAAAAGTGGTTATGATAGAATATTCTCGAGGTGAAAAAAATTATCACGCTCAGGAGTATATGATGATCAACTTTCTCTTAGGTATCCTGAATGATTACGCGGGCGCAGTTTCGACCTTTGGGGCATTCACGAGCCAACGGAAAGCATCCAATTTTCGTCTCCATTATCGCAGCGCCGATAAAATTGCAGTAACTTCACTCTTAAGCCAACCCACCAGTTCACCACTCAACAATGCCGGTGGCGGGGCTATAATTTGGGAAAGATTATCCTTCCGTAGCTTAATAAAGGAACTGCCTCATTTTACGCTTAAGCCCATCGTAAGCGGGAGAGTTCCTAATCTGTCAGTCAAAGTATGCATATTTATACGAGGTTTCTGTGTCCAGATAACGAGATGCTAATTTGTAAACTTTTATCATATGCTCTGTGATCCCTTTAATTTACTTGCCAATGTAAAAGTCAAACTAAGCGCACATTTGTTTTTTAAATCATGACGCATCATTAAAATAGTTTTACATTTAAATTTTATAAATAATTTAAGCTTTTATTTATCTACTGATTTAATTAAATTATATTAGCCCGCAAGGGAAGTTAATCCCGAAAAGGATATTAGTCTCGAAATGGCATTTTGCGTCGAAAAGCTTAAATGCGTTGTGTCACTTTTTAAATTGTTGCCACCAAATATTATCGCCCCGTATTATATTTAAAGTAATGAAGAATCTGCGGGAATGTATGCATGTTTCTCTCATTGTAAAGAAACAACGGTACCTAGAGCTGTATGGTTTTGAATAGCAGAGTCCTTCACCCAAACATGGACCTAAAGGAAGCCCGAATTTCGAATCTGTTTTATTATCTACTAGCCGCTGCGCGGCCAGCCTTCCTCTGGCTTTTAAATGTACCAGAAAAATGCCTAAAGAGAACACCAAACATTAAATTTGAAAACTGCACAGAATTTTACTCTGCAGAACAATTTTATCGAAAAAGAAACAAACAACAACGGAAAAAAAATTCAGTTAAAAATGCATTACATATAAAAAGCATACAACGAAATAAGCAATATCCCTTAATACAAATATTAATTATCCTAATAAATAAATTAACCAACTTCCCTTTGCAAAATCTTAAGAACTCAAATGGTATAAACAGATAAAGAACTTAAACAGGTTAAAAAATATCATGCAAAACGTTTTTACAATTAAAATTATATATAATTGAAACGTAATATTACAATGAAATAAGCAATATCCCTTGATACAAATGTTAAGTATCCCAATAAAGTAATTAAACAATTTACCGTTGAAAAAGAAACACCTTTTTAATTTCTTAAACTTTTCAGTCTCTTAAAAACAGTAACATAAGAAATACGACGAAAAATTGTTGCCAAACCGAAATTTTTAAAAGAATGAAACTATTCAAAATGATGCAATCAAAAAATCAATCAACATAAAAAATCTATCAACAACAATAAGAAAGAAAAATTGTTGCCAAAACTACATTTTAAAATATCTGAGATGTGAGAAGTGTATTCGGAAGCTTCATTTAAAAAATTTTAAAAAAATACAAAATATTATTATTTTTCCAAAATTCTTTTTTTAAAAGGAGTCGAAAGGATTAAAGTTCAACGTGTCCAAAAATCAAAGGAAAATAAACAGCACATTTTTTAAAATAAGTTTTTTAAAAAAAAATTCCGCCGAAAAGGTGTTAAGCTCACCTTCCTAAATAAATTCGTATTTAATCGATTTATTGAAATACGAAATTTATTTTAAGTTCGTAAAATAGCTAAGTGTCTACGCTTCACGACGATGTAAAAATGAAATGTATAGAGTGAAATCTCGCTTTCCTGTAGCCCATTATGTTTCAAAATGACGCGATTTGGTCACAAAACATAAAATAAAAAAAAATTCGAATTCGAATTTCGAAAAAATCGCTTCGAGGTGCACTGGCTCTTGTGTAGATACACCTATGTACCAAATTTCGTGGCCCTGGGTCTATTAGCTTACTCGCAACACGAACGAAAGTTACACACACACACAGACTCTTTGTTTTATTATATGTAGAGATTTCATATTTTGTAAAACTTTAACGAATTTTTCATGAACACACTCAACGTTTTCAAAGCGAGCAGTAGCAAAACTGTACGAAATAAAACATTTTTATCTCCAACGCGCGGGACTATCTATACAAATTCTAAATAGATGCTGTTTTAAATATTTTGTGATTTTGTTGTTGAATCGAGTTTTATGTGACGTAAGAGCCAAGAACATAATACTTAATAACTAAAGTAAACACACAAAACGTTAACAATAAAAGACAAAAAAGAGTTTTGTAAAGCCGTGTTAATAAAAAAACTGATGGTCTTGATATGATGAACTGAGGAAAGCTGAAAAGAACAAAAACATGTATGCTAACACTGCCTCGTAGCACCAGACTGGTAGACTGCGAGCCGAACGAGAACATAAAAAGCCTCAACAAATCCTTTTGGGCAAGCAATAAAATCTGAAACCTTGAGTTTTTTTAATTATTGAATTTAAATAAATAAATGGATAAAATAAAAAAAAACTCTTTTACAAATTGAAATGATTTCATTTAAACTGTTAAACACTTGCTCAGTCTTTCTGGACCACACACGAATTATCGTTTTGTTTTTAACAACAACATAAACTGGAAAAAATAATCAAAAAATCGTCTACGTTCTACAACGGGTTGGTAATTAAGAAATCAAAACTTTAAACTGCTATCACTTCCTGTAGGCTGAGAAAGCAAAATTACTTTAAATATTTACGAATAAAATTGTAAATTAAAGTTTAGTAAACCCACTCCAAGTGCAGAATGAATACAAACGATTTGATACTAGTAAAATTAAAAGCTCACCAAAAATCATTACGGCTTCTGTAGTGATTGGAATATAAGAGTTAAAATGCTATTGGTTAAAGTATATGTAAGAAGTTTCTAACTTATGTATCCGCCCGTCATTTAAATTCACTTACTCTGGATTTCTGGAGGAGTCGAATGTAAATGTAAAGATGCAGGAAACATTTAGCATAACAATAAACTGTTAATTAAAATAAATCTTACACATTAAAGAGATAGCAGTGTAAAGTGCGGAATAGGCTCCAGGTATACAATCTGTAGCATCGCACCTTACACTATCCTTTCGTTGAAATTTTGTGTAATTGTTTAATAGTTACTTCAGATGTTTGTCTAATAAATTTATAAAACGTAAAAGGAACGGAGGGATTAACAAAATTCTGAAATTTCTAACGGGGTTTTAATCCATGTATTCCTTTAATCCTAAACGTATTTCATAAATCCATACGTTCAAAAATTTAGTTTGCCAGTTGATTTGGTTTATTTACTTATAGAAGCGCACTCAGGTAAACCCCGAGCATCACCATCAGTGAGTCCGTGCGCCGATATTCGAGCCTCGGACCGAACTACCAGTGATCAGCGACTTTATAGCTTGGCCGCTGAAAGGGCCTAATTTGTAGGGGTTAAACATAATAACTTGTTCATTACCACTTCTCTCGTCTTCGTACACATTTAAAATTATAAATTTCAAGAACCAGATAAAAAACATTCTGAAAGCTTTTTTATATTACACCCAAAGGGGCGTTTTTTTAACGTTTTATGTGTTATCTTATTAAATATCATGTTCTTCGCATTTAAACCATAAAATTCAATTCAACAGCAATACCACAAAATATTTAAAAGGGCATATCTTTAGAATTTCCGATGCACAATCTCGCGTGGCGGAGATAAAAAGGTTTTTTTTTTCCTCGTACAGTGTTGCCATTGCTTGCTTTGAAATAGTTGAGGTTGTTAATTATAATATTCGTTAATGTTTGACAAAATATGAAATAGATAATAAAACAAATTCCAAATTTAGGCTTCCAGATGCCGATATTCGAATGGATGACTACATTGTTCAAAATTTTCTAGGCACCGTTCTTTTTTTACAGTGCGAGAAACATACATATATTTATGCAGATTTTTCATTATTTAATTTCTTTAAACATAATGTAGGGTTCTAATATTTGATGGCAACAATTTGAAAAGTGAACCGACGTTTAGAGTGAACCGACGCAAACTGCCAAAACAAAATTAACAGCCAAACTAGGCACATTGCCCCTTTGGGATAAAAATGAAACTTTAACTAAAAGTAGAGGATAACATAAAGTAGATAACTAACTAAAAGTAGATTAACACTACATCTTGTAGCTGAACTTAAAATATCACGAAACCGATCTACCATTTTTGCATGATTTCAGAATAGCTGAAGAATCTGTTTGCAAGTATTCTCGATTTCTGAGCATGAGAACTAGCAAATACACATATATACAACAAAACAGACGCACACATACATACAACAAAACAGATACACACAATACATACAACAAATACATACAAACAGATACACACATACATACAGCAAAACAGATATACATATACAACAAACAAAACATAGATTAGGGTGGCATACAAAAGGCGGATTAGCAAAATGAACTGCTTCCGTGGTCTGTTTTAATAGCTCTTACCTCTTTCTAAATCCCACACGTACTCCCTATTTAAAAATTTACCTAATTTGGTGTGTAGTCTTAGACGCTTAGATTATATAAATAGCTGAGTTCATGAATTTAGGGAAAAAACCAATACATAGTGGATTACACGACGATCTCGACTCAACAAGGCATTGCATGCTCGTAAATATTATTATCGCAATTTTTTTGCATTCTGTTCCTTTCACATTGCAGAAAATATTTCCTTTGCAGCTGTATATATCATTTCCATGTTAATATCCATGCCTTTCACATTTCTAATATTCTCTTGCCTTAAATGAAAGAAAAAAACGCATTATGTATTGTCGCTGAATTTAATACACGTGTGTAAGAAAAGAAACTTCCTTGTCTCATAAACACTATTTTTATGCAAAAGTAAAAATATATTACACATTAAAAAGTGCGCAATATTCATAAAGTAATATTATTCATTTTAAACACACGTATTTCTATTTCTCTGCTCCAAATCTATAGTAGTCTAACTTAAAAAATATAAATTTTACTTTTTCAGAACTGACTACAAATATTGTGAATTTTCTATGAATTATGTTAGCAACCAACCTTTTTTGCTATTTTGCGAAAACTGACTTGTCTCTGACTTTCAAAGCTTGCATCTACAGAAAATGGATATTCCATGAACATGAAATATTGAATTAAAAATCGCAACACCTTTGATATGAACGGTTTTAAATTACAAGTATATTTATTCAAAACCTCTGCACCTAATATTAATACACATTTACGGAGTTAGCACACTAGAAGAAATAATAATTTTCTTCCCTAGAAAAAGAAATCATTCCATTCTTTACATTAAATTCACCCCACTACGGTACCGTAAGAAGTGCAATATCATGGTAAAAGAAAAAAAAAAAAAAAAAAAACGCACATCATTAACATCATTAACAGTAATAATCTTTTTGGTACTCCCATCAAGATGTAAACAAACGATGTGGAGGTGTACTCTGGAGCTTAAAAACAACAAGACATTCCTTAGAGAAAATGATGTCATCGGAAGCCATATCCAATTACAAGAATGGATTTTCCCTATGTGGGTGGCGTGGTACAGAATGCTTATATGCTCCCAGGGTGCTTTCCATAAAACCTGGGGGGGAGCTGAGCCAAGTTGTACAGTCACTTGTATGGTGCTTTAGGCTCTTGCCAACGACAGGCGCAATCTTGCACTCCTTGCCAGGATGAATTTTGTGGGCTGGTTCTGATATTGCTGTCAAGCAAGTCAGATAAGTCAGAGCGACAATAATAATAATGCTAGTAATAATATTTGAAGTCTTATTTATAAAGTATTTCTCCCGCCTTCTTCTCATGCCTTCGTGGTGTAGCGGTCTGCATGCTCGAAGTGTAACCGAGAGGTCCATGGTTCGAATCCCGGCGAAGGCGTTGTTCATTTTTCATCTCTCCGGCTTCTAAAAAAATCTAATGTCTCTACACTGGCGCCCGAACTAAAAAGGTGGTGGATGCTGATTCTCCACCACCGCGAATTGGCGATTGGGTCCCCCAAACCCCAGTCGCTCTTTAAAAGGGGGAGTATATAAGGTATTTCTTCCGCCTTCTTCTCATGCCTGCGTGGTGTAGTGGTCTGCATGCTCGACACGTAACCGAGAGGTCCGTGGTTCGATTCCCGGGAAGGCGTTGCTCATTTTTCATGACTCCTGCTTCGAAATAACCTAATGTCCCTACATACTAATAATAAGAATTATTCAGTTGTAAATAGTAACAAATATTGTATATAACATTAGTATGACTGGTAGTAGTAACAGCAGTCTAGTACTAACCATAACACTAACAATAGAAGTAAAAAGTAATAGTAATAAACTGTAATAGTAAAAGTTCAAGTTGCAGTACTATTTAACAGTAATAATAATAGTACCAACAGTAATATTAGTGAGTTATAATAACAATATGTATAGTAGTTACAGTAGCAGCAAAAAGTAGTAGTGATAATAATAACAACAATAGCACTGGGTAGTAATAGTACTAAAATAACTAATACTGATAAAAAGCTATCATGCTCTTTCGGAAAATCTTCGAGACCACCTACTTCCACCATAAATATTAAATGTAGCTTATGACCCGTCAAATGTCAAGTACTTTCTCGATCGAACTTTATTGTTATGATCGATGAAGATATCCCACTGCTTCAATCGATACAACCAGGCCGAATTCCACCCACATACCTTCCGCTTTCGTTAGAATGTTTCTGATAATTGGATTCCTTCTTTAATAGCTGACGAAACTAATGTGGGTAAAATTTATCTGAGCTGTTTATTCTGGGATCTCAGCATTATATTGATCAAGAAGAAAAATAGTTGTAAACAGGAGTCAAGTAGCGAAGTAATCTTTATACGAATCTTGATTAACCTGAATTGCTCGTTTCATTCTTTCTTTGACAGATCTTGAATTAGGGTTCCATTGTTATTCTATTGTTTTTATTGAATTATCACACAATAAATGTATTTATAGTCTAAGGTTTATGTGACGGTCCTCGAGGGCCTTCTGCCTAAGGGCCTTCGTGGAGGACTTTCTGAAAGAAGCTGGCTCATATACACGTTATACATGGGCAAAACCACGAAACGCCCATGCAGCCAGCCCGTTTGCGGGTTTCGAACCTCGGATCGAACTACCAGTGTTCAGCGACTTTACCGCTCGGTTGCTGGTGGACCAACACAATGTAAGACTGATTTTATTAAACAGACTAGCGGGCAAACCCGCCAGCTGAGCGGGCTGAGCCCGCTTGTTCGTCGGGACGCCCGCTTGTTCGCCAGGATTCGAAAGTTGGACAAAACTACCAGTGTTTAAGATTTTGTATGTTGCAAACCCGCCGCTTAGCGGGCTGCGCCCACTTGTTCACCTGGACGCCCGCTTATTTCCCTTATGCATCCAATACACTGCAAATGCGGGAAATCACGAAAACACCCACGCGTTCGCCGGGATTCGGAAGTTCGACCTAACTACCAGTGTTCAGCGATTTTCCTGCTGGCAAGCATGCCAGTTGAGCGGGCTGCGTCCGCTTTATTAGCGTATGCATCCGCATTCTCGTATGCATCCCCAAGATACTGCATACACATTCCCCATCCGGAAAATGTCGAAAACACCCACGAAATTGACCAGTTGAGCGGGCTGCGCCCGCTTGTTCGCCAGGACGCCCGCTTGTTCGCCGGGATTCGAAAGTTGGACAGAACTACCAGTGTTCAGCCACCGCGTTCGCCGGGATTCGAAAGTTGGACATAACTACCAATATTCAGCAATTTTCTAGCTGGCAAACATGCCAGTTCAGCGGGCTGCGCCCGCGTCATTAGCGTATGCATCCAAAAGATACTGTATTTGCCGGGACGCCCGCTTGTTCGCCAGGATTCGAAAGTTGGACAGAAATACCAGTGTTTAAGTTTTCTATGTTGCAAACCCGCGCGTTAGCGGGCTGCGCCCGCTTGTTTCCCTTATGCATCCAATATACTTCACATGCGGGAAATCACGAAAACACCCACGCGTTCGCCGGGATTCGGAAGTTCGATCTAACTACCAGTGTTCAGCGATTTTCCTGCTGGCAAGCATGCCAGTTGAGCGGGCTGCGCCCGCTTTATTAGGGTATGCATCCGCATTCTCGTATACATCCACAAGATACTGCATACACATCCCCCATTTCGAATTTTTTCGAATTTTCCCCATTTCGAATATTTAAATAATCTGTAATAAATAAATAATTTATAATTTTGTAAATAAATATTTTCTTGCCAAAGCAGGAAACAAAACTTTTATTCTGCAGATAATAGATATGACGTCATTATTTAAATTTAATGTAAAACATTATATTTTAATCACACTTCAAAATAATGTTTGGATAACAAAACCTTACTAAGAAATTGCTGGTAAAACAAAGTTTAAAAATAAAGCGGCAATTTTTACCCAAAGTTCTATTCAAATGCTCTAATAAATGTAAAACGAAGAATAAAAGAAATTAACAAATAAAAAAGGAATACTTTTCCGCAGACGATTCGAGGCCGCTTACCTTATGCGCATTCGTCGTTCTGAACCATCGAAACCGATAAAAAAAATTTGCACCTGTCCGAAAAAAAATGTACTGGAGCATTTTTAATGACCCCGCTAATTAGACTCGTAATAATCAAAACACTATGAAATTAACGGGAAACCTCGTTAGAACGTCTGGGAGGTTTAAGTTTCAAAATTTGAAGCAAATCGGCCCATTAGTTCCCGAGTTATTAATTTTTTGGGCATTTTAAATTAACATTATTTTATCCTTCTCTTTTTTCTTAATGGCGAATGGCCTTGGCGATTCGGATCACATTTCACTCCCGAGGCTGTTGCCACACGGAAGCAATAAACGCGGTAATTAACGTATGCCCGGTTTTTAATTAATAACTTCGTTAATTAAAGTCGTACGAATATGAAAATGGTATCGTCGGATTCCTTGATTTTTTTCCAATCCGTCGATATAAGTCTCGGAATTCACCTAAAAGAATTTCCAGAGATATTTGCGAAAACAGAATTTGGCACCTAGCCAAATCCCTTTCCATAGGGAAAACGGAGAAAGAAAGTCAACAGAATGGTAAATGTAGGGAGAACGTAGGGGAAAAATTAGTTTTTAATTAATATCTTGGCTAATTAAAGTCGGAGAATTACGCGAATGGTCAAAATGGCCTCCCACGGACCTCCCGAATCCAACGATACCTTCCGCTAAGCTCTGCACCCAGCCGTTCCGAAGAAGATAAGGTTACAAACAAACAAACACACAAACAAACAAACAGACGCGCACAGATTTTAATATAATAGAGTAGAAGATTATTTTTTTATATATTAATATCTCTTGTTCTTTCAATATTTTGTATAATCTACAGGAATATGAAATGAGTTTTAAATAAGGAACGAGAATCTCAGTTCAATACAGACTCGATAACCTTATCTTACCGAGTTGAAAGTTTTTTATTGATGCCTGTCACTAGCGGTGTGTTACAAGTTTGGTAAGTTTATCTTTAGATGAAATTACTTTTTAATAGTTACTGATTAGCATAGTCACGTTGTTATGCCTTATATTTAAATTACGAATTCTAAGTAATTTGAATCCTTGCTGTCCATCTAGTTCACAAGAAGCGAGAGTTATTTTTATAGAAGTGTTAGTTTCTGTAACTTCAGGCCTTCACGCAAATCTTTTAGTTATTATTTCCCTGCACGAAGTAAAAGAAGTATTGTAATTGCGAAAAAAATTTCGGGCATCATATTTCAACGACAATATCCATTTTGATAGTTCTCGAATCCATTTTGAGGAATTTTGGAGGGACATTATAAGGTATTTTCTCCCTCCTTTCTGCATGCCTTCTTGTTGTAAAGGTACTCTGTATGTACTCTGCATGTACTCTGTTGTACTCTGCGCATATTCGAAAAGACCAGGTTTGTGTCCCGGCGAGGGCATTGTTCATTTCTCATGTCTCCTGCTTCAGAATAACCTAATGACACTATAGTGGCGACCGAACTAAAAAGCGGTGGATGATGATCCTTCCACGCTAGGATTTGGCGATTAGGCTCCCTAATCTCTAGTCGTCTTTTCTAAAGCGGGAGTATATAATGTATTTTTTCCCTCCTTTCAGTAATGATTCGTGGTATATCAGTAGCACACTCGGCGCCTGTTCCAGATGCCCAGGTTCGAGTTCCGACGAGGCTATTGCTCATTATTTCTGTAACCTGCTTCAAAATATCCAAACGACTCTACAACATCTGTACGTACGTACAGAATAAAGGATCCCTTTCTTCTATGGATTCTAACATGTATTCAGAAGAGATTTTTTGGTGACTTCTCAAAAAAGTAGCCGTAGAACGTTGAAATTTTCAATATTAGACTACTATAACATGTAGCTGTGCACATCCCTTTTTCTTTGCAATCGGGCGCACCAAACGTATATATATATATACCCACCCTGTTACCCGGCTCGTAGAGCTCAGTTTTTTATTCTTCTATATCGGTAAATTGTGCAGTTTTTTCTTCGAAAGTGGTTAGATTATGTTGATCTTAAGTTCCAGTTAAGATTCTTATGCTTTTAGTTAATATGCATGCCATAGTTGTAAAATTTTCAACAGCTCAATAATTTAAGGAGACGTTAGGCCTAATGAGGCCGTCATATGTTTACATTTAAAACTATTAGTAGAATAATGAATTCAGTTGGTGCACCAACTTCATTGTCTTTTTGCCCACTGGAGTAAAAAGTTAAGTTTCGATTTTGTCGTCTTGACCGTTGTCCGAATTGCTTGTTTTTGAGTAGAAACTTCAATTTTAATTAAAACAAATATTTTTTACCTGTTTTTAACTGTATTTGTATTTCTAAATTTTTAATGAAAATGTTTTGAGCTTTTATGTATTTTAACTTTGCCGCGAAAGGAGAACTGAATTAATTGAATGAGAAATTTACTTCTAATGAAGTTCGAAGAAATAAGTTTAAACAAAATGCAGCAAACAATAATTTAATAGTCCGTACAAAGAAGTCATAGATATTTTCTTTATCTTGTAATCATTGAATGTTTGGAAAGGATGATAAAGAAGGGACATAATTTGCGGGCAGTCTAAAACATTACACAAATCTTTAAATTAATCCAATTCAAGATTATTTTTGTATTTTTACCGCCGCTTTAACCCTTTCGTGGGCCTTGGGAAGATACTTCCCACCTACATTATCCTGGGAAATACACCTGTGGGAAGCGAAAAACCCACGATAATATATTGGCTTTGCTATTATAACGTTGGAAACACTAATTCCCACTTCAGTACTATGCTGCGATCTACATTCATGTCCAAAATTATGTTTACATGCATAAATTCACGGATTTCTCAGAGACTAATAATTTAATGAATTTTCGTGGAATCATACATAACATGATGACACATAAATGCAAAAGAAAAAATTGAAGATCACCTCATATGATATAAAATTGTAGCATGAAACAATAAAAATGGTAATAAAGTGTGACAAAGAGAGTTAAGAAAAAAAGGAATGATTCAGAAAAAGAATTAAGTCTTACGAATTTAATATGGAATATGATCTCCCCTGACTTGTACACACATATCACAACGTGTTTTAAGGCTGGAAATAACGTTGTTAACCACAGTTTGGGGAATTAATCTCCACTCTTCCAGCAATGCCGTCTTCAGAGCATTTACATCTCTAGGAGGAGGATGTATACGTGCAATTGCTCTTCCAAGGTAGTCCCATAAGTTCTCTATCGGGTTAAGGTCAGGAGAGTTTGGTGGCCAAGGTATTCGCTTAATGTCTTCACTTTCAAGGAATTCATCAACGAGGTTTGCTCGATGTGGACGGGCATTATCATCCATAAATAAAAAGTCAGGTCCATATGCACCCCTGAAAAGTCTTACATAAGGATCTAAGACCTCATCCCGATATATCTGGCCTGTCACAGATCCGCTGCTGAACACGTGTAGGGGCGTACGTCCATCGATCATTATTCCACCCCATACCATCACACCTCCACTACCGAAACGGTCACGTTCCACAATGTTCGAGGGATCATTTCGTGTTCCTGACTCCCTCCAGATGTAAACACGTTTAGAATCACCAGTTAAACTAAACCGCGACTCATCAGTAAAGAGAACATGGGACCATTGATGTTCAGTCCAGTTTTGATGTTCTTTACACCAATTAAAGCGATCCCTCTTTTTCTGTGAAGACAGTAAAACACATACCCTTGGCTTTCTGGCATAAAGGCCTTTTTCATTAAGCCTTCTGTATATTGTTTGCCGTGATGCAACAGTTCCAGTGGCGGCTGCAAGCTCTGAACTTAACTGGCGAGCAGTAGCCTTTCTGTTACGACGGGCAGTTAATGCCAGATACCGATCTTCAGAAGCAGTTGTCATTCGTTTCCGACCTTGTCCAGGCCTCCTTACAACACTTTGAAACTTTTGAAACTGTTTCCATAGCTTAGAGACTGTCTGTCTTGAAATATTCAGACATGTGGCTGTTTCCATGATTGACTGCCCTGCTTCTAAACGGCCGATAATTCGCCACTTTACAGATTCTTCCAAATGATACTTCGAAGCCGTAACAAACCGCTTTGAGTCCCTACACACTGAAATCAAACGCTATGTTGCAGAAATTCACTCAAATATTCAAAGCGCTTGGTTCACCCTTGGATGACGTAATGACTAGATTTGCATATCACAAACCGTTTGATTACTTTTGATTGGATAATGCTAATTAGGCTTGGTTTTCACGCATTCCCTGCAAATAGGTCACATTGATTTGATATTTCATTGAATATCATCATTTTTGGGTATGTAAAGATAATTTTGGACATGAGTGTATATTCATCGATTGAAACATTGATCTGTTTTGAAAGTTTGAATGCGTTGTGTGAGATCTGTTCCACTGAGACACCTGCTTTGATTTGACATTTGCATTGTTGTGCGATTCTACTACAAATAAAAGCGAAACACTGTTTTTATTGCAATAACGTTTTCGTATTTTGTATATTTCTGCAGTAACTATATAATATTGAATAATAAATAATGGGTGAAAAGTGAAAATGCTATTGCATCATGTATAAAAGTCACGTGCAATATGTATGTTGGAAAAATAGAATATTTAGTTCAGAAATAGTATGTTTATAAGAGATATAAAGAAAATATTGCTTTTATTGTAACTGTATTTACTCATTTCTTACATTTCTGCTAATTCTGTTCCAGTAATTATCTAATTGGAATAGTAAATAATAGGCCTAACAGTGAAACTGTTACTTTGTTGACTACTGCACATAATCCAGTGATTATTACATCTGTAAATCGGACAAAAAAGGATGATACTAAAACAGAAGTACCTTGCCCTAAAGCTGTTGCTGTATATAACGATATCATGGGAGGACTTGATCGTTTCAATCAAAGAAAAGAAAGATACCAAATTGGAAAAAGATCTGTAAAATGGTGATATCGTATTTTTTATTTTCTTATTGATTTTGACATCATAAAATAAATAGTTTTATACTGTGGCAAGTAAGCAAGAGAAACACAAGTTTAGACCAGGTAACATTCCGTATAGCATTAGCTCGTCAACTAATAGACGGATATTCCCGAAGAAAAAGGAAAGGCCGTCCTGCTAGCTTCCAAGCAAAAAAGTGTGCAGTTCCTTATGATGTACTTAGCCAGTGTGGGAAATGATATGTCAGAGATGGTTTCCAACTATAGACAATGTAGGAAATGTAGCACAAAGGCCTAAGAAAAGAGGACCCACTGTGTGCAGAATGTGATATATATACCCTTGTGATTGCAACATGTTTCTCATCTTTTCATGGCAAATAATCGTCATGAAATTGAATTTTCTCTATGACCATAAAAGGTCCCGTGGGAAGTATACTACCACCCCTAGAATTTAAATATAAATGAAAAATTTGGCAAAATGAAATATGTTTCCTTAAATGCTATTGTTTAATTGCTAATAAAGTGTAAAAAAACCGGAAGAAAATCAAAAGAGAAATAAATGGCCCGTGAAAGGGTTAACACAGCAACTAGATCAATATAAATACACTAATGTCCATAAATTAAGGATAATTCAGAGTCACACGGAAATCGAACTCTAAAATAAATATATCACCCGTAAAATCACTACACCTATCTTCAAGAATCGTATGCAAATTTCAGGAAGTAACTAGATGACACCGATGGTACGTCACAATGACCAGAGTGTAAGAGAGCGATATATAAGGAATACAGGCAAAGAAGTAAAATTGTTCGCAGGCGTTTTATAAGCATTTCAGTGCAATAACCGAATAGTTATGACACAAAGGACGCATTTGGATGATTTTTTACGTGGTAGAATTATCGGCCGTCTGGAATGTGGGCGTACCCAACTGGAAGTATCAGACGAACTTGGAATTGCACAGAGTGTCATCTCCAGGCTTTGGCAACGATTCCAAGATGATGGTAATGTGACTAGACGTTACGGCACAGGTCGCCACAGAGTTACAACGCCGAATGAGCACCGGTATTTGGCAGTTACTGCCAAACGAAACAGGTGGAGCACAGCCTCAGACCTGTCTCGTCAGCTCTCTTCAGTTACTGGTACGACAATTTCAAGGCAGACCGTGTACAGACGCTTAGGGCAGATTGGTCTATATGCTCGTAGACCTGTCAGATGCGTCCCACTTACTGCAACTCACTGTCGCCTGCGGTTAGCCTGGAGTAGAGAGCATGTAGTGTGGACACCGCAACAGTGGGCTTGTGTGATGTTTTCCGACGAGTCCCGGTTTAGCTGGCAGTCTGATTCTCGCCGGACATTCATATGGAGAGCTCTAGGTACCCGTTACCACCAAGAAAACACCATTGAACGACACCGTTATGGTGGTGCAGGAGTGCTCGTTTGGGGTGGAATTATCCTGGATTCCAGAACTGACCTGCATGTTCAAATTGGAACCATGACAAGCCAAATCTATCGGGACGTCATTCTGGAACAACATGTACGTTTGTTTCGGGGCGCCATGGGCTCACAATATGTGTTTATGGATGACAACGCCCGTCCCCACCGTGCAAACATCGTAAGCGAATGTCTTCAATCGGAGGATATCACCCGTATGGAGTGGCCAACATTCTCACCGGACTTGAATCCAGTAGAGCACGTGTGGGACATGCTCGGCCGACGAGTTGCAGCCCGTCAACCTCCTCCTATATGTCTACCGGAACTTCGGAGAGCATTGCGTTTTGAGTGGTATAATATCCCCCAAGATCAGATCGATAATTTGATACTCAGCATACCTCGGCGTTGTACGGACTGTGTTGCATCGTCTGGGAGACACGCAATGTATTAACAATCATACCAACTATGTAATATTGTTTTTGTGTAAATAGGTGTTTTTTGTAATTTGGTCCAGGTAGAAAAATCGCGAATTGTTTTAATAATATCAAACATATAGCATCTTTTTCTGGTCTTTACCTTTTGTTTAATAAATAAGCTTTACAAATAAGTCAAATTTGTTTTGCTTCTAACTCTTCCTTTGCCTGATTTTGCATTATTCTTAATTTATGGACGTGAGTGTATATAGTTTTGGCTTTTACTGTGTTGTGCTTTATCGCTGGAAAGAGCATGTTAATAAAAGGCGAAAAGTAAGCTAAGAGAAGAAAACTTCTTTGAGGCCTACTTTTCGCCTAAGAGAAATTATTCATATTTTGAATAATTCTCTTAATTCCTATTTTGAATAATTCTCTTAATTCATATTTTGAATAATTCTCTTGATTATTTATTTATTATATGAAGTTGAAAGAATTTTAAATTCAGTTTCTTCTAACTTTAAGCCATTTCGGAATTTCGAAGTATTATATTCAATAAAATCCGGATCATCTTTCGTGCAAAGTTATCCGAATTTGGCGTCTCGCGAAAAACAGTGAACGGCTTGGTTGTAAATTTTGTTTGGTATGCGCTAGACATGGGGAACCAATTACTACAGTGAGTACAGGATTAATCGGGGAATGAATCAACTAAGTTGTAAGTTAACTGAATCCTATCTAAAGAAACTATATGTTTGTATTTTGAAGAAAGACAGAAAAAATATTATCGCAGACCATCAGCATTAAACAAAGCTGTCTACGGGAAGTAGAAAAGGAAGCGAAAAATGCATGAGGTAATGGCATTGATAGCCGAAGATATTATAATACTTGAGTATAGTTTTTTCCAAACAGTGCGTAATTCAGTTTCATAAGTAAACATTACGAAATAAAAAGCAAAACGTTTGACTGACTAGTAGCCCTCCCCGATTTTGTTAGCCCAGAACAGTTGTTAGCCCAAATGGCCTATTATTCTTGAAACGGGATTTTGCATTCAATCACAATAAAATTTTGCATCACTTTTCAAATGCTGCTAAAGAATATTATCACCTCGTATTATTTTTAAAAAATGTAAATACTGAAGAATCTGCATGACTTTATGAATGATTCTCGCACTGTGAAAAACAACGGCACCTAAAACCATCCAATTTTGAATAACGTACCCCTCGACCGGAATATAGGCTCCTGGAAGTTCGAATTTTATATTTTATAGTTTGTAAAAAATAATGAATGCTGATGGTGTGACTAAACAAACTCAACGATTTGAAAGCGAGCGGTGGCAACACTGTGCGGAATAGAACATTTTTAACTCCAGTTCGCGAGACTATCTATCGGAAATTCTGAAGATATGCAGCTTATTCTAAAGACGTGCTGCTAAATATTTTGTGATTTTGAGATCGAGTTGAATTTTACGTGGCTTAAATGCGAAGAAGGTGATATTTAAAAAGCAAAAATATTAACGATAAAAAGGGAATAAAAAAATTGTTTTGCAAGCCAGCTAACGAAGAAAACTGAACGCTGCTATGATGGCTTGAGAAAGAACTGAAAAAAATAAGAAAATGTTTACCAACCCTTAACAGTAAATCGAGAATTCTAAAAGTATGTTGCTAAGCTGCTTTTAGAATTTTTGTAATTTCACCTGTTGTATTGTGTATAGCGTAAGTGTGAAGAAAATGATGCTTAATAATGAAGCTAAGAGGAAAAAAATGGTTTAGCGGAATGAATGCGACAACAGACTAACAGACTGCCAGCTCAGCGAGAATGTAAAAAACCTTAACAAATCTTTTTGGGAGACTGTGAATGCTGGCAAATTTGGGAAAAATCTTAAACCTTTCGGACATTTTTTTTGGTCTAGTTTGAATTTTATGAGAATGGTCAATCAAGTTCACTTTCAAATGTTGTTCTTTAATGCCATTTATATTTTCTTTATTTCTAACATTTGTTTTTCTGTTATTGGCAGTCTCACTTTTTATTTTGAAAACTGATTTAATTTACAAAATTAAATTACTTTTTTTTTCAGATTATACTGCTTGAAATTGTAAGTAAATTATGTACAATGATTTTTAGTTTTAAAATGAGTAATAGTATTTTCTTTGTTTTTCAATTGCTCCTGGACTAGCCGTGATTTTAAATTTACCGTGAACGTCATTTTAGTATTATTCCTATAAATCAAGAGGTGAATGTAAATGAATATGTTTTGGATGGTGCAGATGATAGATAGATTTGTAAGGTTTTAGTTAAACTAACCAAGTTTATTTTAATTTAAATCTTTTCTATCTCCTCTCTGCTTCAACTTCCTGTCAGAAGAAGCGCGCGTTTTTAGCTTATGCTAATTTTTGAAGTTCAGCCAAGCACTATTTAAGCCAGAGGTAGAAACCTCTCGGTGTGTGAGAGCTTTGCCTCAGATCACGGTCACGCTGCTCAACGTTCGCCTGACCAGCTAGCAGTTTAAATTTATAAGCCATAGTGCTTACTACGTGATTGCATTGTAAAATAAATTAAAGTGCGGTAGTATTTAGTATACCTTGCTACGCACCCTTTTAGATAGAGGCCAACTTCCGCGAATTGCTCTGCGAAGCAAAGTTTAATTTAAGTTCTATTTTAATTTATTTAAATTTATTTGATTGTTAAGTTCGACCAAAGTGTGGTCTGTTACGTTCTGTATCTCTCCCGAATTGGGAGGTTTGTATTTAATAGTGATTGAATAAAAGAGGATTTCAAATCCCTTCACGTGCAGTTATTCTCCAGCCCAGCAGTTACATCAGAACATAGCGTACCTTCCGCTCCCTGTTCCAGTTCAGGACTTAGAACGTAAGGATAAGAACCCTTTACAGAATTTACCATGTTCTCAAAGAATACACACAGAATGCTAAGTCCTGATAGTGGCGCCCGCACAAAAAGAAGAGGATGGCCTCAACAACAAGAAGACGAACCTGAGACACCTGCTGTACCTGTCCAGAATCCTGAGATAGCACCTCCTGGCATAGAAGGATTCGGCTACATCGTACAAACCATGCGAGCAGCCATGAAGCCAGCGGCAAGTTTTGACGGCAAGACAGCCGTAATCAATTTCCTGGAAAAGCTAGACTCCCACTTCATGCTATATCCAGTCCACGAATTTCAGAAAGTCGCTCTTGCTACCAGCGCTTTGAAGGGCCAAGCGCTAAGTTGGTTCAAGTGCATCGGAAAGAATCTCTTGGGGGAACCAGGAAGCCCCACATACACGTATGAAAATTTCAAGAATTCTCTAGTGAAAGCATTTCCCGTGGTGCGAGATCGAGCCAGATTGGAAGCTGAACTGTTTAGCCGATACCAAGAAAGAATAGAAGATTTGTCTAATTTTATTTTGAGGAAAATTCAAGTTTTCAAGCTTTTGTATGGAAGTCGCCCGGATCCTGAAATTATTCAAGTTATACTTCCTAGGCTACTGCCCCAAGTTCAAGATTTCATCGAACTAAGAAATCCAACAACATTAGACAGATTATTTGAGCTCGCGGTACAATTTGAAAGCCGAAGAACAGCCGACAACGAACGACGACGCCAATTTGAGCGAAGAAGTCAGTGGAGTTCGCCAAGACCGCAGCAAAAGCAAAATCAAAGTTACGGGAATAAGGCGAAGCAATGGCCGAAGAAAGATGTGTCTCCTAAAGCGAGCGGCGAACGAAGGGAATTTAATAGAAGAACAAGCAAAGATTCCGAGGGCAACCAGAAGAAAAAGAATTTAAACTAAGAGGGATTTCTTCGAGGAAGGTGAAGAAGTCCGAAGCAGCGCAAAACCCTTCCAAAATCAATTTAAACACCGTGGTCGTTAAGAATTTGAGTTTGCCGAAGATTGAAGTTCTAATCAACAACATACCGGCGACAGCCCTCTTGGATACAGGAGCCCAAAGCAGCTTCGTATCGGAAAGATTCTTTAAGAAGCACTTTCGACGTTACAGAATTTTTAGTGCAAGAGACACGGATGTCATAGCGGCCCAAGGAGAAAAATGTAGCTGTTTAGGAAAAGTACCATTGTTCGTGCGTATCAACAACGAACAGGTAAGAATCCTGTTTTATATTGTGCGTAACCTGCAGACTTGTATTATTCTAGGTGTGGACTTTTTTAGTTTGGCAGAAGCAAAAATTGATTTCAAGGGGGGAGAACTAACATTAAATATGAAGCCAATTGAAGCGAAGAATGATAAGCCCCCGCAGCTGGACTTGGAACATTTACAAGCAGAGGAAAAAGAGAAAATCCAAGGTCTGGTAAGTCACTTTGCGAATTTATTTAGTGATGTACCAGGCTTTACGCAGGTGGTGAACCACGACATTGACACGGGGGACGCTCAGCCAGTTAGGCAAAAGCCATATAGATATGATAGGACAAAAGAAGAAATAATTGAACATCATATTAAAGAGATGTTAAAGAATAAAATCATCACGCCAATTTCTAGCAGTTATGCTAGCCCCGTTGTCCTGTGTAAGAAAAATAATGATTACCCGATTACGCACCCGAAGCGGTGGCGTTTTGCTATAGATTATCGCAAGTTAAATTCAGTTACAAAATATCCTGTATATCCGTTGCCGATAATTGAAGAAATTATTCGAAATATTTCGTCTACAAAATACATGACTACATTAGATCTCACGAGTGGCTATTTTCAGATTGGGGTAAAACCCGAGGACGTACACAAAACCGCGTTCATAACGAAATCTGGTACGTACGCATTTCTTAGAATGCCGTTCGGATTATCCGGCGCGCCGGCAACGTTCCAAAGATGTATGGACATCGTCTTAAGACCAGTCCTTGGTAAAAGCACTTTCATATATTTAGACGATATTATAATTACGAGTAGTACTCTAGAACAACACTTACAAGATTTAAGAAAAGTATTTTCATTGTTAAACGAAGCTGGTTTAAAGATAAATGCGTCTAAATGTAAATTTGCCGCAAAAGAGTTACGTTATTTAGGATTTAAAATTTCCCAAAAGGGAATCGAAACGGATCAGTCAAAAATAGTAGCCATTAGAAATTATCCTGTTCCTAAAACAGCGAAGAAATTATCGTCGTTTCTCGGGATGTGTTCATATTACCGGGCTTTCATTAAAGACTTTGCAAAAATAGCTGAGCCACTGCTAAAGTTGAAAAGAAAAAAAGCTAGGTTTTCGTGGTCAGCAGAAGCCAACTTGGCGTTTCAAAAATTGAAAGACGCATTGACTCAAGCTCCCGTCTTAAAATTTCCAGAAGGGGATAAAGGATTAGAGATTTCAGCGGACGCTTCAGATTTCGCGATTGGTGCAGTGCTTTCCCAAAATGGTCAGCCCGTGGCTTTTTTCAGCCGAACATTAAATGAAACCCAAAGAAACTATTCCGCAACAGAGAGAGAAACTCTCGCAGTGTTAGCATCAGTACAGAAATTTCGTGTGTTCTTTGGAAGTTCTCCAGTAACTGTATATACCGACCACGCGGCGGTCACTAGACTCTATTCTGGAAAAAATTTATCACCCAGATTAATAAGGTGGGCTCTCAAATTACAGGAATATAACCTAATAATTAAACATACGCCGGGAAAGGAAAATGTTGTGGCAGATGCTTTAAGCAGAATTAACTTAGATGAAAATGGAAGTGTAATTAAGATAGCCATGTTAACATCCAAAGTATTAGATTCTCGTGAAACAGTAATAGCCGAACTCAAAAAAGATCCGGAGTTCAAAAATATATACAATTATTTGGCCGACCCTGAGAATTTCAATCATCCGGATATTGTGCCGATAAGAAATAGGGCCGAAAATTACGAATTAATTGACGGACTGTTATTCTATACGAAAGCTACTAATGAGAATCATGAATATAGACCGGTTATCCCAGCTAGCATGAGGTTGAATGTATTAGAAGAGTTGCATGATTGTGCCATTTCGGCTCATTTAGGTATAAGAAAAACTGTTCAGAGAGTTCGCGAGGCAGTTTTCTTTCCAGAACTGCAAAAGTTTACTAGGGCGTATGTCCAGTCGTGCCCAACATGTCAATTAAATAATTATGTTAATTTCCGCCCGGCCGGGTTCCTAAATAGTATTAAATCAGAATTCCCAAATCAAATAATAGGCATCGATTTACTTGGACCTTACCCTCGAAGTAAAGTTAATAAAAGCCGATATCTTTTAGTTATAGTGGATCATTTTAGCAAATGGTTAGAGTTAATTCCGTTAAAACGCGCGTCTGCAAAAATTGTAGTAGATTCAATTCTAAATAAGTATATTTTAAAATACGGGGCGCCCCTAAAAGTTATTTCAGACAATGGTCCTCAGTTTGTTAGTAAAATGTTTGAGGAAATGTGTGCAAAACTGGGCATACGTCATCTAAAGATGGTCCCGTATCGTCCGCAGTCAAACATAGCGGAACGGGTGAATAGAAATGTAGTGAAAATAATTCGTAGTTATGTGAAAAACTATCACTCTACCTGGGATAGCCATATAAATGAATTTGCATTTGCACTTAGGACCGCCAAACACGATACTACACAAAAAACACCCGCTGAACTCTTCTTAGGAAGAAAGATCTTGACCCCCCTAGATAAACTGTTCTTTGTACAGGAAAGGGCAGAAGAATTTAAAATGAGTGATATACAAAAGTTAATACGGGAAGCGACGGAAAATATAGAAATGGCCCAAAGAAAACAGAAATTGTACTACGACCTAAAAAGAAGAGAGGTCAAGTACAATGTGGGAGATGAAGTGCTTAAAATTAAGCACAACTTGTCAAATGCCCCAGAAGAAAAGGTCGGGAAATTCTTTCCGCGTTTTGAAGGCCCGTTCATAATGGAAAAGATAACAGGGGCAGTGGTTATATTAAAAAGAAATGATGGTCAAACGCTCAAAGCGAATGTAGACCAAATAAAACCGTTCTATAATCGCAGCAAAATGGCTGTATTTAAAGATTCGTTTCAGGATCCGAGGCAATCGACTAGCCAGGAAGATATACGTCAGCAAAAACAGCAGGAACCAGCTACAACGGCATCGAAATGTCAGAAGAAGAAAGCTCCCCCCCAACAAAGAAATAAGAACCAAAAAGGTGGTTTCAAAAGAAAGTCTCACGATGCAGGTGAACAAATCTACGAACGGAATTACGAGCGCACCAAGAGAAGAAAGCAGAATGGGCAAGGGAAGCCCAATGTATCCAAAAGAACTGTGGAATCATCGGACAGGTGCCTGAGAAGCAAGAAACGTCGATTGCAGCCTGAGAATCAACTTCCCGAATACAGCAGGAACCAGGACAAGCAACGAGCAAGGGCCCAGGAGAGAAGGGCCCAGTCCACCAAACGTCCAGCGGAGCAACCTCCTCTACAAAGGAAATTGCCGAGGATACAACGACGGAATTTCAAAAGAAAAAGAGACGAGCAGGCTCCGAAAGAACAACGAAAAACGAGGAAACTGAACCAGGCCACAACTTACTCAAGTTTTAAAGATTGGGCCAAGAAAAGGATGGACGATCATAATAAGATAAGTACAATTTCGTATTCAAAAGTTTAGTTAATTTTTGAGTATACTGCAAGTTGCAGGACTGATTTTACCTCAAGCGAGGTTGACTTTTACGCCAAGTGAGCGATAAGTTCTCATATGGAAAGTAAAATGTTTTGTTAAAAGAAATTGTAATTCTTAAAGATTTAAAATTACTTAATTTTGTAAATAGATTAATTCTGTAAAAGCAATGAATTGCTGAAAAGAATATGTTAACTAAATGATTTTGTACGACGCTTTGTCTAAAGACTTGTAAAATGTCTAGAATGAAAATTCGGAAAATTGAAAAACACGATTTAGTCTGTAGACTATTAATTCAATGTAATTTGATATTTCAAGAAAGTACCTTGAGAAAGGAATAGGAAGCACTTGCTGTAAGCTTAGAAATTTAACCTATATTTCTGTAAGCTTAGAAATTTAACCTCTATTTGCATTTCAGGATTGCTATGAAATTGTTAATGTGTTATGAAATGTAACAAATAATATTATGCTAGCAATGCACGTTAAGTGCAATATTAATGTGAATGTTGTGTGCAAACTGCGAATTTGTATGCATGAAAAGTTAAAGATTGACTATTTTAGAATGCAAGTGTTAATTAGGCTCTCCACCAAATACACTTAAAGTGTTAGACATAAAGCTAGTGAGAACCTTAGGATTAGCTGGTTATAGGGCGTTTTTTTCAGGTCTCGTATGTCAAGTTCTAACTAATGTTAGTCGATTGTAGGTGGAAGAGTTGAACACCCCCGAACACATAAAAACCCGCAATGGCGGTTTGCTTTACATCCAACACCGGTGAGAGAGCATACGGGGGAAGAATTTAATTGTGCTTGAATGATAATGTGTGTGTGCAAAATTACACAGAAAAAAAAAAAAAGATTTGTACCACTTAGAATTATTCTGTTATTATGTCATACTAAAGTTGTTTTCCTTCCAGATTTTGCTGGAAGGAGTAAGACTGTTTGAAGAATAAGACTTGAAAAAAAAAATGTTGAAGATTGTTGTTCCAGAAAATTTCGTCTGTATTTTACACAAACATATATTGCCTTGTAAGAGTTGGCCTAAGTTTAGAACAGTGAAATTTTCGACTATTTAGAATTGCTAGTTTTCAACATGGTCCGTTTGGACCAAAGTAGTTTAACTATCGCAATTCTGGCGGGAAGTATGTAAGGTTTTAGTTAAACTAACCAAGTTTATTTTAATTTAAATCTTTTCTATCTCCTCTCTGCTTCAACTTCCTGTCAGAAGAAGCGCGCGTTTTTAGCTTATGCTAATTTTTGAAGTTCAGCCAAGCACTATTTAAGCCAGAGGTAGAAACCTCTCGGTGTGTGAGAGCTTTGCCTCAGATCACGGTCACGCTGCTCAACGTTCGCCTGACCAGCTAGCAGTTTAAATTTATAAGCCATAGTGCTTACTACGTGATTGCATTGTAAAATAAATTAAAGTGCGGTAGTATTTAGTATACCTTGCTACGCACCCTTTTCGGTAGAGGCCAACTTCCGCGAATTGCTCTGCGAAGCAAAGTTTAATTAAGTTCTATTTTAGGTTTAGTATTTAAATTTATTTGATTGTTAAGTTCGACCAAAGTGTGGTCTTTTACTTTCTGTATCTCTCCCGAATTGGGAGGTTTGTATTTAATAGTGAGTGAATAAAAGAGGATTTCAAATCCCTTCACGTGCAGTTATTCTCCAGCCCAGCAGTTACATCAGAACATAGCGTACCTTCCGCTCCCTGTTCCAGTTCAGGACTTAGAACGTAAGGATAAGAACCCTTTACAGAATTTACCATGTTCTCAAAGAATACACACAGAATGCTAAGTCCTGATAGATTGTTCACTGAAAATAATTATTGGCTATTTCTAAATGGATAAAAAAATTGCGTGATGTGCTTCTACAGAAAAGAATAGGTTTTAGCAATGGATGTCTAAATAAATATATGTGTAATAAGATGCTCAGATGCCTTTAAATCATTAAAACTGTAATACTGTAATACTTTTCACAAAAAAAGAAGGAAGCAAAGAAAGAAAGAAAAGGAAAGAAAAAAAGAAATGGTGAAAAATAAAAATAACGAAAAGTGAAAGAATGTAAATTACGAGTAATAAATCCTACTGGAAATAAAAAAACAAACCTTTAAAATTGAGCATGTATTCATATACAGAAAAAAAAGAGCCGGCTGAGTTAACATGCAGTTAGTCTACGGAAAAATCAACAACATATTACGCCAAAAGTGCCAGAATTAAGTTAATGGATTTCACCCCGTTACGTAAAACAAAGCGAAACAAAGCCGACGCGTCCCACGGCTCATGCCAACTTTTACATTAATGTGATAAAACCGCGGCAATAAATATTTTAAGTCACGAAGCATGTATGATGGAATTCGTGGGCAATTCTTGATAAGGAAGAGTGAAAGCAGACACAACTGTTTGCGAGAGACAAAATGATAGATGATGGGAGTGGATCATTGTCATTCCACTCTTCTCCCTCCCCTCAACACTTTCTTTCAGTTTTTACGAAGGCTGTGTAATTTCGTTTCTCTTTAAACAATCTCTTTTAACAACGTGACTTCGCCGTATATGTGAAAACGACGCGTCTTTGCTTCAAGCAGAAATCCCCTAAACTTTGAGAATTGTTTGTTGAAACAGATACATTGGAAAGAATAATGATACTATCGTCCCATAAGGGAAGATATCCCCTTTCTGCATGATGACGTTTATCCATAAAAGTCAGATAATTTATGAAATGATCGGATTTTGCTGTGCGTGATGTCTTAGAGAAAAGGTTAAGGTATTGAGCTAGCTATTTGTAAGATCCATGATTCCAATCCTGATGAGGACGCAGTTAAATTTTTCAAGCTTCAGGTTTTGAGAAGTCTGGTGGTCTGTACTCTTACAGTTGGAACTAAAGGTGCAGTACGATCTGGATTTGGTTACTTGTCTTCGAATTATACCTCTTCTAAATTGCCCTTTAAATGTAAGAGACTTTGTAAAGAACTATCGAATTCTCTCGTGTTTGTTCTTATAGTATACGTGAATGTGTGGCTAGAAAGCTGTAAGAAATTTAGTCCAAATCATAGGATGTCACAGCTGTTTTCCAGAAAACCCGAAGGTGTTTAAAAACAACAAAGTATTCGTGTACTTCCTACCTTGACAGTAATGTCTTCAGAAAAAATGTTTTGCGGTAAAATGTTTCATAGTGACATAGTTACGAGTATTCAGTAGTCTCTCACACTATAAAATTCTGATTGGCTGTTTGCTAACCATGTTAAATGACGTTAGTAAACTCGAAAAGCTAGTAAAGGATGTAGACGGATTAAAGCAAGGGTAGTGGGACTCCCGACTCGTGAACTGACATTGTCAAAGAGAGGTTAGTACATTAAGTGAAAGGAAGTGAAAGGAACTTAAAGATATTAAGGCTTTTTAAGGAGCGAGAAACAAGAAGAATCAACTGCTTCATTGCCAACATTCCAACCTCGAACCTTAAATTTGCTACCATTTACACGACGAGAGTATGCAAAGAATATGCTATAATTCATTCTATTCTTTCTAACTGAACAAAGGAATTGGGCACAATCGCCAAATCCTTGCCATGACAGTTGGTTATCGTCAGATTTTAGCTCGGTTTCGCTGTACACTATTAAGATTTTTGAATTGAGAAAATGGGAAAAATCAGTTGTACATTCTGCAGGACTTAAATCACAGAATTTCCAACGGTTGGCTGAACTGTTGGCACTTAACCACCAAAGCAGAGACGCGATAATTCTATATAAGCTACTTACAGATAGAGAATATTTGCAGCATTCGAAAAATTAGTAAAACATTTCAAAAGTCCTGTTAGTGTTATTTGTGATGCTTATGAAGTAACTCAGAACATTTAAATAATTTGGTGACATTTAGAAATTTTTAGAGGCCTTATCTTTTCCGAAGCAGGAAACGTTAGAAATCAATTATACGTCGCTGGTATTGAAGTTGCAATTTGGAAGTTCTAACCTTTTATATCAAGAGAATAAAGAAGGAAGGAATGCTATAGTTTCTTACATTCCCTCTCACTTAGAAGGTGAGTGGTAAGAAGTAAAAGATCCAGTCGATTAATCTCGATGGTGGGGAATTTTCTTCCAACACAGACTTACTGCGAAATCCACTGTACAGAATATTAACCGAAACAAGCAATAACATTAAGTAAGCAAAATAAGCTGTGCATTTTTCTAATGCTACTGCACAGCAAACTAAGCTGTGCACCTTCCGGGATTTTAGCCACGGATCTTACAGTGGCTAGCTAGAAGTGCTAAACAATTAAACTATGAAAGTCCACAAAGGGAATAACGATAATTCCTTACGTAGGTAATCAAGAAACTGTAAGGCTAGAGACACTTGATAAACTAGTAAATTAACTAAATATGTAAGAGAGTTTAATGGTATTCAAAAAGTTAATAAATGAGCTGTATATAAAAGAGTGGTTAGCGACATCGAGAAAGTTAAAACGAAGTTAGTTGAATTTGGCGAAGCACTCTAGGGTTGTTTGCCTAAGGCAAAAGAAATTTTTGTAGAAGGCTTTAAAAGGTAAACTGTTCAGTGTTAAGGGGGAAGCTACAAAAAATTAAGCCATCTCATTAATTAGGCTTAACGCAGATCTAATTAAGATTGTAGAATCATTAGTTTTTTTAAGCTAGAGACATGAAAAATGTGCAATGCCCTCGCCAGGAGTTACAGACTCGTCGGACACACTCGTCGAACCTTGGAAATATCGAATACACATCGAGTGTGCTGCCAGTTACAGTACGAAGGCATGCGAAAAGGAGGGAGAAAGTACTTTCTAAAACCTTTCAGCTGTTTTAATCACTCAACCAGTAACAGATGTCTAATAGAGGAAGCGAAAAATATAATTGTAATTATTAGTATTCGAGAAGCTATTAAAACAGTTTAAGACAGCGTATTCAAATAACAGAAAAGAATGCTATTGATGATGCAGATTACAACAGATGACTTACTTCGTAGAATGTCACTCTGGTAGAAAGTCTTTGGTGAAGGATTTGTCATATATACTACAGCGTATACAGACGGAACTCATTGTCATACTATAGCGTATATAGACGAACTCCCCATGATATATCAAAATAAAGGTTTCCATTCAGAACAGTGTAAAAAAACAGTGCTGGGTAAAATCAATGTAAAAAAATCAATGCATGAACAGATTAATAAATTGAAGCATTTGGTTATTTGAGATAAGGAGCAAGGATGTTCATAAGCAGATATCACTTGGCGTGCTCCAAAGACGTAATATTGGTAATAAATCTTGTAGCTAAACCTTTACATCAGAGAAAGGAAGAAGTAATCATTAGCGAGGGTCTCGGGAATTAGCTTGGAAAAATGCGGCATTAGCAGCGAGTTTCTGAAAAGCAGATAAAATTCGAAATCGACGTGTAGTGGTTGGAATTTAGATAAGGAACAACTGAATTTGAGGAGAGTCTGGTGGGAGAAATTTGGTTCTGCAAGTTCTGCCTGTGATTGAATTAAGCTGTAAATTGAAGATAAGTTTTAATTTAACATGCGGGAGTAGGTTCCAAGTCCCTGAGGCAGTTACAGTTAACGTATAATTCAAAATTAGGACACAGAAGTAGTTAATTTCTATTCGTAATATTTTGTTATCCTCAGAATTTTACTGGTTTGATTATTTATAAGGAAATGTCGCTTTTGTTTATGTTACCAATATTGCTTCAATTAGTTTAATTTCGACCACTAAAAGGATGATATTAAAGTGAATGTTGTGTTAATGGAATAAGATAATATTTCCAAACTTTTTATTTGGGAATGTTTTCAATCATTATCATTTAAAAAAAGTGTGATGTGGAAAGCACATGACTTCCTTGACATGTGGTGTTCATGACTTTCTCGAAAAAAGTCTGATATGCACACCACATTAAATTATGCACATTTTTTGATGCATTTCATTTAAACTTATTTCCTCGAATTTCATTAGAGATATAGTTATTATTCAATTAATTCAGTTCTCACTTCGTGAAAAAACAAAAATACATCAAAATTCAAAATATTTTCATTAAAATTTCAAAGATATAGGAAAGCATAAAACACCAAATAAAATTAGAACAGTTAAAAAAATTACAATTAAAATTACAGTTTCTACGCAGAAAAAAGCAATTCGGCCAGCTTGCAAGAAGGCAGATTTTTTTGGTGCACAAAACGAAACGTTTACTTTTGATACCACTCGGCAGAAAGACATAGAAGGAGCAGAAACTGACGTAATTCACTATTTTGCTGAGTTTCGAATGTAAACAAATTTCGTTTCGTTAGGCTTAACTCGCCACTTATAAATTGTTGATAATTCTACCGTTATTACATGGAGATTAAATAAAGGCATAAGAAACTTAACCGAAACATAAAAAACACATAATTCAAGCATTTTAAAGCAAAAAATGTGCAATTTATAAGCATGCAACGAAAAAGGGAAGTGCGAAACTACATGTTATAGCAGTTCCATATACAAAATTGCAACGTTCTATGGCTAAGCGTTCTTGAGGTATACGAGATAAATACATACGTACATACGTACAGACTTCAAGAAAAAATCTTCGCTTACTTCGTACAAGAAAGTAAAAAAGGAATAAGTTTTCTGAAAAAAACGATAGAACGCTATATAAACGATATGACATTAATAACGAAGTTATAGAAAAGTCCCCTAACGGCAGGCACTAGCCATTATAGGTATTGGCCACTAGAAAGACCAGAAGCGGTGATCACTTTAGCATGGAGGCACCTAACAGGCGGGCCACCGTGGCCTCCTATGAAAATACAGGCGGTTTGCATTCATGTTTTCCTCGGGATTCGAACCCGTGTCCTTTGGGATGGCAGTCCGTGTCACTAATTACTTTCCCACTTGGGCGACAAATTACCAATATTCTTTCTGGGATATGATTTTATCACTTTCCAACTAGCATTTCTGCAAAAGAATTCAAATTTCATTTTTACACAGATATTTACAATTTAAAAATAAATTTAAACTAAAATATTCTTAGTATATTTTTGGATGAAAACTTGTTCCCATCTACTATGTATTGAAAAGAATATTCCACACTATGTGTATTCAAAAACCTGTTTCCCTCTCTTGCATTCATATCTCTCTGCATTAGGATGTTCGGCAATTTTACGAAAGCTTGATAAAAGGGTCGTATATCTTTCGCATAGTTTTCAAATAGGATTCCGATATCTAACCGTATTGTTCGTAACTGAGGAATATATAGTATGTATATCAACCGTCAGCTCTCTACATTTGCCTCAAGAGAATGAAATACCATAGATCAGAGACTCAATCAGTCTGAAGTCGAACTAACATCAAACTGAGGTCGAATTTTACTGAAACTTCAGTTTCATGTTGGCGTCCTCTTTATCCACCATTCATCTAAAACAAACTGGTAAAGTTAAATGCCTGTGTCATTGGAAGTATACTATACGATACAATATGATGATCGATATCATACGGCATCGTGCAGATGTAGAGAGCTGCTGAAATAACCATGGTTTCTTCCAAATCGATAAATGTAATCACCGATATATTAATCGATGCAATACGCTACAAGTACGAAGTCTCGGAAATAACAGTGTACTCGAGAAACATACGGACTCCATCTCCAATATCAGGATAGAAAACACAGCTGTTTAAACATTACAATTATTGGGTAGTATTTGGAATATTCTCGGTTTCATATATGGTAAGATAGATACATATACGCCTTTGAAGCTGTACTCAATATACATTGAAGGGTGGGAAATATTTACCGAAGAAATATCTTTAATTTTATATTAAGTATATAATCATACACATTTATAATTATAATATTATTAGTGTAGCACTAATACATATTAAGAAATCATTCGTACTTTATAGAAACGGTTTTGATAATTGATTTTTTAACTAGGGCGTATCTCTTGCGGCGCTATGCTTCTGTCTGATAGCCTTGATTCTTAGCTATAATATTAGCTCGAACTTTCCACGAAATAAACTTTTCCTAACATACAATAATTTGTAACTACTACAACTGTTATATTACTAAAGTAATTGCAAGTATACGCGTAAATACAATGCGGTCTTTCCGAGCAGGAACCGTGAAAAGTGAACTGCGCTCTCGTCGAGATTCGAACCAAGGGTCTAGCAGTTGACACCAGGAGTAGCCAATCATTTATAATCGAGATCACGCAAGAGGAAATGCAATGAGTCTTTGCATCCCCCCCACTTAAAAGATAACTGAGAAGAGACATGAGATTCCCCAGATTTAGGGGTCACGAATTACAGACCAACGTATTTTTTGGTTAAGGCAACACTATAGGAACTGCTTAGACTTTTAAGAAGCCACGAAATGCGAGAAATTTTGTCTTCACCAGGATTCAAAGCACAGCTCGTTTCATCTCAGTTGCGCGTGCTAAGCACGTATACAACAAGAGCACGTATGGCGATATGCAAAAATTCCTTAGATATTGTTACGTGCGTACGGGTTCGTTATATATTGAATGCACAAGTCGTAAAAATTTAACAAAAATTTATTCTTTCCACAAGAAATAAATTAAAATGCTGAAATATTTCTTCACAAATCTTCGCACAATATCTCAAACGTTTAGCAAAAACTCAGTTCAAAGCAGATAAAATAGTTCTATCTCGCAGCGAAATCGCTACAATCAATACAGCATTAAGTAAACAAACAACAGTTCGCTTTTTACAGCTACAAATATAACAGCAACAACAACAACTACTCACTAACTGAGATGAGGTGTTTCACCTCGGCTTTTATAAGCTTTTTAATTATCAGTAGAACAATCACGATGTTTCTAGATTTTTCTGGATGGCAACAGTAATTACGAGATATTTATTTATTAAGCATTAAATGCACGCGCTCTTTTATTTTTATTGCTATTTTTTTTTTGGCGTAGCTTTCTCTTCAAAAATCGTCTGCGTTGCTAAGGCAACATGAAGCAAATCTAATTACAATTCTAAATAAATAGCCAAATAAATGTGAAATTCGTAACATTGCCCCCTTCCCAAGGACTGCACGTCCCGGGCAGTACAATCCCTGGACAGGAAGCCAAACTTACAACTAAAGCATCAGTGCTATAATAAACATTACTTTATAATAACAAAATAAACAATAATTAAAATAAGTTACTTTCAGCAAATTAAATTCTATCCAACGCTAAATACAATTCAAATACTATCAAATACTAAGTACAAATACTATCAAATACAAATGCTGTTAAATACAGATACTTATCAAATACTAATACTTAACAAATACAGATACTTATCAAATACTAATACTTAACAAATACAGATACTTATCAAATACTAATACTTAACAAATACAAATCAAATACTAAATACAAATAGGACCATGGTCTTATACTATGTACATTACTATTTACAATTATATACACTACGTACTATGGCCATAGTAATGAACTAACCTGTCATAATGAACGACTTTAGGTTTAGAGTTCGATGACTTACGGATCCGAACCACGACGTCGTTCAGCCTGTTTAGTACTGTGTAAGGACCATCCCAAGGTGATTGTAGTTTCGGAGAAAGTCCTTTTCGACGAGTCGGATTCCATAACCACACCTTGTCTCCTTCGTTGAAACGATGTCCAGTAGCTCTCGTGTCGTAGCGGGTCTTCATCTTCTCCGTCGCCAAGTTGACTCGCTCTCGTGCAAAGTTGTGCATCACTTCAAACCGGGCCTGGAGGTCTTGAATGTATTCCTCAGGCGATGAAGGCGCATCCGGAGGGCGACCAAACAAAAGATCACAGGGCAGACGAAGGTCACGACCGAAGAGCATCTGAGATGGGGAATAGCCGGTAGTCTCGTGGACAGCACTGCGGTAAGCCAGTAAAAATAGTGGCAACTTCTTGTCCCAGTCCTGTTGGTTTCTGGAAACCACTAATGAGAGGTTATTGAGGATGGTTCGATTAAACCTCTCTACCATACCGTCCGACTGGGGATGTAAAGGCGTCGTTTGGGTTTTGTCAATGCCGAGTAGCTTGCAGAGTTCCTTGACTACAGCCGAGGTAAAATTCCTTCCCTGATCGGAATGTAACTGAAGAGGCACTCCGAATCTGGAAATCCAGTGCTGTATCATCATCTCTGCTACTGTGACAGCCTCTTGATCAGGAATAGGATACGCTTCAGGCCACTTGGTGAAGTAATCAATGGCAACGAGGATGTATTTGTTGCCATCAGCAGTTCGTGGCAGAGGTCCTAAGATGTCAAAGGCGATACGTTCAAAAGGTGCTCCTACATTGTAACGTTGCAGCTTCCCCCGGCTGCGTTTCTTCGGTCCTTTCCGACTTGCACAGGCATCGCAAGTTCGGCACCACTTTTGCACGTCATCCTTTGCATTATTCCAGTAGAAACGCTCCCGAACTCTCTGCAAGGTCTTCATTATTCCGAAGTGACCTCCTGCAGGGCTGCTATGTAGTTCTTTAAGGACGTCCGGGATTCGGGATCTTGGGAGTACCAGCTGCCATCGGAATGTTTTTCCATCATCCGATTCGAATTTTCGGTACAAGACGCCGTTTCGAATATGGAGTGAGTCCCAGAGAGCCCAATATTGTTTTGTCGTGGGACTATAGCTCGAAATATCCTGCCAGGTAGGTTTTCTGTTTGAGGTCTCCATTAACTCAATTATGGGTTTAATATCACGGTCTTCCATCTGGTCTTTCCTGATTTCCTTGTCACTCCATGGGTCTGGATCAGCCGATGTTGATGCTGTAATTTGCCGTGCAACTGGATTAACCAGTTGGTATTTAGCTTCGACCCTGGAACAATATCGGCAGTTTTCCGGGCAAGGTCTTCTAGACAAGGCGTCAGCGTTTCCGTGCGACTGTCCTTTGCGATGACGGATGATGATGTCATATTCCTGGAGTCTCTGTATCCACCTAGCTATCTGACCCTCAGGATTCTTGAAATTTAAAAGCCAGGCCAATGATGCATGATCTGTGCGGAGCAGGAATTTTCTGCCGTATAAATAATGATGGAAATGTTCTACGGCTTTGACTATGGCGAGCAACTCTTTCCTGGTGACACAGTAATTCCTCTCCGGTTTAGATAGGCACTTGCTCCAGTAAGCTACTACACGTTCTTGGCCCTCTATTTCTTGGGACAAAACAGCGCCGACACTTTCATTACTCGCATCCGTGTCGAGAATAAATGGTCTGTCGAGCTTAGGATACGTCAGGATTGGAGCAGATGTTAAGGCTTCCTTCAGGTTCTTAAATGCATTCTCACATTCTTTTGTCCACACGAACTTTTGCTTGCTCTCTGTCAGCTTGTGAAGGGGTCTTGCGATGGAAGAAAAATCCTTCACGAATCTCCTATAGTAGGTAGAAAGCCCTAGAAAGCTTCTCAACTGGTGGACATTTTCGGGACGTCTCCAGTGTTTAACTGCTGACACTTTTTCAGGATCCGTGCGCACACCTTCAGCAGAGATGACATGTCCGAGGTAAGTCACTTCCTGTCTGAATAATTTGCATTTAGCGGTACTCAACTTCAGATTGGCTTCTTTCAGTTTCTGAAGCACCTTTCTAAGATTTTCCAAATGTTCTTCGAAACTCTTCCCGACGATGATGATGTCATCCAGGTATATCAGACAGGCTTCGTATGAAAGACCTTTTAAAACAGTCTCCATTAGACGTTCGAATGTAGCTGGCGCATTACATAGTCCAAACGGCATCACCTTGAACTGCCAAAGTCCTTGTCCTGTAGTAAATGCCGTCTTTTCTCGGTCATCAGGATGTATTTCTACCTGCCAATATCCACTCTTTAAATCAAGTGTCGAGAACCACTTGCTTCCAGAAAGAGTATCCAGAATATCGTCAATTCTAGGAAGAGGGTAACTGTCTTTCTTCGTAACCTCGTTCAACCGGCGATAGTCAACGCAAAATCTGGTTGATCCGTCTTTCTTCCTCACCAGGACGATGGGAGATGCCCAGGGACTTGCTGAAGGCTCGATGACATTGCTTTCTTGCATGTCCTTTAAAAGTGCTCGTACCTCTTCCTGTTTCGCAATCGGCAGACGTCTTGGATGTTGCTTGATTGGTGGATGATCACCAGTATCGATTCTATGTTGAGTCAAACTGGTTCGACCAACGTCAGAAGACGAACGGGAGAAAACATCTTGAAGATCTTTAATAACACGCTCGGCAGCATTCTTTTCTTCATCGTTTAATTGCGCATTCTGCAGTAACTCCGATATAATGTTGTCGGAAGACACGGGTTTTGAGATGTTACTTTTTCTTTCAACGCTGGTTACTGGGGTACATTCTGCAACCACTTCACCTTTCTTAATAACCCTCGCCTTATCAGTTACATTGGCAACTCTCACCGGGATAACGGTCCCTGATAGGTCGACGAGTGCTGAGGCTATTAATACTCCTTTAGGGCTATTACAATTCTTGGGATATTCCATGACGCCGTAGCGGAAATTTCTATTTTCGGCTATGGATCCAGGAAGTAAAATTTCTGTTCTTGCCGGTATTGTGATATCGTCTTGAGCTATTATTTTGTGGATAGATTTCACTCCTTCATCATTAATTTCGAATAAAGTTATGTCTTCAGAGGCAGAATGCAGTTCGTTATTTTTAAAGTCCAAGGAAAAATTGTGTTTCCTTAAAAAGTCCAATCCGAGTATGCAAGGGTCTGTAATTTCTGCTACATAGGCCGTGTGATGGTAAGTGGCACTTCCAAACGTGATGTTAACGTTTAATTTCCCCTCTATATCGATCTTCTCCCCGGACACAGTCTGGAGGGTAACGCAGGGCGGCGTCCAGATAAGTTTACCTTCGAGTTGTTGAGCCAAATCTTTTCGAATGATGGTAACATTGGCTCCCGTGTCGATCGTCATGTTACAAGGAATTCCATTGATTTGTCCCATGATGAAAATTCCGTTATTGCCGCCACTCACTGCAGAAATCTGAAGCGCTTTAAACTGGGGCTTTTCATTATCTGGCAACCTCCGCCCCGCGAGATGGCCACGAATTAGTTTCCCTCCTTCTTGAGAGGCGCGGTCTTAACATCCGTGCCCTGGGGTGTTCTGCAGTTTCTTCGAATGTGCCCTTCAGCACCGCAGTTCCAGCACTTTACGAACGGTTTCTTGTCACCAGTATTCCGTGTCAAAGCATTCACCTTTCTGGTTAAATCGTCTAGGCGAGCAGTCATTGGATCCACTGGTTCTTGTATGTGAGCAGCTCTGATTGGGTGGCGGTCTCTACGAGTGGCTTGCTGTGCTGCCTCGAATTTCATGGCATACACCAGAGCACTTTTTAAGTCCTTCACATCAGCCATTCGCAGTGCTTTCTGTATTTCAGGATCCCGGATGCCGTCGATGAAGTATTGCAGGGACAGGATTTCTCTTGTTTCTGTCGGGCACTCCGAAAAGGCGAGGTGGGACAGCCTTTCAACATCCGTGGCGAGCTCCTGGAGTGTTTCCGTAGGCTTCTGTTGACGGGATTTTAACTGCAGCCTGCTGTAATCTTTTAAACACTTCTCTCCAAAACGCAGCTCTAAAGCACCGGACAGAGCTTCGAAATCTAGCCTTTTGTTTTCGGGAAGAGTTTGAAGGATGTCCGCTGCGTCTGCTCTCAGAGAAGCCGCAAGGTGACAGGCCTTAGCTTGGGAATCCCATCCATTTGCTTCCGCAACTATAGAAAATTGTGTCTTATACACTTGCCAGGAGGTCTTCCCATCATATGTCGATAGCTTCAGAGAAGGATGTGCAGGCATGGCTAGGAATTTAAAAGTATCCGAACTGCTTCCAGCCGTCGCTACGAATTTCTTTAAAGTATCAACTTCTTTGGCAACTGCGGAAACTTTGTCATCAATTTGTTGTTCCACTGCAGAAACTCTTTCTTGAATTTGTTCTCTCACAGCAGAAACTCTGTAATCGATTTGTTGTTCTACGGCAGAAACTCTCTCTTCTATTTGTTCTTTGACAGAAGAAACTTTATTTTCAACCGCATCTATTCTGCCTTCCATAGTCTCAAATTTATTTTCTATTATGCAAGTAATTTCCTTTTTCATCTCTTCTTGACTTGCTTTAACGGCTCTCATCTCTTCCTTAACGGATTTCTCCATCTTTTCTTGAACAGAATTCATTTCTTCCTTAACAGATTTCTCCATCTTTTCTTGAACAGAATTCATTTCATCTTTAACAGATTCTTGAACAGCTTTCATCTCCTCTTTCACGGAATCTTGGCCAGCTTTAATTTCTTCTTTAAATGCAGCAAAGGCTGCCATGAATTGCCTTAATTGTTCTTCCATTGCTCTAGTTAATGGCATTCAAAAATCCCACTCCTGACACCAAAAATTGTTACGTGCGTATGGGTTCGTTATATATTGAATGCACAAGTCGTAAAAATTTAACAAAAATTTATTCTTTCCACAAGAAATAAATTAAAATGCTGAAATATTTCTTCACAGATCTTCGCACAATATCTCAAACGTTTAGCAAAAACTCAGTTCAAAGCAGATAAAATAGTTCTATCTCGCAGCGAAATCGCTACAATCAATACAGCATTAAGTAAACAAACAACAGTTCGCTTTTTACAGCTACAAATATAACAGCAACAACAACAACTACTCACTAACTGAGATGAGGTGTTTCACCTCGGCTTTTATAAGCTTTTTAATTATCAATAGAACAATCACGATGTTTCTAGATTTTTCTGGATGGCAACAGTAATTACGAGATATTTATTTATTAAGCATTAATAAATAAATACGAGATATTTATTTATTAAGCATAATAAAATGCACGCGCTCTTTTATTTTTATTGCTATTTTTTTTTTGGCGTAGCTTTCTCTTCAAAAATCGTCTGCGTTGCTAAGGCAACATGAAGCAAATCTAATTACAATTCTAAATAAATAGCCAAATAAATGTGAAATTCGTAACAATATGTATACATAATATATACATATATAATTATGGCTGTTTTAATGTTCTAACTGGTGCGTTATTGGACCTGAATAAAAACTACACCAAAATGAAATTATTTACAAAAATTGAAAAACACAGTTACCAATTTGTTATCGTATGATTTCTGTGATGATAAATATGCTGCTTTTGTCTCTTCATATGTAATCTCTTCGCTTCTAGGTTTCCTCCGTGGGTCCGCCGTATAAAATGTGACGTTTTAGCGAAGGGTCGTTGGTATCCCTCCGTATAATATTTGATACGTTGATAAATGAGGGACATTTTATTTCAAATTTTAAATGCGTATAATTTATGACAGAAAGCTGTGAAATCTTACTGAATGGAATATACTGAGTGTTATCTTGTTGATATAAATATCTTTTGCTATTTAATTCTACGAATGAGACGCTAATCAAATTCATAGTATAGAAATACTGTATGCAGTGCAAACGGCTGTTAATTTTGCATGCAAATATGGAAATAAGATATATTTCAATGGGATAGAATCTAAGATTGTATTTGTTTTCATTATAGCGCAGAAATAATAATGAAAATTTAATCCTTATTATTATATTGCATATTAGCTTTTAATGAATGTATTTTTTCGTTTATTGATTATATTGTAAAAAATAACATTTAAATTCCATATGCAAGATTCGGAATATTTCAGTAAAAAGCAGATTTTATTTGGATTATTTGTGCACGTTAGTTTTAATTACAAAACGCGCTCGGCCGTAGTGACGTTCAACGTTCCACAGTCACAGGCGTACGGCGGAATTTCGTTTTTTCGATGCTGGGAGAAAAGAGGGTGTGACGTCATGAATTTCCCCAGACGCAAGGGAGACAGCATTAGTGATGCATCAACCTTTTATTCACATGATTATCACAACAGATGAAAACACAAGCATAAATTGTGATTTGCACATATTTAAAACTATTAATAAGTTTCGGAGTTGGTGACGCGTTCAGAGGCGACAAAATCGGGCCATGCTGGCATCATTCGCACCTGTCATGGACAGAGGCAGACCAAAAAAAAATCTCTGCACTTTAGCTCTTTGGCAGATCTTCCAAACCTCAGAGACGCAGCTTCGAACTCTCTGCTGCTTGTCTCGCACAATCGCAGTACCTCGGATGAGCTCGGTTGCCATTTAGGTTTATGGAATACCGACTACAGTTCATTGAAAAGGTAAATATTACATGAAGATGACCAAAGGTTTGGTGAAAGATAGATTTTTAGCTAAAGAGGCTGGCTTTTCAGGTTTTTTCTCTTGTAAATTACGTAATTACGTAAATTACAAGCGATTAGGTATACAGAAATCCGTTTATTTCCAATACTTTGAGCACTATTGCTTTTTGACTGGAAGAAAGGTAATTTGTGGAACTTTTTTTTATTATTTCACAAATCCCTTGTTCAAAATGTAAAGTATGCGTAAATGATGACATTTAAAGCAATGCAAATGGCACCGAATATTTTATATTTTTAGTTAATCGTCTCCTCTGCAGATATATGAACATATTTAAATTAGCCATAAAGATTTAAGGTTTCTTATTCTTTGATTACACTAACTATGCAAATTTCTTTCCAACGTTTGCGTTTCTGTCACGATAAGGAGTTACAGGTAATTTAATTTTTACTTTCATTATTCAGTATGCAGCCTTGCTGGTGCACATTAGAAATCACGAGGATAGAGCCTGCAACGTTATCATAACGGAATCACAGTCGTAATTGTTAAATGAGACACATGATTTCACCTCTTTTAAACTGAGTGTCAGGACGTGTCTTTTAAAGAAGCAACTCTTAAGACTCCACTTCAGACAGCGATATCTTTCAGATGCTGTTTACCACAATAAATTCAATATCTACTTGGAAAAAACAGAGAATTTACTTTTTATATACGCAAGCTGTTCTAAAACAATGTTTACATTTGTTATCTCAAACTAACGTTCATATTTAATTGTTTCAGAACAAAAAGCATAAAAATTCAGCAGTCACTTCGCTGGGATTTTTATACCAGGTATCTTGATTGCCAGTCGAACGGGATTTCAACTACAACACGAAAGTACGGGGTAAGGAAGGAGAAAACCCTTCTCTCCCGCTTACAGAGTGAGTGGGTTGAAGAGGACCACTCCCCAAATCTAAGCGGTCACGAATCATCTTCCCCGGAATTTTAGTTCAGACACTGCTTGTAGAGTCTGTTATGATTGACGAAGCAGAAACAGAAACAACCAGGATGCTGTCGGCGGAATTCTATCCTTTAAACTTCCGATTCCAGCTGCACGTGCTCCGAGTTACATTAAGGAGGTATGCAATGAGGAAGCAGAAAACAGTTTAGAGGAGCTTCTTTGATCATTCGTACCAGTTGTACTAATAACACCATGTATGAAACGTTTTTTGCATCCACAGATATTACACATTCCAAAATGGCTACTGTTGACAACAGTATATAGACTGTAATGCTTTATGGCAAATTCACAAGCAACAGATATAATTCCCACGAGAAAGGAAGCACGGATTTTGCCAGTTCTGTGTCTTGGATCATCCAGAGCCCGTGGATTTTCCCTGATTTTTCATAGCCTCCGCAATTTCTTGAATCGTTTTTGATCTCTTCTTCAGGCCCTGTCCTTTCTTTCTGCCACAATTAGTTCTTTCTGATTTAAAGCTGTGTCTTATGGTCGTAACGGTGGAGTATAAGAGTCTATTCATCTTTTCCTCTTCGCGCTTTCTTAGTAAAATTCACTTACTTTGTTTGAAAAAAAAATATGACCTCTGTCATTTCGTCTAAAGTACTCAACTGTATCATACACGCACACTCAACATAACGGGGCCTACTTGAAATGAAAAATGTCCAATCAGTTTGTAATATTCTTCACTACTTTGTCTATTATAAAATGTCGAGGAACCTAGTAGCAAATTATCGCTGAGTTCAAGCACTTACAACATAGACTCGGGAAGGGTTCAAATACCCTTTCATTCCCTCAAAGAAATGATAACAGATGGCCCCTTCTCGGGCTTACAGGAAAGCCTCCACTCGGGCTTTTAAATCAGGATAAGAAAATAAGAAACTAACCTAATATACTAACTAAAATAGACTTAGCCGAAGCTAGACACAAATATCTAACGTAGTTTGTCCTTAATTTACAGTAGCAAGAGATTATCAACTGGTACGTATAATATGGCCAAACGTAATAAATTCAAGGACGAAGTAGCCAGAAGGCAAACACGCGTTTCGAAGGACTCCTAAGTAACTTTAGACTTAGGAGTAACTTTAGACTTAGTAAGTAAGACTTTAGAAGTAAGTTGAACTTCCTTTAAATAATGCTCCAAACTTATTTGCATTCAACGCGAATCTAAAAACTCATTCTGGTAGAGAATTTAAATAGGGAAACAAAAATTGAAAGGAAAGGGTTTTAAAATTAAAACTAACTGTTATAAAATTGACATACATCTTACAAGCTCTTCTGGAACATTTCCTTTGTCATTTAATTTCAAACAATGTCCGTATTATTTTGGGATATTTTGCATTAATGCTTTTACTATGCTACTGCTTTCGAAGAGCGATTTCTCCGAGTCTACTACAGCCGATTAAACATGGTTTATGAATGAAAGCCATTCAAAATTTTATTCTCTCATTCGAAAGGGAAATTATGCTTGGCAGTCCGCAACATCAGCAGGTGCTCTTTTGAGAATAAGAAATTCCCTTTAAGATAGACTCCAGGGAGTTTTGATCGGGGATTAGAAACTAAACGAGTTGCTGCTCTCTTTGTACTCCTGTCTGTTTAGAAGGTGGTTCTCAGCCCAGGGGAAATTCACATTGAATTTAAGAGAGCTATTCATTGTAAGGGAATATAACATATTCCTTTACACTGAATCTTTGCGTTTCGGAAGCCGTGTTGATAACATCTTTAATACGCTTTTCGATTCGCTGTTTACAACATACTTATTCGTCGAAAATCATAACGAAAAATGTGCTTTCTGTACCAGACATAGCGCAGCGGAAAAGAAACTGGGTAAATTTATAAAATTCTTAAGTATAACAATTTATAAAGTTAATTTATAAAGCATTTTCTTCCTAGATGAAGAATATAATTATTTAAAAACAAATGACTCGGTGATACTAAAACGAAAGTACGGAGGTTATAAAGGAAATGACTTCCAAACTTAAAATCACGGTTCATGAGTGGGTAGTTAAAAACACACGGGGTAGAGAATAAATTCACATCGTCTGTAAGAGAAAAATGATATTAATAACCTTTCTATGTTTCCAAAAGTTTAATCACCGTAATAATGTTGTGTTCTAAGGGTTCGTAGATTTGGAGTAATTGACGAAAACACATGATGAAGAATCAAAATACGATTTATTTGTCAGTATTACACAGGACAGTTCCAAAGATACGTTTACAATCGTCGGAAAACTACCATAAACACGCTGAAACATTAAGCAACACAACCTTCAGGCTATAAAGGGGAAGATAGCTTCACGGCAAAGGATTAAAGTACAACTCTCAACTCGGTCGATCGTTCTCAAGTTAATCTCTGAACTCAAGACAGTACTACACTATTCGTACAGGCAGGGTATATATAACTTTAGCATATCTTCGAGAATATTCTCAGGAAAACTAACAAGAATGCGTTCTAAAATGTTCTAGCTCTGTCTATGGCATATCGTCAATATTGTCGGAAAATATCGCCAAATGTGCAATTTTGCGCCAAATCTGGCAATCACGTCTTCCCCACCACTTTCTGGCAACCCTTACCTCCCAGCTATCTACCGCGGCTGGGCATTTCGCAGCAATAATTTCATTTGATTGCATAAATCACATGAAGTTTCAAAACAACTTTGTAAATAACGGAAAAATAACCATCTTTTGAGAAGAATAAATTATTACACGGAAATAAAGAACAATATTTGCAAGAAAACGAAAAAAGTGTCACTAATTTTAAACTTATGTAAAACGTTCATTAGAACCTTTTGCTTTCTATTATTTGTTTACTCTGGATTACATAGAATTTAAGTGTGTACTTTCTACTGAAAAACAGCATCGAAACACTATAACATTACCTCCGCTGTCGCTTCTGCTATCCCTTGCTTTTTTTCTTTTCTTTATTGTATTTCCTACAGACACTTCCGTGTTATGCTATGCTTTAGTCATAGAATTTTTTTCAACGTTTCGCAATTAGGGAGCTCTTCATGCTAATCGAGAATGGATTATATTAATGTTCTCAGTGCTTACTGCACTTCAGTAATGAAATTCTTGCAAGTACATTTGTAAGGAATTAAGACTTTCCAGCCATTGTTGCTACCATATCCCTCCTCTAATCCTATATGCTAATGTATGGTTTGGTTTGATTTAATTTATTGTGGCAAAACATACCAGGCCTTTCTGCCTAAGGGAAAGGAAGCTTTCGTTGAGGGCTTTCTGAGGGAAACTGGCTCGCATACACGTAGCGCATAGGGAAAATCACGAAAATGTCCATGCAGAAAGCCCATTCGCCTGGATTCGAACCCAGGTCGAAACTACTTGCGTTCAGGAATTTTCAGCCGCTGGTAGTCTGTATATGCTAAAGAAATGACTGACTTGTTTTGTCCAGTACGTTATTAGATTCCATAACTTTCAGTAAAGAATGTCGGATCTAATGTGAAATTAAAATTAGCTCAACTTACATTTCGTTTTCTAGGTACCTTAAAACTCAAACTAGCTTTATACAAGCTGCTCAGAGAGAATCTGATGCTTTGGAGTTGATCAGAGATTATTTAATTTTACATCCTCCCCATTTTCCCTTGGACGTTTCGAATTTAAATATAAATATTGATCTTGTTCAAAGAGTTGTTAAAAACGAAATGAGCGATTCACAATTAAGATCTATTCCAGTGGAAACTATTGGGATTAGCTACTCTCAAAATGGGTGGTTGTATGTCTACACTGACGGCTCTATGTTAGACAGAACGCGCGGTGCTGGAGCAGGTATCTTTAGCGAGCTTTTTAGTTTCTATTCATCAATGGGACCTCTTACTACTGCCTTTGATGGCGAAATCGAGCTATTGCTGTGGCTATTCAACAACTGTTGATTCGTAGCCAATCTTTTGTAAAGGGAGTCATAAAAACTTCTTAAATTAGAGCATGCTTATTCAGAGTTATGTTTCTTTATAAAATAGCTCACTAATAATTTAATTCTTAATTTATAATTTTGTTAATCCTTTAATTTAGTAATCATTAAAATCCATTAAATTATATTTTAATATTTAATGCAAACATATTATATTAAATTGCTGTTCTGAAACTCAATTCTTTTAAAATTAATTGAAATTAAATTAAATTAGAATTCAGTTTATTAATTTTTTAAGCATGCAGCAAAGAAAATCAATTTTTTACAGAAATTCGACATGCTTTTCTTGACATATATTGTTAATTACACTCACGTCCATAAATTAAGGATAATTCGGAGTTATGCGGAAATCGAACTCTAAAATAAATATATCACCTGTAAAATCACTACACACATCTTCAAGAATCATATGCAAATTTCAGGAAGTAACCAGATGACACCGATGGTATGTCACAATGACGAGAGTGTAAGAGAGTGATATATAAGGAATACAGGCAAAGAAGTAAAATTTTTCGCAGGCGCTTTATAAGCATTTCAGTGCAATAACCGAATAGTTATGACACAAAGGACGTATTTGGATGATTTTTTACGTGGTAGAATTATCGGCCGTCTGGAATGTGGGCGTACCCAACTGGAAGTATCAGACGAACTTGGAATTGCCCAGAGTGTCATCTCCAGGCTTTGGCAACGATTCCAAGATGATGGTAATGTGAGTAGACGTTACAGCACA
>KK122468.1:201828-236256 GCA_000611955.2 Stegodyphus mimosarum | reverse complement strand
TGTGAAACGCAGAAAGGTAGCCATAAATTAAGAAGTTCGCGAAGTGAATTATTCCTGGAGCTAAGTGAAAAAAAATGGGCCGTGGTAAATTTTTAAATTTATGCATAAATTTCTCCCAAAAAGTTATGAAATTTAGTATCTAGACATAATTTGAGTCGTAGAATCGAAATTTTGAAAAAAAAAATGGTATGTCATTTTAGAAAAAGTCTGATTTTGTGTCAAAATACCTATGCTAAAATAGTACTATATATAAATCTAACATAAATCCTAAGTCGCGCTTTCGAGGCATGGAAAATGCAAACTAAATTGTGACAATCGGTCCAGTAGAACGGGAGATATATTTTTTTTTTAGTCCAAAGGGGCTTTAGTCCCCTAAAGATTTGTTTTAGTTTTGCGATTTTACGTCGGAAACATTAAAAGTCTGAATCACTTTTCAAACTGTTGCCACCAAATCTTGCAGCCCTGTATTATATTTAAAGAAATTAAAGAATGAAGAATTTCCATAAATGTATATATATTTCTCCAAATGTGATAAAACAACGGTACCTAGAGCCATCCAATTTTGAATAACGTACGTTTCCTCCCGAATATGCGCATCTGGAAGCCCAAATTTGGAATGTGGAATTTGTTTTATTATCTATTTCATATTTTGTAAAACTTTTTTTTTCTTTCTCAAGGTGTACGTTTTAACTTCTGCGTTGGAATTTAGCGATAAAATTTTATCAACAAATTTACAACTTGGCAGAGTAAAACCTGTTACACATGAGTAACGAGCCATAGCTTTGACTTATTCATAATTATATGCATATGAAGCATACTTAAACATATCAAATGTAGTTTTGTTTCAGTTCGTTTGCGTCACTCATACTGCATTCAATGGTTATCAATGATTCTCGTCGAAAATTGCTTTATCAGCAAAAGAAACCCTTTCAATTGCTTATTCATCCTTGGCGAAACAATTCAAAAGGATTCGTGCCCTGACACTGCAGAACAAATACGTCACAGCAAGGGACTATAAATGAATAGGAAAAATGCCCTATTGCAATACTACGATTTGATTAAAAGATTGCTGCAATCTTTAAGACATGTCTCTAAAGTGTACTTTCAAGACACATGATTCGTAACAGAATAATTTAACCAAATCAAGCTTCACAGAATGTTTTTTAAAGACCGCTTGACAAATTTTCTGCCACTTCTGCTTTTGAAGTGTATTACGTTTATGTTTTATTTATGGTTTTAGCCTTGAAATCTTTTTTGAAATTTATGATAGTTACAACTTCCCATTTTGTCAAAAATAAAGAAAATATCATTCATAATTATTTGCCCCAAACGGCGTTAGCCTGAATGAGTTATTAGTCTCAAAATAGAATTTTTTGTCGTCCACTATAAATGACGAATCACATTTCAAATTGTTGCCACCAAATGCTATTGTCCTATATTATTTCAGAAACATGAAGAATTATGAAGAATCTGCATGTATGTATGTATGTTCTTCGAATGGTGGAAAAACGACGGTACCTAGAACCATTAAATTTTGAATAACGTTACCAAACGCCGGACATGTGCCACCGGAACATGTGTACCCTGAAGACAGAATTTTGAATTTCGAATTTTATATTTCACGTTTTATAAAGCTTTAATGATTTTTTGATTAACAAACTCAACGATTTCAAAGCGAGCAGTGGCAACACTGTACGGAATATAATATTGTTATCTCCAAACTATATTTCGGAAATTCGCCAGACTATATTTCGGAAATTCGAGAGATACGCTGTTTTTAAATATTTTGTGATTTTGCTGTTGAACTGAAGTGCGAAGAGGGCGATATGTAATAAATACTGGTAACACAAAACGTTAATAACAAAAAGGTTTATAAGCCAACTTCTAAGAAAGCTGAAAGCTGATATGATGAACTTTGAAAACACTGAAAAAAAAAATAGGAAAACGTATACCAACACTGTATCGAAAATTTTAAACATACGCTGCTGTGCTGCTTTTAAAATTTTGCAATTTTGCTGTTATATCGAATATAGCGTTAAGTGCGAAGAAAATGGTGTTTAATAATAAAGTTAGCTAGGGTGAGCGCAGCAGGAGAATGTTAGACTGCGAGCTCAGCGATTGGGTGGTTTAGGGAATTTTTACCGGTTTTTCACTTCATGTCTTTGTGGATTTAGTTCTAGAACTCTATTATTCATCTCGGTGACCTCTTTTTTTATATGTTGGTAAATTGTGCACATTTTTCTTTAAAGGTGATTGAATTATGTCGTTAAATTGCGCATATTTTGCTTTAAAAATTATTGAATTATTTGTTCTTATGTTCCGGTTAAGGTTTTTAGGCCTTTAGTTATTCTGCATGCAATAGTTGTAGAATTATCAACAATTTAAAACGTTAAGTGGTACTAATCCTAACGAGGTCGCAATTTGTTTAGATTTAAAGTCCTTAGTATAATAGTGAATTAAGTCAGTTAGTGCACCAACTGCAGTGTCCTTTTTGCCGAGTGGAACAAACAGTAAACTTTCAGTTTTGTGCATCGGAAAATATGTGTTTCCGCCCGCTGACTGAATTGCCTATTTTAGCATAGGAATTTTAATTTTAATCGTAAAAATGTTTTTAACTGTACTCGGTGTTTTAGTTTTTTTCGTATGTTACAATTTTTAATGAAGTTGAGTTTTTATGTATTTTTGCCTTGGACTGAAGTGAGAACTGAATTGATTGAATGAGAAATATATCTGCAATGAAATTCGAAGAAATAATTTTAAATGGAATGCAGCAAAAATCGTGTATAACTTAATAGGCCATACTAGTCATGCGTGTCCACATCAGATATATTTTTATTTCTGGGATAGGCAGCAAACTGCTCATAAACAGCAAATTTTATGCGTCTAAATCGATATTTATAACGCAAATTTATTTCTTGTACCACTAACATCTTTTAGAGAAACGAATATTACATAATTATTCTCCAGTGACATTTTAACTTGGTATGTTAAGAAATGGAGAAGCTCATAAACTAATATCCTTGCATTTTCGCCCCCCCAAACATATCCAACCGCATGTCAGTTAGATTCTTCATACTGGGCAGATCTTTAATTCTTTTACCGCTAAACACTTTATAACGAAAAAATATTATACACTTTTTCTCTTTTCCCATTTTGCTGAACCATCTCAAAGATGAAAATTGTTTTAAAACAGTATAATTACATTTTTGTTCAGCTAAATGTTCCCAACGGTGTGTCAGTTTCGAAGCTTGAGACACAACAAATTTCGAAACCTCTAAACACGAATTTTTATTACAAGATAAAGTAGGTGGCGTTAAACCAACGAAAGCATTTATTTTTTCGTGTCAGGTATTTGAGCGCATGCCTTGGTTAAGCCAATAAAAAATAGTCTTGGAAACGACTGACGAATGCAATTTTCGCTTTCATTCATTTTTAAAAACTGAAGATGCTTCAAACGAAATCACGCAAACCTTTCATTACCCACAGCTCCTCGGTCGCCGGTATTGTTCGAATCTTTTAATTCTTTAGTGCTCAGAAATGATTTTTTTTTACTCTCTGTTTGGTTTTTTATGATGGCCATGTGCTAAATGTGCAATTGACGTTATAAATTTAAGAAAGCAGCTCTTTTGTAGAGCATTGATTATATTTTTAGGAATTCTGTACATATATAAATAATTTTAATAAAATTATATGTGAAATTGTAATATTTTTCGTAAAGTGAAAATCTAAAGAGGTGTTTCTTAGCTGGAAGCGTAAATGTAAGGGGGCAAATCTATTTAACATGAGTAAATGGCTATCTGGCTAAACTAGCGAGATATCACCAATTTGGCAGGGGTTTCGGCGACTAATTTTTGTGTCCAAATTTCCCTCCCCGGGGGTTGACTCAGGAGAATTCCTGGGAAGTACTGTCTAGAATTTGTACTTAGGCAGTCTCAACAACGGGGTATATAAGTTGACTTCACAGGACTAGAACCCGAGTTATTCTCAGGTTGGTTCAGGCTTGGCAGGGAGCGTACTGGTGCTGTCGTGTCTGTTCCTCTGGCTGTGGTGGAGCTATATTGTTGGATTTCGCAGGTCGTCCTGGGGGAAACGCCCTTGTTGGTGGAGTCGGGTGATGGATGCTGCATGATATGGAACCTCCGACTTAAATAAGCTGACATAGATATTCTTCGACTTTGTGGGGCTCGTCGGCTTCACCGGTTGGATCGCGGCCCCGAGGATTGCCTCAGGGGCCAGGATGATATCCTATGTAGGGCGTTCCTTGAGGACGCTAGGTAATAGAGTCCTGGCTTTCCGGTGTTACTGTTACTGTCTCCAAATTTTGCAAGAAATAACCAAAGGTCGCCAAACTTGGTGACCAGTTGGCGACATTTTGGTCAGGTCCCTGTATGGTCCCCTGCAATTGGTACTGTAACTGAATACCTAATTGATTCCTTTATGTAAGTGTAACCGTATCTGATCCTTATATGTATCTTTCACTGTACATGCTTTGCTATAATTTCGAGAAATGGACGGTACTAGAGATTTCTCGGAGGCCGGGGGAACTCTATAAGGCTGAAGAGAGCATCAATTCTCAGTTCTTCCACACCTTCTACTCGCTCTTCCTGGAGCCCACATTCTGAGTTAGATATCTGAAACGCCCATAGAGGCAACTGCATCAACACGGCGATCGAACACATCTTGCGAAATGCACGATAACAGCGGCGATCAGCGACAGCTGGAGTTCGAGCAGTTCTCAGTTGTTCTCAGAGCTGACTTCGGGGTATAGTGAACTATCTGTGAAAGCTTCGCCTTTTAGATTCGCTTTGCATTGCGTTGTGTTTAATGCTCTTAATAATTTGAAGTGTAACTATTGATTGTACTCTATCATACTGATAAGATCTATACGAGTATTTTTCTGGAAGTTTCGGAAACTTTAAGTGTTTCTATTTTGGTAAAATAAATTTGATCAAACTATCATCGGTTTGGTGAGCATTGAATCCATTATGAACCGGTTCCCACGCAACAATACTGGCAGCATTATTTATGGAACTGCTTTCATTTCTGAAATCCTGCTTTGCTCAAATAGTCTCTGAATATTGTAGGTCATGTAAATAGTATTACTATCTGAAAATATTTTGCATATATTCTTATAACCACGGGATACTCGGGAAAGATCTTTATATTTTTAAATGCATAATTCAATATTGAAAAGTTTATTGGAATTGATTTTCACAGTAAAAAGTTGAATAACTCTGAGAATGTTTTTGGTGTAGATATTTATAAAGTAACTGATCATTTCCTAAAAAAGGAAGTCATATTATAATAATTGTTATTTTCAAAGGCGATCCTATAATTAGTCTTTTACTTGTACATATGAAAAAGTAAATTCTGATTTTTTTCTCAAATCTGATCAACAAACTGAGCTCAAAAATATAAAAAAGACTAAACTAACAAGGAAAAATTAAAAAAAAAAGAATTTAAAAAAATTGAAAACAATTTGATTTAAAAACCATGAGAAACTATTAAGTTTATAACTAAGCAAGATAAAAATAAAAAATAAATTAACTTTTTAGAAAATTTAAATATAAATTTAAATTAAAAAAAAACTCGTCAAAACTAGATGTATTTTAATTACTCAAATTTTACTGCGTCAAACTGACTTATGAATGAGTTATAATTTAAACATCAAAACCCGTACAGAGTTCTGAACTTACCTTTCTTTCTACTTGACTCTTTGAGCGAAAATTAAAAGTAAATGAAAACAAATTAATTTTTATTCTACAATAATCACATCCATGCACAAAGAGACAAGTGATTATCCCATCGCAAACTCAAGACACGAAAAAATATAAACAAAATTATATGTATTATATGCATATAAGTTCCTCTTTCAATTACGTCTTTACATATACTGAAATTAGGTCTAAATCTCTAGCAGAACATGGGCTCTTTATAGTAATGCGATCTAGAGATCCTGCTACTGTGCTAATCTCTGTTACTAACATTCTTTATTCAGATGTGTGCGGTTCCTAAAAGCCATATTCGAAATCCGACGGCGCGGAGGAATCGATGGCAGACCAGCTCACCCATCGACGACCTGCTGGGTTTCCGTTTGTTTCTGGCAACGGTACAAGAAAAGTTTTCGATTCGAAGCCGACGGTAGGCCTGGTACTGCTAGGGTCGTCAACCCGGAGCTTTCTTTCCTTTGCGTAGTTTTTAATTCGTTAGAAGTTTTTAAATGCTGTCGTAGAAGAAATTTCCATCGTTCTTTTAAGCGCTTCGAGCTACAGCCAGTCCTCGACTTACCGAAGACAGATTAACAAGGCTGGCTAATTAATCGTGCCCTGACTGGAAGAAAAATTTGTGTTTTTTTTTTATTTATTGAGGAGTGATGGAACATTTGCTGTCACAAGTTAACCAACTTCTTTACTCGAGAATAAAATTTAATGAAATGGTTATGCCTCTGTCGTAATGTCAATTACAAAAAAAATTAACGATGATTTTAGTGATGCTTATTGTTCTACAAATACCAACGTGTACGTTTTATTTTGAATGATCATTTAATTTACGAAACTGGGATTTCAATCTTACATGACTGTCGATTGCAGCTGCAGCATCACGGATGGTTTAGATTACGAATGTTAATATAAACTAGAGGGCTGCAGCCAAAGTATAACAAAATTTATAAGTTCTGTGTGGCCCTGAAAAGTGAATGTATGAAGACATTTCAATATGAATGAAATTAGTTCATTCTTTCCAAGTCACAACCAATTCGTAAATAAATTTTTTGTTGCCAAACCAGGAAACAAAATATTTTGACACTTCATTTTAATACGTACGACATCATGATTTAAATTTAATGTAATATAACAATATTTGCTCATTACCAATAAAAGAATTAACGTGGCAATAATATATCGTGTCAATTATCCTAATCCCGAAACAAAAAAGTTACCAACAGCAGCTATTATTTAAAATGCTGACATTAACGAACAATTTTTCGACATACAGAGACGTCACATGTAATCACGTGCTTTCTTCAACGTCAGAATGTGACCGTTTATAATAGTAATATATTTAATATTTTGCAATGTTAAGTTTATTTCATATTTTGTAAAACTTACAAACTTTTAACTAACAAACTCTGCGATTTGAATGCGAGCAATGACAACACTTTTCGAAGTGAACTATTTTTACCTCCAGCGCGCACGACTGTTGACACTCGAAAAAATAAGTGCGAAAACTAGTGTTTTCAGAGTGCATAATTAATATCTTGGCTAATTAAAGACGTACGAAGATGACAACGGTCGAAATAGCTTCCCACGAAGTTTTGGAATCCGGAAGTACTTCTTTCGAAACTGAGTTCCCCGCCATTCCGGAAAAGATAATGCCGATGGAATTTCTTCTGCAAATATCGGACGTAAAACGTTCTCTTGAGAGCACTCTCAGTTGATTTTAATGTTTTTTTTCATTATTCTTATTTTTAATTTCCCACTGTAAAGGAATTCTGCGAAAATCATAAATTATTTATTAAATATTTCTTTGCATTGACGGAATCAAGTTTCTACATTTTTTCTCTACCGATCTACATTTTTTCTCGAGGGTCACAATGCATTTCCATTTATCTCCTGCTAAGTAACTTTCATACAGGGCTCTGCAAATTGTGAGGTGTGTCACAATCTTTTGGCAAAAGTTGGTAACATTGTAATTTTTTAGCTTTTTTAAGTTGTAAATTTTGGTTTATTATTTTATTTATTGATGCTACAGTTTATATAAACTTTGTAATTTCTTTCTGCGCCGGAGCAAATTTCTCTTGTTAACAGTGATATAACTTCATAAAGAATAGAAACAGTACGTATCTTTTTTGAGTATTCGTTTGGAGTTCATTTTTTCCATGTACAAGTAATGAATGACTGATGGTCTTTGCCTTTGCGATCAATAATGTTACTTATTTTATGCTAAGAAATTTTAATACCATGCATTCCACAACGTTTTGTTATTATGGCCTAGATATATTTTTCTTTGGAAAACTCAAAAACATATCCCACATCTTATGGACAAAAACATAAGTCCACAGCTTATTTACATGTGATATTTTGAAAGAAGAAGAAATTTAAATGTAGCAGACGATACTTCTTATTTAAGGTAATAAAGTGTTGCCAGAAAGTTTGATTTAAAATACTTGCCTTTCTTTAATTCTTTAGCACAGTCATTCTAAAAATGTGTAAACACTTTCTATATACACTCTGTATACACATTTCATAGTTAATGAAATGCAATTAATAACAATGATGGCTTTGCTACTGGCTTATTAAAACGTACTCAGGTCTAATTTCTTTAAGTGCTTTTCTAGATATATTAGAGATTAGCGTTTTCGAAGCTGAGAACATGAAAATCAGCTAAACATTTGTCGCTTTAAACCACAGATTTTTCCAGTTTTTAGCCGAACATGCTACCACATCCATCACGAAAGTACATATAGTGGAAAATAATAATTTTTATACACTGGCTTACAAAGGTTAAGCACGTGACGGTAAAATCAACAAAATGAAAAAGTAAAACTTTGATTAACATGAAATTGTATATGAAGGTAACAAATGTGTTTAAGCATGAAAGGAAACAAACATTATATAGAAAGATGAAAATAGTATTTAATTTTCTTGAGTTGTATGATGACTTCACACTTAGTGTATCTGTGAATTGATGTTTAAAGCTAAAAACAAATAAATAAAACTTACATTAATAAGATATTTGACGACTCGGACCATCACACTAACCTACAGCGATTGCCCGTGCTTGTAATGAGAGGAACAACTATTACAGAGATCATTTAGCAATTAGGTTAGTTTACATTTATATGAAACTGCCTGGAATAGGTAAACGTGCAGAAGTAAGAATCCCGAAAGCATCCCAAAAGTTTACAATGAGATTAATGTCCGGGGAACGCGGAGGCCACTGCATATGAGAAATACTGTCATTCTTCAGATACTAATCAACGACATTGGCTTGATAGGGTGGACATTATTATCTACAAGGAAGGAATAAGGAACTGTTGCTATAACGCAGAGTTTCTCGATGGGAGCAGGATTTCATCCCGGTACAGAGCAACCATCACAAAGTCTTTAAAAATAATCAAGTGAGTGCGATATGCTATTGAGACTTCAACACACACCATGATGTTGTCACCTCTGAATGAGTGATAGTCGATTACGTTTTGGGCGTTTTTGCTTGTGCTATATTCTCTCCAGAGTCTTACTTACGTATCATCTGGTTCGAGAATAAATCTGGACTCATCCGTGAACAGAACATTATACCAATCTGAGGCTGTTCATTTGAGGTGTTGACGATGCTACTTTAATCTTGTCCATCTGGATTGAGTGGTTAGTGGAACGTAAACAATTAGTACTTGATAGTACAGTCGTTTCACGTAAAACTTTCTTTTTTGCCTTGCCGCGAGTCCGAACTGAATTGATTGAATGAGAAATACATCTAATGAAATTCGAGGACATAAGTTTAAACGAAGTATAGCAAAAATGTGTATAATTTAATAGGCCGTAAAAGGAAGTCATGTGGTATCCACATCAGACTTTTTTAATTATAATAATGATAGCTAACTAAAAGAGAGAAGAAGGAAAACAGTAACTGAAAAGTATTTAATTTACAAGAATGCTTTCAAATAAGTTTCTGCAATTTTTGCAAAATGTCCTCCAAGCTTCTAAATACTGCAACATTTATACTGCTTCCTATGTACGTTCAGATTCGAAATTGATCTCATCCAGACATAATTACGCTAATGTTTGTGATGAAGCTCCATCCATTGCATTCATGCATCACTGTATTCTCGATCAATACTAGAAATCCTTTGCTCATCTATGTTTCTACTGTGTCTAGAAAATACTTGCCAGTTCACAATGCATTTCGCAGTTTTATAATATGTCTGATCAAGTTCAAAAGATTTAAATAGGCAATAATTTGTTAATATTGGATGAAACAATTTGGTAAATCTCTATATTTGCAAAAATCCCATATCGAAGAAAACAGATTCGGTTAAACAAATATGATTAAATGATTATCTCACTAAAAATCTTTATTTAAATTTGTCCGAGAATTTTTTCTTCCCTACTGAGCACTTCTGAGCTATGTTTCATAAAATTTGCAACAGTAGCTATGCAGACTTTGCTCTTATTATCAAATCGTTGACGATCATAGCTGAATGATAATGCTAGGAAAGATCCAGGCTTCTTTTTGTTGACACCAGGGGTTTATCGGTATGTGAAATTGAGGTCTTTCCCGAGTGAGTTCTTAAAGTAAAGTGTCTCAGTAATGTTCATTGAGAAACATGTCTTCGAGGAAATAAAAAAAGTATTGTTATTACTACGTCTTTTCCTTTTCTGCAACTCCAATCCGTGCTAATGACACTGCACTCGTCACCGCTAACCACCATATCAAATACATCGGTCAAAGCTGAAACGATATACGTTTATGTATGGAAGAGTTCTTGAAAAATCATGGTTGTTTATAGGTTTGACAGAAGCACTACAGCAATTGTGAATAGAGAATGGAGCTACAACCTTTAAAACGTTTCTTCTCTAATGTTAGCTGTTCTCTCTCAGCGCAAAGCACACAAGATCATAAACTGAGAGGTAGGGACTTCCAAATCATAATATTCTCTCAACAGATAGGTTCTGGGTTTATTCTGGAAGGTTTTTTTCCTCAAATAATCTTAGAATGAATATTCCAACATCATTACGAAAGAAGTTAAATCATAATTTGTTAAAAAAGGAAATGATTTGTTGACAATCAACTATCAAATGTCAATTGAAACTTGAAGCGACTGGGTTTCAGATTCAAAAGAGTTCCCAGCAACGGCCATTGGAATCTATCGACCCTATGTTGCATTTAACACTTCACTGAGATAGAGAGCAAACCAGACATATTACATTCCATTACCATTGCGAAACTCATATACTATGAGATTTAGCTACAGCGGAATGAAAAAGACATCTGCGAACTGATTTATTGGTGTCATTTTACAGTCATCATCTGGAGATTCTTTCTATCTGCTTCTTGTCTTCCTAGTAATGCCATATTTGCTTCAATGTATCAACGTTTCTTTTCTGATTTGTGTCTATTAGTTCTTAAGCTCAAATGGCTAAAGCCTTAGAGTCTACCACCTCATGCAGTGGCAAAACAGACGCATATTCGAGAAATAATTCTAAATCTAAAAAATAAATTTCCGCTAATCTTTGGTCATTTCTTACATACCACTTGTACATTCATTGGTTTGGTTACTACTCCGAGTACTAGACAATGTAGGTTTCAATTTAATATCCATAGCCGCCATATTTTAAGCTGACTTAACCCAGTCTTTATGAAGTTGCAAATTTTTACAAATGGCAGTACATTTATTAATATCTTGCTGCTTGTAGACAATGATTAAACTAAATAATATCTGAAAAATCTAGTATTTGTAGAGAGAGTAGCTATTTATACCTTCAATAGCAGGTGATCAATCAATAATCAGTTTTAAAACGTTATTAGCTGTGTGAAAAGAACTGGTTGTATATTGACTAAAAGACTTCTTCGGGACTGAAAATAAACTACCTTATTATTTCAAACAAAAACTCCAAATAAATGTATCTAAAATCACTGCTTGACAGCGGGTTTTCTTTAAATCCGTCACCCCAGACTCACCTGTTTGTTTCTAAGTGGTTTATTCGTTTAAAAATATACCGTATCACCAGTGCTGTCGGGGCTTTGATTATATATTGTGGAATAAAGAAAGATAAAATGTGTTATATAAATCGCTTTCTTAAATATGAAGCAGATTCTGTTATTATGATGCAGATATTGTCCACTCATAAGAACTGGATTCTGAAACTGATTCAGAAATAAATGAGACTTGTTAACCTACTCATAAAACAATTATCACCTTTACTAGAAGATGAAATTCTGTTGTGATAAAAATACATTTCTTAGGTGTATTTTAGCAATCTATTTGTTGATTTTGATATAAACGAAGTTGTTTTTTCTGTTGGTGATCTTAAAATTAAAGAGGGTCTGCTACGAACGACTGCGTCTTGAATTCGAAGAAATATGGCAAAATTTGCTATTCTTTCCAGTAGCGATCTGCTCCAAATATACACTATGTATCAAGCCAATCAAATCGAGGATAGAGTTAAGTAACATGCAAGGAATTATCGTCGTTGTTTGGCGTCTTGTCATTAGGTAAGTAGCAAGGCAATTGAATGGTCAGCGGCCAGGATTCCGACGAAGACGCAACTGCCTTTTCATGCTTCTTGGCTTCGAAAAAACCCTTTCGATTCAACAATCGTCAAGAGAATTTAGACATGCAACTGCTATATCTGGTTACTAAATGATGTATCCTTATAATGTCTAGTTTTCTTAAGAAGCATGCACATCAGACTTTAAAAGGACTATTGAAGAATTATCTTCTAGCCTTGTGAAACAAAACAAAAGTCAGAGAGGGTGTATAAGACCCTTTTATACGAATAGAAAATTCACAACTACCCAACCTGGGTTTACACAAGCCAAGCACTTCTGGCTTAACAGAAATACGTAATGTTGAACAAATTTAAATATGGTAGATTAGCCTAACGGCTCACAGAATAACGTAATGTGTAGAGAGGCTCTGGCTTGTAGAAAAACCGGCGAGACAAGCCAAATGGCTAGAAGCACGCAATGCTACAGAATCAAATCGCTAATAATCACGGAACAACGTGGCCTGGAATAGGCAGAGACGACGCTTTAAAACTAACTTCTAGCACTCTTACTTAAATAGTACTTTTGTCTACCTTAATTTGAACAAACGCTCGTTGTCTCATTTACATTCTGACATGAAAAGCGTAGGTAAAAAGAGAGTGATAGGAAAGTAATAAAGCTTAAAATTAACTATTAGTTAAAAATAAGTAGATAAGCCTTACATTCTAAAACCAGTTCGTTTTTGTTAAACACTAACTAAACTTCCCTACTTCTGGATTTAATTTTAGATCCTATGTAAATAAAATCTATTTTAATTTTTTACTTTATTTAAAACAGAAACAGATCTATCAGATCAAGAAATAAATAAGTTATTCATTATTTAATTTCCTTGAAAACAGTGCGTTCTGCACTTTGGTTTAAGGAAATAAAGGTATTTTTTGACTGCAATAACCATGTCCTGCTATGATAAATAGGACTTTAAAGTTTCATAACATCCTAAATTAAGAGGATATTTCGAGTTGTTCTGACATGATAAGGGGGACTTTAAATTTTCATAGCATCATCACTGTAGATGGGACTTAAACATGATGTCTCGATGATATTGTTACGTGCGTACGGGTTCGTAATATATTGAATGCACAAGTCGTAAAAAGTTAACAAAAATTTATTCTTTCCACAAGAAATAAATTAAAATGCTGAAATATTTCTTCACAAATCTTCGCACAATATCACAATATCTCAAACGTTTAGCAAAAACTCAGTTCAAAACAGATAAAATAGTTCTATCTCACAGCGAAATCGCTACAATCAATACAGCATTAAGTAAACAAACAGCAGTTCGCTTTTTACAGCTACAAGTATAACAGCAACAACAACAACTAACTCACTAACTGAGATGAGGTGTTTCACCTCGGCTTTTATAAGCTTTTTAATTATCAGTAGAACAATCACGATTTTTCTAGATTTTTCTGGATGGCAACAGTAATTACGAGATATTTATTTATTAAGCATTAAATGCACGCGCTCTTTTATTTTTATTGTTTTTTTTTTTTGGCGTAGCTTTCTCTTCAAAAATCGTCTGCGTTGCTAAGGCAACATGAAGCAAATCTAATTACAATTCTAAATAAATAGCCAAATAAATGTGAAATTCGTAACATTGCCCCCTTCCCAAGGACTGCACGTCCCGGGCAGTACAATCCCTGGACAGGAAGCCAAACTTACAACTAAAGCCTCAGTGCTATAATAAACATTACTTTATAATAACAAAATAAACAATAATTCCAATAAGTTACTTTCAGCAAATTAAATTCTATCCAACGCTAAATACAATTCAAATACTATCAAATACTAAGTACAAATACTATCAAATACAAATGCTGTTAAATACAGATACTTATCAAATACTAATACTTAACAAATACAGATACTTATCAAATACTAATACTTAACAAATACAAATACTTATCAAATACTAATACTTAACAAATACAAATCAAATACTAAATACAAATAGGACCATGGTCTTATACTATGTACATTATTATTTACAACTATATACACTACGTACTATGGCCATAGTAATGAACTAACCTGTCGTAATGAACGACTTTAGGTTTAGAGTTCGATGACTTACGGATCCGAACCACGACGTCGTTCAGCCTGTTTAGGACTGTGTAAGGACCATCCCAAGGTGATTGTAGTTTCGGAGAAAGTCCTTTTCGACGAGTCGGATTCCATAACCACACCTTGTCTCCTTCGTTGAAACGATGTCCAGTAGCTCTCGTGTCGTAGCGGGTCTTCATCTTCTCCGTCGCCAAGTTGACTCGCTCTCGTGCAAAGTTGTGCATCACTTCAAACCGGGCCTGGAGGTCTTGAATGTATTCCTCAGGCGATGAAGGCGCATCTGGAGGGCGACCAAACAAAAGATCACATGGCAGACGAAGGTCACGACCGAAGAGCATCTGAGATGGGGAATAGCCGGTAGTCTCGTGGACAGCACTGCGGTAAGCCAGTAAAAATAGTGGCAACTTCTTGTCCCAGTCCTGTTGGTTTCTGGAAACCACTAATGAGAGGTTATTGAGGATGGTTCGATTAAACCTCTCTACCATACCGTCCGACTGGGGATGTAAAGGCGTCGTTTGGGTTTTGTCAATGCCGAGTAGCTTGCAGAGTTCCTTGACTACAGCCGAGGTAAAATTCCTTCCCTGATCGGAATGTAACTGAAGAGGCACTCCGAATCTGGAAATCCAGTGCTGTATCATCATCTCTGCTACTGTGACAGCCTCTTGATCAGGAATAGGATACGCTTCAGGCCACTTGGTGAAGTAATCAATGGCAACGAGGATGTATTTGTTGCCATCAGCAGTTCGTGGCAGAGGTCCTAAGATGTCAAAGGCGATACGTTCAAAAGGTGCTCCTACATTGTAACGTTGCAGCTTCCCCCGGCTGCGTTTCTTCGGTCCTTTCCGACTTACACAGGCATCGCAAGTTCGGCACCACTTTTGCACGTCATCCTTTGCATTATTCCAGTAGAAACGCTCCCGAACTCTCTGCAAGGTCTTCATTATTCCGAAGTGACCTCCTGCAGGGCTGCTATGTAGTTCTTTAAGGACGTCCGGGATTCGGGATCTTGGGAGTACCAGCTGCCATCGGAAAGTTTTTCCATCATCCGATTCGAATTTTCGGTACAAGACGCCGTTTCGAATATGGAGTGAGTCCCAGAGAGCCCAATATTGTTTTGTAGTGGGACTATAGCTCGAAATATCCTGCCAAGTAGGTTTTCTGTTTGAGGTCTCCATTAACTCAATTATGGGTTTAATATCACGGTCTTGTAGCTGGTCTTTCCTGATTTCCTTGTCAGTCCATGGATCTGGATCAGCCAATGTTGATGCTGTAATTTGCCGTGCGACTGGATTAACCAGTTGGTATTTAGCTTCGACCCTGGAACAATATCGGCAGTTTTCTGGGCAAGGTCTTCTAGACAAGGCGTCAGCGTTTCCGTGCGACTGTCCCTTGCGATGACGGATAGTGATGTCATATTCCTGGAGTCTCTGTATCCACCTGGCTATCTGACCCTCAGGATTCTTGAAATTTAAAAGCCAGGCCAATGATGCATGATCTGTGCGGAGCAGGAATTTTCTGCCGTATAGATAATGATGGAAATGTTCTACGGCTTTGACTATGGCGAGCAACTCTTTCCTGGTGACACAGTAATTCCTCTCCGGTTTAGATAGGCACTTGCTCCAGTAAGCCACTACACGTTCTTGGCCCTCTATTTCTTGGGACAGAACAGCGCCGACACTTTCATTACTCGCATCCGTGTCGAGAATAAATGGTCTGTCGAGCTGAGGATACGTCAGGATTGGAGCAGATGTTAAGGCTTCCTTCAGATTCTTAAATGCATCCTCACATTCTTTTGTCCACACGAACTTTTGCTTGCTCTCTGTCAGCTTGTGAAGGGGTCTCGCAATGGATGAAAAATCCTTCACGAATCTCCTATAGTAGGTGCAAAGCCCTAGAAAGCTTCTCAGCTGGTGGACATTTTCGGGACGTCTCCAGTCTTTAACTGCTGACACTTTTTCAGGATCCGTGCGCACACCTTCAGCAGAGATGACATGTCCGAGGTAAGTCACTTCCTGTCTGAATAATTTGCATTTAGCGGGACTCAACTTCAGATTGGCTTCTTTCAGTTTCTGAAGCACCTTTCTAAGATTTTCCAAATGTTCTTCGAAACTCTTCCCGACGATGATGATGTCATCCAGGTATATCAGACAGGCTTCGTATGAAAGACCTTTTAAAACAGTCTCCATTAGACGTTCGAATGTAGCCGGCGCATTACATAGTCCAAACGGCATCACCTTGAACTGCCAAAGTCCTTGTCCTGTAGTAAATGCCGTCTTTTCTCGGTCATCAGGATGTATTTCTACCTGCCAATATCCACTCTTTAAATCAAGTGTCGAGAACCACTTGCTTCCAGAAAGAGTATCCAGAATGTCGTCAATTCTAGGAAGAGGGTAACTGTCTTTCTTCGTAACCTCATTCAACCGGCGATAATCAACGCAAAATCTAGTTGACCCGTCTTTCTTCTTCACCAGGACGATGGGAGATGCCCAGGGACTTGCTGAAGGCTCGATGACATTGCTTTCTTGCATGTCCGTTAAAAGTGTTCGCACCTCTTCCTGTTTCGAAATCGGCAGACGTCTTGGATGTTGCTTGATTGGTGGATGATCACCAGTATCGATTCTATGCTGAGTTAAACTGGTTCGACCCACGTCAGAAGACGAGCGGGAGAAAACATCTTGAAGATCTTTAATGACACGCTCGGCAGCATTCTTTTCCTCATCGTTTAATTGCGCATTCTGCAATAACTCCGATATAATGTTGTCTGAAGACACGGTTTTTGAGATGTTACTTTTTCTTTCAACGCTGGTTACTGGAGTACATTCTGCAACCACTTCACCTTTCTTAATAACTCTCGCCTTATCAGTTACATTGGCAACTCTCACCGGGATAACGGTCCCCGATAGGTCGACGAGTGCTGAGGCTATTAATACTCCTTTAGGGCTATTACAATTCTTGGGATATTCCATGACGCCGTAGCGGAAATTTCTATTTTCGGCTATGGATCCAGGAAGTAAAATTTCTGTTCTTGCCGGTATTGTGATATCGTCTTGAGCTATGATTTTGTGGATAGATTTCACTCCTTCATCATTAATCCCGAATAAAGTTATGTCCTCAGAGGCAGAATGCAGTTCGTTATTTTTAAAGTCCAAGGAAAAATTGTATTTCCTTAAAAAGTCCAATCCGAGTATGCAAGGGTCTGTAATTTCTGCTACATATGCCGTGTGATGGTAAGCGGCACTTCCAAAGGTGATGTTAACGTTTAATTTCCCTTCTATATTGATCTTCTCGCCGGACACAGTCTGGAGGGTAACGCAGGGCGGCGTCCAGATAAGTTTACCTTCGAGTTGTTGAGCCAAATCTTTTCGAATGATGGTAACATTGGCTCCCGTGTCGATCGTCATGTTACAAGGAATTCCATTGATTTGTCCCATGATGAAAATTCCGTTATTGCCGCCACTCACTGCAGAAATCTGAAGCGCTTTAAACTGGGGCTTTTCATTATCTGGCAACCTCCGCCCCGCGAGATGGCCACGAATTAGTTTCCCTCCTTCTTGAGAGGCGCGGTCTTAACATCCGTGCCCTGGGGTGTTCTGCAGTTTCTTCGAATGTGCCCTTCAGCTCCGCAGTTCCAGCACTTTACGAACGGTTTCTTGTCACCAGTATTCCGTGTCAAAGCATTCACCTTTCTGGTTAAATCGTCTAGGCGAGCAGTCATTGGATCCACTGGTTCTTGTATGTGAGCAGCTCTGATTGGGTGGCGGTCTCTACGAGTGGCTTGCTGTGCTGCCTCGAATTTCATGGCATACACCAGAGCACTTTTTAAGTCCTTTACATCAGCCATTCGCAGTGCTTTCTGTATTTCAGGATCCCGGATGCCGTCGATGAAGTATTGCAGGGACAGGATTTCTCTTGTTTCTGTCGGGCACTCCGAAAAGGCGAGGTGGGACAGCCTTTCAACATCCGTGGCGAGCTCCTGAAGTGTTTCCGTAGGCTTCTGTTGACGGGATTTTAACTGCAGCCTGCTGTAATCTTTTAAACACTTCTCTCCAAAACGCAGCTCTAAAGCACCGGACAGAGCTTCGAAATCTAGCCTTTTGTTTTCGGGAAGAGTTTGGAGGATGTCCGCTGCGTCTGCTCTCAGAGAAGCCGCAAGGTGACAGGCCTTAGCTTGGGAATCCCATCCATTTGCTTCCGCAACTATAGAAAATTGTGTCTTATACACTTGCCAGGAGGTCTTCCCATCATATGTCGATAGCTTCAGAGAAGGACGAGCACTCATGGGTAGAAATTTAAAACTATCCGAATTGCTTCCTGCCGTCGCTACGAATTTCTTTAAAGTATCAACTTCTTTCGCAACTGCAGAAACTTTGTCCTCAATTTGTTGTTCGATTTGGTGTTGAACGGCAGAAACTCTTTCTTCAATTTCTCCAACTCTGTTTTCAACCGTGTCAATTCTGTTTTCTATACCTTCAAATTTGTTTTCTATTATGCAGGTGATTTCCCTTTTTATTTCCTCTTGACCAACTTTCATTTCTGCCTTAACAGCCTTCATTTCATCTTTTACAGATTCTTGAACAGCCTTCATTTCGTCTTTAACAGATTCTTGACCAGCTTTCATCTCTTCTTGACAAGCTTCCATCTTTTCTTTAACGGATTTCATCTCTTCTTTAACAGAATCTTTCATCTCATCTTTAAATGCAGCAAAGGCTGCCATAAATTGCCTTAATTGTTCTTCCATTGCTCTAGTTAATGGCATTCAAAATATCCCACTTCTGACACCAAATATTGTTACGTGCGTACGGGTTCGTTATATATTGAATGCACAAGTCGTTAAAAAGTTAACAAAAATTTATTCTTTCCACAAGAAATAAATTAAAATGCTGAAATATTTCTTCACAGATCTTCGCACAATATCACAATATCTCAAACGTTTAGCAAAAACTCAGTTCAAAACAGATAAAATAGTTCTATCTCACAGCGAAATCGCTACAATCAATACAGCATTAAGTAAACAAACAGCAGTTCGCTTTTTACAGCTACAAGTATAACAGCAACAACAACAACTAACCAACTGACTGAGATGAGCTGTTTCACCTCGGCTTTTATAAGCTTTTTAATTATCAGTAGAACAATCACGATTTTTCTAGATTTTTCTGGATGGCAGCAGTAATTACGAGATATTTATTTATTAAGCATTAAATGCACGCGCTCTTTTATTTTTATTGTTATTTTTTTTTTTTCGACGTAGCTTTCTCTTCAAAAATCGTTTGCGTTGCTAAGGCAACATGAAGCAAATCTAATTACAATTCTAAATAAATAGCCAAATAAATGTGAAATTCGTAACAATATAATAAGATTTTGCATTAAGCACACATAAAGCTGAGTTTGGGAAGTCTGAAGGACGAAAATGTAGTCTGAGATTTTGAACAAGATCTTCAAGATATTTCGATGAAAATAATGTGCAATATGGAAAACTAAAATGAAAATTCCTTAAATGTTGAAATGGTATATAATAAACGACAAACAAAATTATCTCACTGGCTCTAAGTAAGTAATTAACCTATATGAACAAGTATCATCAAACTTTTCGAATACCTCAATTGGCTGTGACCGCATTCACTCGGAATATTCGGAATTCTAGTTTAATTTCTAATTAAATATTTTAGTATGCGTCGTCGTATCCGAAACGAATCAACAGATATTAATACTTATGATGTGTATTGCAATGAAACTCGAAGCCCTGCCTTCGGATCAACTCGAAGTAATTTAGCCATTTTGTTATTCGAGCGGATGCACTAAGCATTCAAATTGCTTCGTGGGATGTAAATCTCTGGTTATTCCGGATTTCAGGCAATACCCCTTCTGTTATCTGAGGAAGAAAATTAACGATTTATATGAGTAAATGGATTTTGAAAGGAAAGGTCTGAAGTCAACATTTAAAATTAAAACTAATTATTGATCTAATTTCACTTGCTTCGTTTTTCTTAATCCAATGAGTTATCGTCTGCACTACTTAAAAGAATCTCACTAAACCTTATTAAGGCGAAGAAGAACTTAACTAAAAATTAAAAAGAATATATCCTGTAATTTGCAATTTAAAATTAACAAACAAAGTCGCTACCATTTGCTGTGTTTGAAAGACTAAAGCTTTTAAATATGATATCTAACTTTTACATAGATAACTCTGCTCTAACTACTGAGAATTCTAACCAGTATTATAACAGGTACACTGCGAAAAAAAATGGGGCAGTTAGTTCTATATCTCTCGTTTTACTGCGCCGATTGACGAAATTCAAATTGCGTTTTTCATGTCTCTAAATAAGCGACTTAAGATATGTATTAGATTTATATATAGCATTGTTCGAATATAGATATTTTGACACAAAATCGGACTTTTCTGAAATGACATCTTAATTTTTTCCATATTTCGATTCTACGACTCGAATTATGCCAAACTGCCAAGTTTTATAAAAATCGCACGGGTAGGTTTTAAAAATTAGCTCCTCAGTGTTAATTCAGTTTGGTATGTATTTACTAATATCTCTTTTTTATGAAACTTATTTGATTCCTTCCTACACAGTTCGAAATTTAGGTTCATTCCAAATAAAATGCACCCATTTTTTATGATTCATTTTTAAAATTTGTATTTTAAAATAATTTTTGTAATTGTTTCAAATTTGATTTATAACCTATAAAATGTTTACAGTCATCTTAAAGTAGATGTATTTCTAAGCATAGCTGCAAAAAATTAGAGCTTTTTATTCAAAATTTCCGAAGATATACGTGAAATTATATATTGGCGGGTTTTGAAAATTGGCATATTTGTTGAAAGCGATAATAACGAAAATGTGGTTTACGCACTTTGTTAAAATTATCTGAAAGTAGGAACGATGTGACTTTTTTCCCGCTCATCCACAATGGAAATATGTAGTAACGATGTGACTTTTTTTACGCTCCTGCACAATGGAAGGGAAGAAAAATGGGTTGCCATATACTAAGAAGTTCGACAAGGGAATTATTCTTGGCTCAAACTGAAAAAAATGCGCCAAGCTAAATTTTTGAATTTCTCCATAAATTTTGCACCAGATTTTACAAAATTTAAAATTTAGGCAAACTTGAGTCGTAGAATCGAAATATGCAAAAACTTTTATGTTATTTAAGAAAAAGTTCCATTTTGTGCCAAAATATCTATATTAGAGCAAAGTTATATATACACAGTCCAGTCACATTAATGTGACCATCTGTCAAAAGCCAGAATAACAACCTTTCGCAGAGCGGACTGCTGCGAGACGTGCAGGAAGAGAGTCACATAGGTCCCTGAAGGTGTTCTCTGGGATGTTGAGCCATGCCGACTCTAATGCCGTGGCCAGCTGCGCTAGATTACGCGGTTGAGGATCCATGGCGCGAACAACTCGATCGAGATGGTCCCACAGATGCTCGATTGGGTTTAAGTCAGGTGAGTTTGCTGGCCACTGGTGCTCTTCGAACCACGCACGTACACTGGCAGCTGTATGGCACCTCGCATTGTCCTGCTCCTCATCCTGAGGAATCATCCTGAGGATGCCATCATCCTGAGGAAAAACAATGCGCATGTAGGGGTGAACATGGTCCGCAAGGACAGATGCGTACTTGTATTGATCCATTGTGCCATCCACAATGATCAGTGAACCTAGAGAATGCCAGGAAAACATTCCCCAGACCATAATGCTCCCGCCTCCAGCTTGGACCGTTCCGGCAATGGTTGCAGGGTGGTTCCTTTCAGAGGTTTCACGCCTTATACGCCAACGTCCATCTGTCCGATGGAGCATAAAACGCGATTCATCCGAAAACGCAACCTGTCGCCACTCAGTGGACGTCCAGCTGCTGTACTGGCGTGCAAATTCTAGCCTTCGCCGTCGATGAACAGCAGTCAGCATAGGTGCACGAACCAGGCGTCTGCTTCGGAGGCCCAGACGCAGCAATGTTCGCTGAATAGTACTTTGGGAGACACTTTTGGTAGCCCCTTGGTTCATTTTGGTGGTCAGTTGCTCAACGGTAGCCCGTCTATCTGCCCGAACGCATCTCCGCAACCGTCGTTCGCCTCTGTCATCTATGGCCCGTGGTGCACCACATTTGCCACGTCGCTGATTTTGGACAGTCCCATTTTGCCATGCACGGTACACTTTTACCACGGCGGCACGCGAACAGTTCACAAACTCAGCCGTTTCGGAAATGCTTCCACCCTTGGCCCGAAAGCCAATGATCATGCCCTTTTGGAAGTCGGATAAATCGCTTCGTTTCTGCATTACGCCAACGATTGAAATGTTTTCCGAAGCCCTCACACACCCTTTATATACGCTCAACTGCACTGTGCTGCCACCTGCCTTCTGTGATTGGTTATTTAACTCTGACATGGAAAGTACGTGGTGGTCACATTAATGTGATTGGACTGTGTAAATCTAATATGTATCCCAAGTCGCGCTTTCGAGATATGGTAAACTCAATTTGAATTTCATCAATCGGCCCAGTAGAATGGGAGATATAGAATTGTCTTTTTTTGTGTGTGTGTCTTTTTGTGTGTGTGTGTGTGTGTGCGTGTGTGTGTGTGCAGTGTATAAAATTTTCCTCGTCATTCCGAAGGTACGTTAGATGAAGAAAATTTTATTTTCAGCCTAACGTACTTACCGAGTGTTTGCCAGAGTATGTACTCTATATTCTCTTTCTGTATTTTCCGCAGACAGTTTTGTTTCGTGCTGATGGCTTGTGATGATGAATTTTCTTTTTTTTCCACAAGAAACACACTTAACTTTGTTTTTTACAATGAGCCCAGTTAATCTGCAACATGGTATTTTGCCCATTCTAAATCAGGAATTGAATGTATAAAAGTTCACCCGCTAAAGCGGTCACTTACGTTTAAATCTCTGATTTTGAGACATTAATGTAACATGCAAAAATATATCGGTTGTAACTTATATCGCTACATCAGATCAAGCCCACGAATCTTATCACCCTGAGAGTTAAGGTCACGCCCAAGGCCCTGTCTTTAGAATTGATTTTACTTACCGTCGTCATTGTTTTCAAGGAAAATGAAAGTCCGAAGGTGGTGCTGGTTCAGCCCTCCTCCACCACCACCACCTTCTCTAAAGGACTTTAGGTTTGCCGTCATTTTATGTGCCCCTATGGCGCAAAGACCCTTTACGCTGACAAACTGTAAAGGCAAGCCTCCACATGAGATGCTAACTGCAACCGACACTGATCACGAGGCGAGATTGAAGGACGGAACCGGTTTCTCGCTCTTCTGCTGCTGGTCGCGGTAGGACGCCCTTCTGGGCAGTCCTGACGGGCGGAGATGTTGTTCTTCCCTGGCTGCACGAGTTAGCCATTTTTCATCTTTTGAAGTTACGTCTATGTACATCCATAAAGAATCTCTATGGTAAAATGCCTGATAAAGCCTTGCATCGAGAACCATCTTCTGATAATATTTTGTTACGGAAAGAAATTTTGTGCTGAATTACATCGGACTCTTGTTCGTTCCAAGAATTCATATTGCCACGTGTTACTTCTTCCTGTCTAAATTCCGAACTGGTAAATGCATTTGATTTAATTTCATCGTATTTCGAAGTGACTTTATTTAGAGTAACTCTATTGAACATGTTGTCAGTGCAAGGACAGTACACACGCGGATTATTTAAGATTCTTCTGGACTTCGTCTAACACTCACGAGTAGCTTCATGCACGCCTTGTATTAGTTATTCTATCTGGCATAGTGTATTTTTTTATCTATTTCTTTTACAGTCTGGCTAACTAATAAATTTTAATTTATTTCAACGAGATCATGTAGCCTTCTTTGGGGTAAATTATATTCTTGTTTTACTTCCTAGATCACACATTTTACCCTTACAGTCCTCCAGTATTATTGGTTATTGCGGTAACACAACGTTTAATATTTATTACTTTCACAGTTCCTCCCAATATATTTCAGGTTATCACGGTTTCTCAGGCACATTTATCACTACACAAACACTCATGCATTCTTGCGGATTCGAAACAAGCCCAAGCCTATGGCAACAATGTTACTTAACCACTGTGACAATAAGGTAGTAGATATTTATTTAAACTTACAAAAATAAATTCATTTCGTTCTCATATAAAAAGGGAAAAATTACATTCTTGTAATTTCGTCACCTAAACGGAACGTATGCATCTTCTTCGGTCTTCTATTTCGAACTGCTAACATACTGACTAAAACATAGCCCGGTAAAGACATTAAAAATCATTCTAAATGGCTGAACGGTAAAAAGAAGAGAGAATAAGACGAAGCCCCCTCTCGGAATGAGCCAAGACTTGGCATTTTCTTTCCCTTTCATGAAAGCCAACGTTTATCTTTTCAATACATCTGGAGCAATGCCAACGCCTCCGAAGCCCCGCCGGAGCGTTCTCTGCGTCAGTGAGGCTAGTAAGGATTCGTTAAAAAAGAAGGTTCCACTGTTTCGTCTTTTTCATATGCCACTAATTGAATGGCGAGCATGATTTTGAGTTTTATTTCAAAGAATAGATTATGTCATTCGGTTATTTCTTTTTTCGGAGCATTTAGATGCTGCATGAATTTAACAAAATCTGTAAATTTTTCTCTGTCCTCTCAATGGTTTAAGTTAGAAAAGGAATGGTATATGCTTGAAGGTGTGTTTTGTTTTTGGTTTTTATGATTAATTATCTCTACACATAATAAAACAAAGAGTCTGTGTGTGTGTGTGTGTGTCTTTCGTTCGTGTTGCGAGTAAGCTAATAGACCCAGGGCCACGAAATTTGGTACATAGGTGTATCTACACAAGAGCCAGTGCACCTCGAAGCGATTTTTTCGAAATTCGAATTAGAATTTTTTTAATTTTATGTTTTGTGACCAAATCGCGTCATTTTGAGTCATAATGGGCTACAGGAAAGCGAGATTTCACTCTATACATTTCACTTTTACATCGTCGTAACGCGTAGACACTTAGCTATTTTACGAACTTAAAATAAATTTCGTATTTCAATAAATCGATTAAATACGAATTTATTTAGGAAGGTGAGCTTAACACCTTTTCGGCGGAATTTTTTTTAAAAAAACTTATTTTAAAAAATGTGCCGTTTATTTTCCTTTGATTTTTGGACACGTTGAACTTTAATCCTTTCGACTCCTTTTAAAAAAAGAATTTTGGAAAAATAATAATATTTTGTATTTTTTTTAAATTTTTTAAATGAAGCTTCCGAATACACTTCTCACATCTCAGATATTTTAAAATGTAGTTTTGGCAACAATTTTCCTTTCTTATTGTTGTTGATAGATTTTTGATGAAATTGCAACATTTTGAATAGTTTCATTCTTTTAAAAATTTCGGTTTGGCAACAATTTTTCATCGTATTTCTTATGTTACTGTTTTTAAGAGACTGAAAAGTTTAAGAAATTAAAAAGTTGTTTCTTTTTGCAACGGTAAATTGTTTAATTACTTTATTGGGATAATTAACATTTGTATCAAGGGATATTGCTTATTTCATTGTAATATTTTATATTTTTCTGGTACGTTTAAAAGCCAGACGAAGGCTGGCCGCATAGCGGCTAGTTAATTTATAAAATGATAGGCAAAAGTTCTTTACTATACTACAACTTTGGCTATGTTAAAGATTCAAAGCCGTCCTTATTTCCAGCGCGCCTGCAGGCACTTCCGGTTTCTGAAGATTTATACTTAAAGACTCGAGTGATTAGATATTGATAATGTGATTCGTCTGATGATGGAAGTGGCTAACTTGACAAGTTTCGCCTTTCATGTATTCTGTACTGAAATACTGATGCATACGTCTATTTTACAGAAATATTTCGCTTACTAACATTCTCTTTATACACTCACGTTTGTGAAAATTGCAACACCATGAAGGACATACGCGAGTGAGCTGAAATTTTCAGGAAATGCAAAGTAGCGCATGATATGCAAATGATTAGAATTGCAAATCCGTAGCGCATGCGTATGCTGAGCAGCGCCCTCTGAACGGCTGATGGATCCGAATAAATAGACGGCTGTAGCGAGGCGTGTATGGTTATCGGTGGTTATCTGCTAGTGGTAAACGTTAACTCAATCTGTACTTATGCCTCGTCGACGAAAGAGAGCGAGATTTGAACAACTTACAGAGTTTGAACGAGGGAGAATCATCGGCCTTCGTGAAGCTGGATTGTCGTATCGTGCAGTAGCCTCTCGTGTGCAGCGTAACAGCAGCACAGTGATGCGCGTTTGGAAGCAGTGGACGGACGAGTGTCGGACAACTCGGAAATCCGGGAGTGGACCCCGAAATGTGACGTCAGCTCGCGATGATAGACACCTGGTCCGCATGGCGCGGACGGACCGTACAGCTTCCTCTAGACAATTGGCAGCACTGTGGTCAATAGCTACAGGTGTTTCATTGTGTGCTTCATCAATTCGTAGACGTCTGCTGCAGTGTGGACTGCGCGCACGGACTCCTTTATACAGGATCCCCCTAACGCACGACCATCGCCGCCTGCGGCTACAATGGGCCAATCAGCATAGAGACTGGCGTGCTGATTGGCAGCATGTCGTGTTTTCTGACGAATCCCGCTTTAATTTGTGGTACCATGATGGCCGCATTCGTGTCAGACGCTATGCCGGTGAACGCCACCTTCCGGAGTGCATTATCGAACGCCACAGTGGACGAACACCCGGAGTTATGGTCTGGGGCGCCATAGCATATCATAGACGATCTCAATTGCTACGAATTGTGGGCAATCTGAACAGCAACCGGTATATCCGTGAAGTTCTACAGCCCGAAGCTGTTCCCTTCCTTCAAAGCTTGCCAGGCGCTGTATTTCAACAGGACAATGCCCGCCCTCATACTGCTCGGATTGTTAAATCCTTCTTTGCAGCGCAGCAGGTACAGCTTCTTCCTTGGCCTGCGTGTTCCCCGGATATGTCGCCAATTGAACATGTGTGGGATGTCATTGGTCGGCGTCTTGCTCGTGATCCTCGTCCTGTTGCGTCTGCAGACGAACTTTGGGTACGCGTACAAACGATATGGAATGCTCTTCCTCAGTCAGACATTCAAACTTTGTTTGACTCCATGCCACGTCGTGTAGCAGCACTTATTGCGGCGCGTGGTGGCCACACAAAATACTGATTCTGATCTCTTGTTCTTGTTTGTTTGCTTTGAACATTTAATCATTTATTTGTACCACTACCACTCAACTGTGTATTAAATTGCATTCAATTATGACGATTCCTTCTTCGTGTTGCAATTTTCACAAACGTGAGTGTATAAGGGTTAATCAGTGAGTAGTCATTCCGAATGCATGTGTTGGAAAGCGAAGGGATGGGCATGATGATTAGTATGCGCTGTTTGCCGAGCCGTTAGATTCAAGTTTGAATTTAATACGAGACGTAAATTTTCGTGTATGTATTTGCTATATGGAAGCACTTAAAATCTGTCAATCTAAATGCTCTTTTGAAAAGCAGGCAGTAATGGAAAAAGTAAAAATGGAAAAAACGGGCAATGTACCTTTTTACATGCTTTTATTTATTTACTCATGGTTTTCTCTGGAGGTGCAATTTTGTCATCGATTTTTAACCTACTTCTGAATATCCTATTGAGTTCAAATTCTGTACACGCTCTGTTTTTCGATGATAGTGCAATGTGGTGAAGCAGTGTTTTCAAAATATAGTCGATTAGAATTTTAAAATTTTTTTTAAAATTTGATATGTAAATGAATTTTTTGCACATATCTTCGCTTAACAAACAAGCTAAGCCTATCATTATTTTACTGTTTGGAACATCGAATATGGCAGGAAAAAATCGCTTTAAAGAAACATGTATGAAAACTGTAACTTAATTTCGGAATTTTTGTCTAATTTCTGAAAATCGCTCAATTTTTTACAACATTTGATTTTTATGTCTTTCAAATTTCAACATTTACAAATGTATCGGATGTAAAGTTTCCAGTTTTTCCAACAAAAAGTTTGGATTTAAAACAAGAATGTTAAAAAGATGTTAATTGAGCAATTTTCTCTCTGTATTTTTTTAAATGTCTTGCACTCTGAAGCAGGCGGGGAAAATCTTCCAGCATTTAATGACGAACTGGCGATATTCGTTTTCTTATTTTAAGCTGCAAGTAAAATGCTCGCTAAGTGACTATTACATCCAAATTTTGAAACCGAAACTCAAAGCGATTTCTTCATTCTTTTATTGGCGTTCAATTAATTTCATTTATTTTGTAATTTTCTTATAATTTATAGCGTGTGTTTTAATAATGACTTTAATGATTTAATAATAAATTGCGTCATTAATTAAGTATAATTGAAACTAAAACACAGAAAATAAAATACAATTGTGAAAAGAAACAAAAGAAAATCTGAAAGATTTCACATTTTACTGTCGCACCAGAGAGTTTATTAAGGTTTTTTATACTCTTACTGAGTTCTCAGTCTACAAATCTGCTCGTAGATTCACTCCTACTAACACAATGCTTTGTCTTTATAGCATAATTACTAGTCACAAACAGTTCAACAGCAATATCAACAAAATTTTTAATAGCAGTATATGTTTAGAATTTCCATTATAGCATTGTTGGCATACAATTTTCTTCTTTTTTTTTCCAAGTCTTTTCTCAGTTCATTCGATCAGTGTTTCGTTTTGTAAGTAAGACTGCTTACAAATTTTTGTTTTTGGATTCTTATAATTAACTTTTTGCGTCCTGAACATCATTTATTAAATATCATTTATCTTCGCACTTCCGGCACTTAAAATTCAACAGCAGAATGAAAACAAATTTAGAAACAGAATATCTTTAGAATTCCCAGATGGAGTGTTAGGGATTGCCATACATTTTCTTAAAATTCGGTATGTTGTTTAAGAAATTAGCGACTCGTTCGGCTAACTGCCTAAAATAGATAGCATAAAAAAGAAGAAGTACATAATAATTTCAATGAGTCCAGCTATTGTCATTTCATAAGAGTATTTAATATTTCTAATTAGACATCTAATTTTAATGCATTTTTTTAAAATCACTTATACAAGAAGTAGAAAAAAAATTAAGAACTGCGTTTATTGTTTCTAAATCGCTTAGTTTTGTGCTCAGGAACCTTCAAAATTAAATGTAAAAGTGAAGTATCTTAGGTTTTACTGAATGGCAACAGTATTTTATTTCTTGCAGTGACAACAGATTGTTTGCAAATAGCGAGCTTTGTTAATTAAAATTGGAATATAAATATCTTACTTTCTGCCAAATGGCAGATGAAAATATTTTATTTTGAACATTGTTGCCACTGCTTGCATTCAAATTTCTGAGTTCGTTAATCAAAAATGCATTAAATTTGTACAAAATAAAAAATATATAACACACAAATTCAAAATTCGGCTTTCCTGATGTCTATGTTCGAGTACAGGACTTTTGTGCATTGAAAGTACGGTAGCTCTAGCATCTCTTTTCCACAGTGCGAGAGGCATATATACTACAAACAGATTCTTCATTTTTTTATTTTTTAAATAATATATCGTGATAATATTTAGTGGCAACAATTTGAAAAGTGATTTGGACACAAAAATGATACAGACAAAAAGTGAGTTTCGAGACTAATAGCACCTCTGGGGCTAAAAAGAGTTTTATATAATAAGCTTTTATTTAAAACGGATATGATAACTAATGCTATAAAAGGGGAAAAATAGGTAATAGTTTATAGAAATTATAGATCAAAGAATTCTATTTACAGGATTCATCCACAGTTTTATATCACGAATACTGAAAGTGTGAGGGACTCAGATAACGAAATCTATTAATTGAATTGCGGTATCAAATATGCAGGCCATTATCCTTTCAAACATTTTATTAATTTAATTGCACTGTCAAATATATAAGCCATTGTCTTTTTAAATTTATCATGGGCGAGCGCTCCACGCTTTTGCTATTCGCGATATATGATGTCTGTAATCAGAATTATTTAATCTACTATTTCCGTTAAACTATATGATAAATTATTTTACTCCTTTTACAGCATTCATTTTCACGTCCATTTTAAATAAAAGCTTATTGTATCAAAACCTTTTTTTAATTATATTTTATTTTTACGCTTAAACTGGAATAGACCTGTACAAAGTCATATTCTCGCTATGTGTGCTCGAGCCTTTAACTTGAAGCGCGATACTTTAATCCAATAGTGACTGTTAATGAGATCATTCCCTAAACACGGAATGAGATACAAAAACCATAATCCTGAACACAGGAATAAGGTATATTTTATCCTGAACATGGGAATAAGATGCACTAGTCCTGAATGTTGGATGGAATAATATTTTTTCTATTGTAAAATTTACGAATTACTCTTTATTTTGGTCGTTATATTTTGCATTTTTATTATTCATTATTTATCCAGTTGCAAATGAACGGAAAAAATGTTTTGCGAAGTGTATGAACATTTTATTTCTTACTGAAAAAGAATAAAACTACAAAAAAAAATCTAAAAGCTTTCAGATTTTATAACTTTTTGTGGGTTACCTTTATTCTTTAAATATCATGTTCTTCCTCGTTTAATCATAAAATGCAATTCAATAGCAATATCTCAAAATAATTTTAAAAAGAGCCTATCTTTATAATTTCCGATACAAAGTCTTTCTCGCAGGAGATAAAATGTTTCTTTCGTGCAGTGTTGCCATTGCTCGCTTTGAAATCGTTGAGTTTGTTAATCAAAAATTCGTTAAAGTGTTACAAAATGGATAATTAAAAAAAAATCTGAAAGGTTTCAGATTTTAAATTACGTCCAAAGGGTCGTTTTTTAAACATTTTGTATGTTACTTTTATTTATTGAATATCATGTTCTTCGCATTTAAACCATAAAATTCAGTTAAAGAAAAATATCGCAAAATAATTTTAAACTGAGCATATCTTTAGAATTTCCTACACACAGTCTCACGGGGGACAGATAAAAATGTTTTTTTCTGTACAACGTTGCCATTGCCCGCTTTGAAATCCTTGTGTTTGTTAATCAAAAATTCGTTAAAGTTTTACAAAATATGAAATCGTTAATAAAACAAATTCCAAATTTCAAATTTGGACGTCCAGATGCCTATATTCGCAGCAGGATTACGGCATTCAAAATTCGATGACTTTAGGTACCGTCGTTTTATCACAATGCGAGAAACATACATACATTTATGCACATTCTTCATTATTTAATTTCTTTTAATATAATACAGGGCTGCATTATTTTGTGGCAACAGTTTGAAAAGTGATACAGACTTTTAATGTTTCCGACGCAAAATCGCAAAACGAAAGCAATAGTCCTTCAGGGACAAAGCCCCATTAGACTAACAAATAGATGATAAAACAAATTCCAAATATGGGCTTCCGAACGCCCATATTCGAGTGGAAACGTACGTTAATCAAAATTGGATGGTTCTAGGTGCCGTTATTTCATCACAATGCGAGAAATATATATGTATTTATGCAGATTCTTCATTATTTTATTTCTTTAAATATAATACAGAGCTCTAACATTTGGTGGCAATAATTTGAAAAGTGAACTGTCATTTATAATGAACCAACGTAAAATGCCAAAACGAAAATATAATCCTTCTGGACAAATTGCCCTTTGAACTAGAAATGATTTTTAATGATAATACGGACAATGCCTTTATGTGGACGAAATTTTGTTAGATTAAATTTATAAAGGCAATATACTGACTCCGCGAGATGTAAGTAAAACGTATTCTTTGAAAAATGTATTTTAATATTAGAAATCGAATTTTCCATTTAGTGTACTGATCGTGAGCGCAATTGCTCCTTCTCCTCGAATAATTGTGTTGCAAATAAGCCAGTTTAATTTAAACTTTTGTAACAAATGATAGCAAAAAAATTATCGAATAATATTGTAATAATTATCGAATGTCGAGAGTAGCTAATTTTTACTTTTAATAATTACAGCACACTACGCATTAAAATTGTTATTTTGCAACATCAGTGTTTTTAATGAAAGAGTTTGAATAAAAAGAATCGCATATTAAAATCGTGTTTTAAATTTCAATAATTATAACTCTAATGATTATGTAATTATGAAAAAATAATGTTTATTATGATTTTCAAAACACTTATTTTTTAATGTACCTAGTGAAAATTAATGTTAAATTAATTATTAACTTAAGGCGAAAATGATATCCCATGAAAAAAGTTGCTATGATAAATGTGTTACTTTGCTCAAAATGCGCCTTCTTCCCTTCTTTCTCTTTGTGTCATATACACTCATTTTGTTCGCAATTTAATGATGATAAACGAGAATTTGAATACAATAGAGTTTGTCATAGGAGCTAAATTACAACGTAACATTTAATAATTTTATTTTAGAAAGCAAGAAAGGCGATAAAACTCATTACTTAATATAAGTATTATCGTCTTCTTGTTAAGTATTTATTTATTTTAATGTATGTGTGTTAGCTTTACATAAATGCAAACGATGTGTTATTAATATAATACGTGAGTGGCAACAATATTAAATTTCAGTTTATGGTTGTACTAAAAAGAATATTCTTTAAATCGTTATGTATTAGAATGCGGGATCCTCTCGACTCGCCTGGTAGAATTATATGCTGCAAATAAAAACGCCTTTATTTGAGAATCTTTAATCTGTAATGGCCCTTTATAAAAGCCTTTGTGGAGCCAGAAGCTCAAAGGTAAATAAATAGTTTAATAGAAGAAAATTCGGTGAATTTTTCGCGCTTTTTGTGCAAATTCTTGGTGAACACTTTCGTGAGACACTGCCTGAATTAAAAGCAACCAGCAGTGAATATTTAGAAATTAGTATTTTTCTCAAAAAGATTGTGATATCTGTGTTTGAAAATAACAACTTCAACTTTTTTCGAATTTTAAATACAAATATTTCCTATTCTAACACGTTTTAATTCATAGAAACCAGTTTGTTTCGTCCGTTGCAAAATTATACGACTAATTGAATAACTATCATTATTTATAAATTTGAAATTCTTTTCAAAGTAAGAAATTCTGCTATAAATAATAAATAGAAATTTAATTCCGATCATCAGATTGCGAGATTTTATAGCCTGAAAACGGTTGCTTTTACTTCGAAATTAAATAAATTCAGTTTACATATCAGCCGAGATAAAGAAATTTTATTAAAAATGAGAAAAAATAAGGGTTTATATTTTTAAACACTTTCGTAGTTGAAAAGTTAAGAACGTTTACAATTGTAATATTAAACCCAATTAGCTATTAAATCTAAGCCTCGTTTAAATTTTCCTTGCTAAAAACGAAATATTTCAGCCAAAAAGGGCTATTGGTCTCGAAACGCGATTTTGCATCAAATAACTATCATGCAGCGTTTCACTTTTCATTCGAGTCTGTTGCCAATCTGCAAAAATGTAAGATATTCGAACTCATTATAAGATATTCCAAAAGATCTTTCCAATGAGATACAATCCGCAACAGGCGAAGAAGAAGAATGACCGTTTTTGCTTACATTAACGATGCATAAGTCACGTGATCTCTGAGGTCATCTACAATGGCTGTTAGCATCAAAGCTGTATGTAAGTAAAGCGTCGGCACTCCCATGCTATAACATGACGCCAAATTGCAGCGCCAATCCACTGCAGTGATGGCGATGTAAACTAAATCTCTTCCCCTCCTCCTTTCCCCTGCAGTGACGTCATGGAGGTCGGAAGTAAGATGGCGAGGCCGCAATGAGTTTTCACACGATTGGATGTAAATATTTTGCAATTGTGTCGTAATTATACACTCACGTTTGTGAAAATTGCAACACCAAGAAGGAATCGTCATAATTGAATGCAATTTAATACACAGTTGAGTGGTAGTGGTACAAATAAATGATTAAATGTTCAAAGCAAACAAACAAGAACAAGAGATCAGAATCAGTATTTTGTGTGGCCACCACGCGCCGCAATAAGTGCTGCTACACGACGTGGCATGGAGTCAAACAAAGTTTGAATGTCTGACTGAGGAAGAGCATTCCATATCGTTTGTACGCGTACCCAAAGTTCGTCTGCAGACGCAACAGGACGAGGATCACGAGCAAGACGCCGACCAATGACATCCCACACATGTTCAATTGGCGACATATCCGG
>KK122468.1:159609-200916 GCA_000611955.2 Stegodyphus mimosarum | reverse complement strand
TAAATATTTTGCAATTGCGTCGTAATTATATATATGAATGTATATATTTTCTATTTGTACAGTATTTCAGAGTCCTAAGTATACGAAAAGAATACATTTTTAAGCAAAGTTTATTGTTATTAACATTAAAATTATGCATTATTTCTTCTCCACTTACAGAGCTTCTATCTAAAATACTTTCTCAAATGACATGATTTTTTTAGCTTCTGAGACATCTTTTAAATGAAAAAAATCCAAGTCAATTTGTAATTAATGCTCAATTCGATCCATTTCAAATTAGCGCTCTTTTTATTTTAATAGTGAAATACATTAAATAGTGTATAACTTTCTCTGAATATTTCTGAAAGGGAATAAAAAAAAGATTTTTTAAAATATTATTTAAAACTTGTACCTGCGTTATTATAAAATATAGGGGAATAATTCTTTTAATTATCAGATTTTTTTACCTTTAATTTCAACAATACATATCCTAAAACTCTTCTTTATTACTTCCTTAAGTACGCATCGTCTCAAGGAAACGTGTAGAAATGTATTCCATCAGATTTCGACGAAATCTTACTCTTGCAATCCTTAATCCGCAGTATCGATACGTCATTAGAGAAATTTAAAAAAAAAATGGTTCTGAAAAGAGCCTTTTGTAATTAAAAAGTACAAAATTAATAAGTTATAAATAACACAACCAAAGCACGTTAGAAGCTAACAAGATTTCGGTAGAATCATACAAACAATCAAATCAAAACAACCAATGACTGAAAAGAAAAGGAGCATGCGCAGTTTTACTGATTGTGTTTCCACATCGCCACCGCTACGAGCGCTGCGTTCGTTTCGAAGCGCAATTTCTCCCATTGAAGTGTCGACGCTTTACTTACATACAGCTTTGGTTAGCATTAGCTGTATATAAGCCACATGATCTCTGAGGTCATTGAAATGTATCTCATTGAATCTGTGTGTTGTGGATGAACAAACTAAGCTTTTTGAAAGCAACAAATGTAGTTCTTAAGAATATTTATTTCTTAATTTTGCATCGGATTGATTTAAATATTTGATTTACACACCATTGACTTCCTTGTACAGCTTATTAAATTATACACATTTTTTTTTCTACACTTCAGTTAAACTTGCTTCCGAGATATAACTCTCATTCAATGAATTTACTTCTCACTTCGAAAAACAAAAACACACACAAAAAATACATAAAAACTTAAAAAAAGTGTATTAAAAATTGTAAAATACGGAAAACCTAAAACACCAAATATAGTTAAAAACAATATTTGCAATTGAAATTAGAATTTCTACGGAAAAACAGAAATTCGGCCAACGACAGAAAGACAAAAGTTCCCAGTGAACAAAAATTTAAAATTAACTTTTGGTCCCACTGACAAAGTGACAAAGAATTCACAATATTACTGAGAGTGTCAAATGCAAACAAATAGCTGCTACATTAGGGCTAGCATCACTTACACTTCTAAACTGTAAAATAATTTTACAACTACTGCATGCAGATTAAATAAAGGTATAAAAACCTTAAACAGGAACACAAAAACAACATAATTCAATCACATTAAACCAAAAAACGCACAATTTATCAACATATTAGAATGAAAAAACCGCTCATTCAGTCGGGTAATAAGCATATATATATATATATATATATATGCAGACGTTTGGTGCAGACTAATGATTTTTGAGTTACGCGAAATACATACATACGTACGTACAGAGATCAGGAAAAAAATCCATATGAATCCATTTTACTATCCATTTTAGAAAAAAGAATCCTTACGGATATCACGCAAAGAAAGAGGTTAAAATATATTCCAGAACGTCGAAATAGATATTTTCGTTGAAATGTGATACCGGAAATGTTTCGTGATTACAGCACTTCCTTTGCTTCGTACAAGAGAAGAAAAATACATTTAATTCATGATCTATCTAATTGAAAGTATTCAGCACTTTCATAGAATATTTTTTTTATTATTTATTTCATATTTTATAAATTTTTAATATATCTTTGATCAGGAAGCTCGTCAATCTGAAAGAGAGCATTGGGAACACAGACAAAAACTTAAACTTCGTTAGAAATTTAGTATCACTGTTTCGGTTTGGGTTTATGCGATTAGGGCAAAGCCTCAAGGGCTATCTGCCTGAGGGGAGAGATGCCTTCGTGGAGGACTCTGTATGGGAAACTGACTCGTATGCACGTTACACATGGGGAAAGATACGAAAACACTCATGCAGTCAACCCATTCGCGGGATTCGAATCTCGGACCGAAATACCATGTTTAACGATTTTACTGCTCGATCGGTGGTGGGCCTTTAGTATCACTAAGTCTAGTAGATACGCTTAAAATGTAACAAAACTTATTCTGTCGCTACTTTTGAAGTTTATAAATACATAGGCTTAAATTTATATAACAGAACAGTGAAATCAGTACGAATTCATCCAGCTCCAGAACCCGCGACTTCTAGATATACGGAAACAAATACAAAGATATCATTTACCAAAATCCGATCACTGAGCAGATGGACGGTCAGAATTAATTAAAACTTTCTCGCTACTACCAAGTCCACCAAATTTGCACTGAGGCGAAAGCTGAAGGAAGAAATGGACGTTATGAGAAGTAACTTATGTAAAAATTAAAGCGGGAAATAAACCTTAACGGAGTCTCTGCTGTCAAAATTTCGTGACTTTCAAAACTTTATAAATTCCTTCAATTTTCTGCCTTCTTCCTCTTAACCTAAAAAAGAAATCTGGATCTTCCAAATGGCATTAATTCCAGCTGTATAAAAGCAGCTATATCTAACTTTCAGAATATACGAGGAAGAATCTTGTATGTCCTTCGTCTAACATGTTATTCAAGGGGCCCACCAGAGCCTGAGCGATCACTAGAGCCCGAGCTGATTTCGGTCCGAGGTTCGAATTTTTCAAACGGGCTGACAGCATGGGCCTTTTTCGTGGTTTTCCTACATGCGTAACGCCAATTTCTCCAAGAAAGTCCTCCACGAAGGCGTCCCTTACTTTAGGCAGATAACAAGGAGTGCTTTGCCATAATCAAATAAACCAAACCATCATATTCAACATCCTTGATACGGGAAATACCACACACTAACCATTCTTCTACAGATATTCGATAAGGAAGAAGGGAGCTTTATGTCCATAATAACGACTATGTTTGATTGTTTCCATATTCTGACCACGAAAAGTCTAAATGGTCTCTACCTTGGGCCCGAAGAATGTGGTGAATAATAACAAATATCCACATAGATTTATCAAATGGGTTTTATGATTTTCTAGTCGCCTTTTTATATAGAGAAGGACTATTAGAAATTATCGCATTTCCTTCTACGTACTCTCGTCCAACTGTCTTCTCGCGTAATCTGCGTACTTGCATCCTCGTATGGCGTAACGTACTCTCTCCTTCAGCTGAGCATGTCCAGCTGGCAGTTGGAAAACCCATGGTTCAAATCCCCGTTTTTTCATATTTCCTCATACGGAATAACTAAAGGTATCTTCATTCGTTTTAAAAATAGTTACAATTGACAGCCAAATGTTTAAGCAATTTTTATTTCAACGCCTCACTCCCTTAAAGCAGTCATGAACGTTTAGCATGGTTCGTGCCATTTTGAAAATATCCGAAGCCTCTTTTACAAATTATGTCCCAAACTCTAAGCACTTATACCATCTATCACTTCTTACGCAGACGCTAATATACTGTATCGAATTACTTGTTTCCTTCTTTTTTTGAAAAAATCGATATCCGTACTGTCTGAGGGGAGGATGAAATAGGATAGCCTCTGTAGAACTTATTTCTGATATGAAACTACTGGTTAAGCTTGAAATTGGCTCAAATTCGCGTTCAAAGAAGTGGAAGCAGCAGCACACGGATCTCTCCAACTGTATGATTTAGACAGAATAGTTTCACCGCGATGCCCTCAGCCAATCCAGATCCCAATGCTGGCGGAACAAAAACAAATATTATTACTGTCAATACTTTCGACCGATTCCGATGCTCGTACTCGAGAAAGGATCGATATTTCGGTCATTCGGACAAGTTCGGAACACTTTTATTGTTGTTTAACCTCCTATCCCCCTTCCCCATCTTTTTATAGATGGTCGTCTGATCGGTACAATTGTCACAAGCGGCCACGATCCATTTGGGGGAAACTTTAGTTGGCATCTAGCAGTCATTTGTTGAACGATTTTTGCTCTTTTATTTTTATTAATTTTTCCCTTTCTGCAGAATTTATTTATTGATATTTTTTATCTCTTTTTTTTAAATAACTAAGTTTCTTTTTTTTTCCTGAAAAAGCTGATTCTTCATTATGACATCTTAAAAAAGAATGAAATATGTTTTAATTTTTCTTCCAATCATTGTTTTTAGTTCTGAACGAAAGGAATGGTTTTAAATAATAATACGTAGTTGAATAACTCTTTGTTATCAATATATGTATTGCGATCCGTGAAAACATTGTACTGTTTAAATGTTTAAAAGATTATTTAAAAGCACTCGAAGGCTAAATATAAAACAGAAATTTGTTACCTATAATAATTCGCATTTCAAGGACATTTAGTCACATACACACACATACACAATAAATGAATAATAATAAATCTGAAAACCTTTGAGATTTTATATTACTCCCAAAGGATAACACGTCTTCGCCCAAACTTAGTGTCACTGCTCCTGGGAAGTTAGATTTTAAGGTCCATCCTTCAACACACATTTCTTGGCTGAGAAGTTAGAATTAGTTTGGTTAAGAAAATTTTCATAAACGTTTAAATCTCTGTGGTAGAATAAAAGGAAGGATTGCATTGTAAACAGTTCTCCCTGAGCCGTGATAACATTCTGTTAAAATGTTTTGTAACTGAAATTATTAGCTTAGTTTGTTAATTAAATCCCATTTGTTTCATCTTATCTTTTAAGATATTTAATAATCTCCACTCCATTTAATAATCATCAGCTTAACTTTGAAGAGCATGACATTGTTAACTCACTTGTAAACTCACTTTGTTTTCAACTCAATTGTAAACAGACAGCTTTTCATCTGATTCCATTTTCAAAGCATAAATGGGACTACATGTTTCGTTTCTTTTCGTTATTTGTTATATTTCTTTCATAAAGAGGGCGTCGCTGTTAATAAATTCTCAAAAATTAATAGATCTCTATTTATGGTACTTATCTCTCATTCCGTTCTAGATTCAGAAAGGGGAACTGCCAAGTACCTAAAAGGATTTCTGCTGAAATAAAATCTACGACGATTTGCAAGGAATTTTCTCCTTCCTCATTGTGGCTCACAGTATCCAAAGTCTCTGAACACTGGTAGTTTGACAGCAATTCGTATCCATATGAATGCGCTGGCTGCATCGGCGTTTTTATGGTTTTTCCCTATGTGTAACGTGGATATGAACCGGAACAATTCTTAAATCTAATGACCCTGAACTAGATGAAAGTAGAGAATGGACTATCAAAGCGAATTGAAATTAAAAATGGCGTTCGACAGGATGATGCGTTGGCATGTCTTTTCTTTAATATATCGCTAGAAAAGTAATAAGAGATTCAGACATCAGTATCATAGGAAACATCTTCAATTAACTAGTTTAGTTATTGGCTTTTGCTGATGACATTATCATTATTGCTAGAATATCAATAACGGGAGCACTAAAACGAGCTTTTATACCTCTAGAGAAAGAAGCTTTCAGGATGGGCCTGAGAATTATGGAAAATAAAACAAAATAGATGACATTCACTAAAACAGACTTCAAGAACAAAGAAATTGAAGAATATAACGTTGAAACTGTTGACAGCGTCACATACTTACATATTTAGAAATTAACAAAGGGAGCAATATTACTACAGAAACACAGAAGAGAATCACTGCAGTCGATAGAGCTTCAATGGAATATGAAATCAAGTGTAATTCAGAGCAAAACAAAGGTCTTTTTTTCTGTAAAAGAGCCTTATAAGACAAAGTTTTATGTATGCATGTGACACTTGGACCATGACGCTCACGGCTGAGGACATCTTGGCCATTTTTGAAAGGAATGTTTTAAGAAGTATTTTTGGAAGAATACAAAATAATGGTGTATGGCTTAGAAGATCAAATTTGGAGCTATATCGCTCATATAACGAACCAGACATCATTAATTTCATTAAATGCCAAAGAATAAAATGGACAGGGCAGGTTATCAGAATGGACGAAGCAGTGCAATAAAAAAGTCTGCAATGTCAGACCATCAGGCATACGGAAAAAAACGAAGACCAAATATAAGACGGTTAGACTGCCTAAAAATTACATACTGGTCTTAAAAATCAAAAAGTGGAAAACGCTAGTAGGGAGAAGATTGGTTAGTTAAAAGCTTCTTGAGAAGACCAGGACATATGCTGGGCTGTTATGGCATCGAGGAAGGAAGGAACGCGGATACGAGCCAGTTTCCCTTGGAAACTACTCCATGATGTCAACCCTTCTGTAATTTCGTATTCCAGTGACGGCCTTGCTGTGATTTTCATGTTTCTTGCTCGGACAAGAGCCTAATGGCTTTAAAAATGAATGTTCTGATCTTGCGATCAGGAGCTAAGGTCTAAATTTGAGCACTTATAGAAGGATTTTGTAAAGACCATTCTTTACAACTGATGCACTTTCAGCTGCAACGTATTACATGCAAGTAGTAGATGTCTTTAAGTTAGTTAATACTAATAATAAAATTACTGAGTAGGTAAAAAATTTTCACATTTAAGTAACGTAAAAGCTCATTTAATATATATCTTGAACACTTTTAGGAAGCATTTTAAAAATTCTGGCAAATCTATACGCAACTTTTTTATTTATTCGACTGAAATTCCACCGACAGCTGAATTCTGCTCTGAAGTGAATGAGTGGATATTGTTTTAATACGTTTACAGCAAAACATTTAGCGTTAAAAAATGTTATTGATTTTTCGACCGGAATGAGTCTGGAAAAATAGCAAAATTTTACATGGCTTTGGTGTTCAAATTTCTACTAAATAAATTCCTAGTTGGCTATGAAAAAACCCTTGTTTAAGAGACTTTAAGTTTCAAAGAAAAGTGTTATCCATTTTTATTAGCAGTAAAAATTATTCTGCATAAAAAGTAAATTTTTAACTAAGGACCTTTTTTCCCCTTTGCCACAAACAAGGACAGACTAAATATTCCATGGAAGTACACGTGAAACCTTTTATCTATAACATTGCCGAAATAATGTTGAATTTTCTTATTTTGTTAACATTTAATGAGCTGTGTTTAAAGTTCATTACCTGTTTAGTTTGTTTTAGAAACCAATTAATTTGTTCATTCTGAAAAACGTGGTTAGTTAACGTTAAATGAAATATTATGTTATTAAACAATTCTTTACATTCAACATATTGCGCCATTTTCATTCAAACTACGTAAACGCATTTGCTTCAGAAGTTTGTGTAGCATAGTTTTAAGGTAAATCGTAACGCATTTCCCACGGTCTGTATCATGGCTAAATTAATAGTAATCTTATATAATTTAGTTCTGTATTAACGTTGACACCTTGTAATGGTGGATTATTAAATGCTAATGATTTTTTGTCTTAAATTAAAGTAATTTTCACATTATACAGCTGAACTGATACCATATTAATTTTCGCTTAGGATACCTGACAGAAATTTTGAAATCATGAAAAAACTAAAAGATTGAGGTCTTTCCTTTTTACCCTAATTTACATATTCTTTAAATTCTCTGTATATCCTGTAAAGACGTTAAAAGGCAATAAATGTATTGGATAGGAAATTACTATTTATATAAAAATAAATATAAAATATGTAATTTACGTATCAAAAATCAGTTTATTAAATTTATTTCATTATACGAATTTCGTATTGCTTCATACATTAGACTAAGGCAGAGTATAAGCAGAAATTGTTCCTTCCTCTGCTTCAGGAAAAAGTTTCATGGAAATTGACTGGGCATTTAGTGGTATTCAGCTTCCTCAAATCCAGAACCCTTTGCGGTTTTATGAAGTTTATGAATTTTTTTTTTTTTTCTGAACCGTTTCATTATCATTGAACGAACAGAAATGCATAATGCCCAAGATTATGACGCTTGTTCACTTGATCAGTATGGTAACAGTAAAAACGCTTTGATGGCTGAGAATATGCATATGGTCTCAAAGGTTTCACGGTGTGTTGCAGGAATCTGAGCATGGTATCCGTGGTCCTTATTTATTTGAGGAGAATAATCATTGCGAATGAAAAGGCTATTTCAACAGGTTTAACGTATTCTTTCCACCAGAATTTCAAGGATTGCTTGATGCCAAACTTTGGTTTTAACGGGACAATGTTACATCACACAAAATAAAAACAAGCATAAATATTCTGCAGAGAATGTGACACACATTTTGTCCAAAACTGAGATATCTGGAGAAGACCTCTGGAAAAGGCCAGGGCCCACATGGGCTGTCGGGCCACGCGCGATCGACAGCCCTTCTGCCGCGGCATCTCAAAACTAATTTTTCTCATGCCAGTATGGACCGTAGATCGATGTTGATCTTATGCGGGTACTCTGAAATATGTTAATTTAATCCATTTATTACCATTAACCTTGTCTATGCTATGAAAATGGATGCTCATTAATTTTATCTTAAACACATACGCATCTTTCTCTATGTTATGAAAATGTTAACGGTAAACCGTTGTCTGCCGTATTCGCTGCCTGTGACGACTCTGTACGGTAACAAATGAACATCAATCATTTTACACAGTAACATTATTTTGTATTTTATGCTAGAAATTTGTGTCGATCGTGGCCTATGTTTATCTTATGTTGGTATCGGTTCTACGTGGTGTCAGCCCTATTTCTCGTCGATCTTAGGCAGTGTACGTCGTGTGCATTGTCCAACTGAAGAATTAAAGCTATTCTGTAAACGAAGTTCGTGGTCCGTTTCATTTTGAGGTCTAAATACTGTTCAATAGCGTGCTCGATATCCTGACTTAATGGCTTCAAATAATTTTGTGTGTAGTGAAACGAAAAGTTTAAAATGTAAACCTGTGTCCTTGTTGGATCGACGAAATCCAGTTTCGCAGAGCGTGTGATTTTACAATGCCAATAAATGCCGTGAAAACCAACAACTTCTCACTCCTTTCCGTAAGTGTTTAAAAATATATAATAATTTATTTAAATCAACAGCATGTTAAAATTTTACATGATATTACGTCTTCCAATTTGAGTTTCATTTCGTTTTCATAGTGAACAGTCAGTTTTTTCTAACGTAAAGCATTAAAATCTCTAAGCAGTATTTGGAAAAGTATTATGCTGTTTTTAATTATTCGTGTACAATATTAATTTTTTGTGTAACAACATAATCGCTTTAAATTATTTCCATAATCGCCTTAAAATCGCATTACATATTTAAATATTATCGCTAAAAACGCATTAGCATAAAAAAACTCATCTGTTTAATTTCTTGTGAAAGAAAATTGAATTTTTTGCCTTTATGAGTGGTTAAAGATGGGCACAGTACAATTGGTCTCAAGAGTTAATATTTTTCAAAAAAACTGCAGATAGAGAGAAATGCAAAAAAACATTCTCAGAAAAATGTTTTAAGTCATTTTACTGAAATTTTTTAACGTTATAAATTGTTCCTTTTGACATGGATATTTTAAAAGAAAATGTAAGAAGTTTTTTGACGTGAAGTAATGGATACACATTAAAGACAGTAAAAAAGAGCGAATATTATCATGTTTAGCAATGGATATTTTTGAAGCAATAAATTTATCAATTTGGAAAGCACCATTTTTTTAAAAGCATCATTAAATAACATGGATATGACAAAAGTGAAGTCTAAAGGTACGGTTAAGTCTGGTTACAGCTTTAAGTAACTATCTGCTGTTTTTAAACAGGTTATATATACACACATATACACTGGTGTGCAAAAATTAAGGACGAAGTCGAAAAATTAGCATATCAGCTGAACGAAGAGGCAGAGCGGACAGAAAGACCAATCAGGAGATTAAGTAAGGTGATGTACTATAGCACATGCACATATATGCAGGTAGACGTAATGGGGGAGTGTCTGAGTAGTATAAAGCATGTTGTCGGTGTGAGATCAGTATTTCTGGCAAAGAGATTGCACGCCGTATAGCAGTTAAAATCACACCGAGTTGCTGCCTCAGCGAGAAATGGCGAATAATCAATCTGTTAGACGACATCTGGATGCTTTTACCCGACGTCGAATCATTGGGAAGTTGGAGGAAGGCCGCAGTGTGACAAGTGGGGCTGCAGAGTTCGGAATTGCTCACAGCATCGTTTCACGACTTTGGAGACAATTTCAAACTACAGGAACAGCTATCCGGGGGTTTAGTAGTGGTCGTCCACGAGGAACCACACCCGCAGATGACCGGTATATTGCCTTACAGGCCAGAAGAAACAGGCGGCAGACAGCGGGAGAAATCGCTAGACACACGACACAGGCGACTGGACGACCGATATCGCGTTTTACCGTGGCCAGAAGACTGCACGGTGGTGGTCTGTTTGCACTGTACGGTGTGTACCTCTAACACCTGCCCATCGGAGAAGGCGTTCTCTGTGGTGCCGGGAACACCGGAATTCGAGAGACAATGAATGGGGACGAGTACTCTTTACAAATGAGAGCAGATTTAGTCTGAGTTGCGATTCTAGACACATACACATCTGGACAGAGCGGGGAACACGCAATAACCCCTTCAACATCATCAAAAGGGACTGTTTTGGAGGTCGCGGAGTTCTCGTTCGAGCAGACATAAGGCTTGGTAGCCGGACCGACCTTTATATTTCCCAAGGAGGTTCGTCACCTGGGACTGCTATTGTAACGAGGTTCTTCTTCCGTAGCTGCGTCGTTTCACAAGGGCTATGGGTCCTCAGTTCCTCTTCATAGACGACAACGCTCCACCTCATCGCACAGTTACTGTCGAAGAGCTGTTGGAGAGTGAAGATATTGAACACATGGATTGGTCGGCAAGGTCTCTAGATCTAAATCTCGTCAAGCATGTACCGAACTTAGTAGGGAGACCCGTGGCAGCACGTAACTTATCGCCAGTGACGATTCCGAAACTGCGATTGGTGCTACAAGAGGAACGAGCAGCAGTGTCTCAACAGCGCATTAACAACCACATATCCAGCATGCACAAATGATGTGAAACCTGCCTAGCAGTCAGCGGAGATCATATCCCTATTAAAGATCGGATTTTTCTTGCTGGACACCCACCACAGAGATGTTTAGGCCTTCAGTCGCATTGCGTTCCATGCTACTTTTTCAATAAAGCTTCTTTTTATCCCTCTGATTTCTCTTTTAGTAAGTGTTGCTTACATTACTCATGTCCTTACGTATTGGGGATCGTACGGTATTAAATGTCTTGATTTCGAAAGCTTTTGTACAAAATTATATTGAAAAAACCGTCTCGTCCTTAATTTTTGCACACCAGTGTATATATACATAGAGAGAGAGATAGATATAGATATAATTTTGTAAGATTAAATACATGTAAATAAAAATTATAACTTATTAACAAAGCTCATTAACTCCTATTTAATTAATTCTTTAGGTATTTTCCCCCCTCTGTTCTAAAAATAGCAATCGCTCAATAACTTTTTCTGTGCTGTTTCGTTTTCAGATTTATCCATATTATATGGCTTTTACATAGCAGTGATAACATAGCTAATTCGGAACATCAAAATTCGAGAGCCGAAACCTTTGTCTTAATAAGCTTCCATATAACTACGCACTTTTGTTTCTATCCTTGTTGGCTCTAAGACGCTGTCGTGTTGCTTTCTTCCTATCCCAACAATATCAAAAATTTAATTAACTATTCTATGAATGGGCACGCTTAGAGTGCCAAATAAATTATATATAGTTAGCTATATAGGAAATGTTCCATAAACATTAATGGAATATGAATTCAATAAATGATGTTAAATTTATGTAGAACTGATCAATTATACTGATAGATTTTGATCAGTGTGGAAAAATTCCAGAGCAACAAATTCAATAGCTACAGAAGAGGCCTGAATCATTTTCATAGAAAAAGGACTGAAAAAATAGTTAAGAAACTGGCATTAGACGCGGATGTTTTATTTATTGCTCTATTTTTTCTACTTACGAAAGGGATAATTATTTTTATTCAGTTATTAATTGATCTCTTTTTATACCATTTTTAAAACGTAAGATATGCTTTCCCTAACCCGAAATGCTAAATTACCTAACTTTAAGCAATGTGCGTTAAGACTTCTTAAATGTTATGGGGGCACTTCCTTAAAAATTTCGTTCGTTTATGTCTCAATTTAAATTATTATTAAAAATTTCGTTCGCTCTATATCTCAATATACTATTTCAACTTTTGCCTTTCATAACCAGAAAACAAATACAGAGACTGTTCTGACATTTTTTAAACGATTTTGCTTGCTGTAAACAAAATTCTTTTGCTTAGATTTTTTTCAGCTGCAACTATATTTTTGAAAGTATATATATATTATCGTCTGCTACTTGACAGTTTTGGTTTTATGCAAAATGTCGCCTAAAGATCTGTTTTTTTATTAGAACTGAAAATAAACTGGAAATATTGTGGCAATAAGGAATCCGCTGAATTTCATCGAAGAAAAATAAGAAGTGACAAATACGTTACAAGTGCTGCTTTTTAATGGTATTAACATTTTCCATAGTACCCATACCACACATTGTCCATTCATTCCCCACAATATATCCCCGCACACTAGTCGGAAGCCCAGATGGGCTATTAGTTTTGAAATGGCATTTTGCGTCATCCACTATAAAACAGCGGTTTACTTTTCAAATTGTTACCACCAAATATTATCGCCCTGCATTATATTTAAAAAACTAAATGAAGAGTATCCATGAATGTGTGCATGTTTCTCGCACTGATAAAAAATAATGGTACTTTAGATACATCAAATTTTGGATAACGTAGTCCTCCACTCGAATCTAGGCACCCGGAAGCCCAAATTTTGAATTTGCTTTATTATCTATTTCGTATGTTGTAAACGTTTAACGAATTTTTGATTAACAAACTCAACGATTTCAAAGCGAGCATCGGCAACACTGTACGAAAAAAAGTCATCTCCAAGGCGCGAGACTGTTCATCGGAAATTCTAAAGATATGCTGTTTTTAAATATTTTGTTGATATTGCTGTTGAATTGAATTTTACGGTTTAAATGCGAAGAACATGATATTTAATAGATAAAGGGAACACACGAATCGTTAAAAAAACGCCTCCCTTGGGCGTAATTTAAAATTTGAAAGCTTTAAGATTAATTTTTTAATTAATACCAAATATATATTAAATTTTCAGAATTTTTGCTAAGTTTTTTTTTCTTTAAAATAATTTATTGGGGACTTATGTACAAGAAATAATTAATGATAACCGTAACATTTCTCAAGATATTACGGTAATCCGTAATTTTCCTTAAATACTTCGCTGTATTCAAGATTATCTTAAAAGTCTTCCCATGCAGTAAAATAAAATATCTCCTTATCGCAAGGCTTATGCGATATGAATGACACAAACAGCATAAACTGTGTACCCAGGAAATGAACCTAATGTAATATATAGTCAGAACGTTAAGTAGAAGCTAGAATGATGTATGCAGTTAGATTTGAGTCTAGATAACAGTGCATTATGTGATTATTATCTTCCTTAAAATGCGACTCTGAATAAAAAAATGTGCTGCCCTTATTTTGTTCTGCGGTTGTATCTTCACTTTTTGTTAATTTGGGGACGCGACAGGCTCACGTGCGGCAGCACTCACTTTAATTACTTACTAGTTTCTTTTATGTCTGGGCGTTATTCACCTCCCTTACATTGTCCTTTCAGACACTGTAATGTTATGTTTTAGAAAATACTTCTGCCCATCACAAATGATGCGTAAACAGTTAAATATTTTCAGGTAAATTTTCCTGGATTAGTTTAAAATTTACAGTATGAAAGATAAGGTCCACATGAAAAGAGATACATACTATAACAATAGTTAAAAAAATCTGATGTGTGCACCACATGACTTCCTTGTACGGAATATTAAATTATATGCTTTGTTTCTTGCATTTCATTTAAACTTACTGGATTGAATTAAATGTACTTCGTCGATAGCGCGTAAACCACAATAGAATAAACGCACTCTTTAAAATTCACTACATATGTTTACCATAGCGACACTATGGCACTAGGTTCACTTAACAGCGTTACATCTCATTCATTTTATAACTCAGAATGCACAAAAATTATGTATATCATCTGGAGAATTACCTAATCTTTGCCACATGTTCTATTCAAATACTGTAATAAATCTAAATCGATGTATAAAAGAAACTAAACAAACCAACCAACAAACAAAAAGAAAAGTGTTTCACAGACGATTCAGTATTTCTCATTAAATTAATTCATTTCTCACTTCGTGACACGGCAAAAATGCATGAAAACTCAAAATATCCATATCAAAAATTACGAAGTAAATCTTAAACATTTATTTCCTGGAATAAATTCCAGAATGGATTAAGCATGAATTCGCAATAATAAAAGAAGGCGTTACCTTTGTTGTTGCGAAGCTTACTTTCTCTAGATTGGCAATTAATTCACTATTCTGCTAAGTTGTAATCGATTGAGTGTTTTTTGTAAATGTACGCCAAATACAAGGTTGTTTCAGCGAATTTGAACTTTTAAATTGTTGATAATTCTACAAATATTGCATGCAGATTTACTAAGGACATAAAAACCTTAACTGGAAGAAAAGAACAACATAATTCAATCATTTTAAAAGCAAAATAAGCACAATTTACCAACATATAAGAATAAAAACACTGAGCCGAGTAATATATATATATTCACTGAGCCGAGTAACAGAGTGGATATATATATATATACAGATATTTATATACTTTTGGGATGGCCGAATGCAACCCAAATAGGAGATGCACATCTACATGTTATTGAAGTCCTATATACAAAATTTCAACATTCTGAGGCTACTCGATTTTGAAGTCTGCGAGATACGTACGGAATCTTCGTACTCTTCGGAATCCATTTTAAAGCAGTTTTATAATTTTTTTTTGAGGAAAAAAATCTTTATTCTGTTCTTACGTACAGATGTCAGGCAAAAACATCGTCAAATTGTATTCGATAGCTATCAAAATAGGTGTTTTCGCTGAAATGTGATACGCGAAATTTTTCGCGATTACAATAGTTCCGTTTTACTTCGCACAAGTAAAAAAGAAGTACGCTCCGTTTATGACAATCCAGAGAATTATACGAATTAAATAACATTTGTCTCTTACCTAATCTGTAAATCTGAATGCATATTTTATCATAAAAAAGCAAATCTTATAAATGTCAAAAGAATTATTTATGAATGTCTTCCTTGCTTTATATCTCAATATACTATTTCTACTTTTATCATTCATAACCAGCAAACAAATATTCGATATTCAGTCTAATGACTGTAGCAAATGTTAAGATGATGTTTGAGTACAGTTCATCACATTTAAGCCTCACACAAGGCAAATTTCATCAGAAGCCAAATTTTAGTAAACCTTCTGCTTTAACTGAGTTCCCGATATTTGTCAACTGTTGAAAATTCGAAAATTTAAATTATATATGCTGTGAGAATATATAAATTCATCCAATAAACGTTATGAACATGGGAGGAGTTCATAACTGTGTGGATATTTAAGATGTTCTACAGTTTGAAACTTAGATTTTTGTTTATTGCCTAAAGCGATATTCATTAAGCCTTATAGAATTTGACTTGTTTTGGTAGTTAAAACTAGTATCAGATTCCTAACAGACGTAGAGCGAATTATCTCTGGTCTGAAGTAACAACAAAATCTTGAAAAGGTTTAAAGAACCTCTTTATTAAAAGAGAACTGGAAGATGAGAAACATGTCTCGTGCTTGACAAGATCCACCACTCTTTTTTGTGATGTAACTTAAGGAAACAATCAGTTTAAAAACAACTTAGTAATCCGTGTCTATACAATTTTATTTAACTTGAAGTTAGCTCAACAATTTAAATGTTGGCAGTAATAACGCAAAACCAAAGAGTTACAGTCTTATTAGAGCTGGCAAACTCGGCCTCGAGCGGCAGAAACACGCTGTATCTTACAATCCAACACCTTCAACTTAAATACTCTCTAAACTGTTTTGCATTATGGTGAGGAAACAGAAAGGAGACGTTATAGTAAAGTTCTTAATAATTGGTTAAATACTAAAGTACAAATAACCCCACAGACTGATAAACGGAAAATAGTGGAATCCTCAGAAGTATTAGAATTGCGAATAAGGTGAATACTTACCAGCTTATCGCATATTTAGAGTACCCTCCATGCCGCAGAGACACTATACATTTATCATTATCTATTCGAACCCGGGCCCTTCGGTATGGCAGTGAGAGTCACTAATTATCAACATGCTTGAGCGGCGGTTGTCTTTACGGAGCCATAATGTGGCATTCAGTAATTACGTTTCGTACAGAGTGATATACGCATTTAATTGCAGGTCGTGATATCTGTACACTTTATCTGATTACGATTTTCTTTTAAGACCTTTCTGTTTAAGATTATTCTACATTCTGCGTTCGGGTATTTTTATTTTACTTTTTGGCTCTTAATGAAACAATTGTTCTTTCATTTTATGTTATTGGATATTTTTGCCAAATTCTAAATCTCATTACACAATAAATATCAATATAAATCCTATTAAATGACACAATATTATTAAAGCTATGAAAATTGACAATATTCGTAAATGTTACATAGAATCAGAAGCTATCATTTTATTTTTCTCCTTGTGGGATAAAAGGTTTGTAAGCAAAGAATACTGGCAAACAAAAATATAAACTTATATCCAAATCAATTATCTTCAGAAAATCCAAAAGTAAATTCAAACCTAGCTTATTTTCCAATTATAATTTTTACAGATGGATCAAAAACAGAGTTGTGTATTGGAAGTGCTCATTGTGTTTTCGAAAACAATGATCTTATACAAAGCTGGAAAACAAAATTAAATCATACATATTCAGTATTTCAAACAGAGCTATTGTCTATAAGAGAAGCAATAACATATGCAAGGCAATTCTCAACAACCAATTTAATAATATATGACAGTGCCTGAAGCATTCAAACAATAGCTGGTCATAGTCACTCCCCTTAGGTTCAAGATATACAATATTCACTCACATATTTTCCAACAGGACAAAAACCTAAACTACATTAGACACACGCCCATATAGGAACATTGGGCAGCAAAATGGCAGATAGATTGGCAAAAGAGGCAGAAACTATTACAACAGCAATCACTTACTGACCAAATCCAATATCACTTTAAAATCAAGACTTGAACAAGACGGAAACTCATGTGCTCACAAGATAATACGGCTAGACGAACTTTTGTATTCCTATGAAAACCAACACCAAATTTAGTTACAATAAATAATGCAATAACATAACGTTTAACAGCACATGGAGCCTTTCTTTCGTATCTGTTTCGTTTCGACTTGTTCCATACAGACAACTGCATATGTGGATCAATAGGAGCAATAAACCATTACCTGATTGAATATGAAATCACTAAAGACCTCCACTTTCGGTCCTTTCACAAATGAAAATGCCGAAGATGGTTCAAACAACTACACAAAAGTAAACGCAAAAAACTTCAAAATTTAATAGAATATCTCATAGAGATTTGTGGTAATCGAAAGGCAGCATAAATTAAGGCATCATAATTCCAGATCAGCATTATCTCAACATAATCAGCATCATCTCAAGACAGCGTAACTTCAGTCTATAAATATGAAACTTACTCCAGATGACTAACTATAAACTTTATCAGATCTTTATCAAAACTTTATCACTTTATCACTATCAACTTTATTATATACATAATTTTTAACAGACTTATGAATTGTGAACTATTATGATAGTGAACTATTTATGAACTGTGAACTATTATTGCATTTCAGCATATCGTCAAAATCCTATATTATGTATTATGTACATAATAAAAATTTTGTAGTTAACTCTTAAATTGTACTCTACATTATCTCTACATATAATAAAAGGAACACTCTGTCTGTCTGTGTATGTGTGTGTGCCTTTCATTCGTGCTGAGCGTAAGCTAATAGATACAGGGCTACGAAATTTTTACAGCCAGTGCACCTCAAAGCGAATTTTTCAAAATTCGAATGAGAGTTTTTTTATTTTATGTTTTGTGATGAAATTGCATCATTTTGAGACATAATGGGCTATCGGAAAGCTAGATTTTACTCTGCACATTCCATTCTCACATCGTCGTGAAACGTAGACACTTAGATATTATACGAACTTAAAATAAATTTCGTATTTCAATAAACCGATTAAATGTGAATTTATTTAGCAAATAGAGCTTAACACCTTTTCAACGGGACATTTTTTTGTTTTGTTTAAGTTGTTTTTAAAAAATTTACTGTTTTTTTTCCTTTGATTTTTGGACACGTTAAACTTTAATGCTTCCGACTCCTTTTACAAAAAGAATTTTCTAAAAATAATAATTTTGTAATTTTTAAAAAAAATGTTTAAAGCTTCCGAATACATTTCTCACCTTGCGATCTTATTCTGACATGTACGTGTCTCTCGAGGTACAACAGAAAAATTTTCCTTTTCTTCTCTCTCTCTTTATTTGCCAATGGCAAAGACGTTTGTATATGTTGCATCATGTCATCCACAAAGCACAGTTTCGATTGGTTATTGCTTTCTGATGATAGTTCCATTCTTTTAGAAATGTGGTTTTGGCAATAGTTATCCACTCAATATTTTGTATAGTGTAAAGCTGACTGTTTTCTTTTGAAAATAGGAGGTAAAATATTACTAATTATATTTACTTTTCAGAATTTTTTGTGTTTTTTTCATGTTATTTATTGCTTACTTCACTGTTTTTAAGATATTGAAAAGTTGCGCATGATTTTTTTAGGAAACAAAGTTTTTAATTTCCTTTAGACCATTTGAATTCTTAAGATTTTTCGACGGGAAGCTGGTTTATTTATTTATTAAGGTAATTGATATTGCTTATTTCATGGTAATTTTTATATTATGTTTTAATTATATATAATTTTAATTATATGAAAAGTTTTGCATGATTTTTTTAGGAAACAGAGTTTTTAACTTCCATTATACCATTTGAATTCTTAAGATTTCACGACGGTTGAACGAAGTTAGTTGATTTATTTAATAGGATAATTTATATTTTTATTAAGGGATATTGCTTATTTCATTGTATTCAGGCATTTTCCGGTACATTTAAAAGCCAGAATGCGGCCAGTGTTACATAAATAACTCTACATTATGCATTCTATATTCTGTGTACATATCATTAAAATTCCTGTTAATATTTATACAAAATTTTGTCAATATATGTCAGTTATATTCAACAATTATGTATATATCAAAATGAAACTTTTATTGTAATATTATAAAAATTCAAATAAACATGGTCCCAATGAGTGAGCCATAAAGTTGAAAGTCTTCATGACGGCACAGCTGCTCACCCAGTGGTCTCCTGGCAGCTAAGATAAAAATGTTACTTATATTTAAACAAATGTTCTGTTCGCATAAACGAAGAACGAGGCCACGGGAACATGCACAGAGACATTTATTTTGAATAAGGCTCATTTTTGCAATGTAGCAGTATTGTCTAGCGTTCTACGAATCCTAAGAAATGCCAAGACTTTGAAGTCATTGGATCGTTTTCAAAGTTTGAAATTTAGTATCCAGTAACTTAATGCGTTGCATTTCTGGAAGATTATCAAGAATTTCATTACTGGTGTCCAAGTAGCTACTGAATGTATGTCAGTTTTTCAGGCGCGTTAGTTTATGCATAATTTCCCATCAGTGATGGATATTAATAAAAACTAAATTATCATAAATCAAGAAGAAACGATCTGTGAAAAATATAATTTTTAAAAGCTAAATATATTTTTTTAATCTGATAGCATTCTGGCTAAAAAATATTTGGTTTATTAAATTTAATTATGGCAATACGCTGGAGAACTATCTGCGTAAGAGCAAGGAGTCCTGTGTGGAGGACGTTCTTCGGGAAACTGGCTCGTTACAATACATTACACATGGGAAAACCCAAGAAGTCGTCCAAGCAGCTTATCCATTCGCTGGGATTCGAGCCCCGGACCGAACCACCAGTGTTCAGCGAATTTACTACTAGGGCCGCTGGTGGGCTAAAGAAAATTTTATTTGTTTACTGTTAACGTTAGAAGGTCTCTCAAAAACTCATTTTCATGAGTTTCATTTTCATCGTGAGAAATTTCATTTTCATCGTGAGAAATTTCATTTTCATCGTGAGAAAACATCTCACGCTTTTGCACATTAGCTAAATAAGTATGGCTTTCCTTTTTAATTTACATTTGGCATCAATAAATCAATATGCTATGTGAGATTTATAGAGTCGTTCGGTTTGTTTTTTTCTTAATGCTCCAGACGTGAAAACATCACAATTCCCACCCCCAGATTCGAACTACGCACCTGCCGAATACGCTTCGAAAACGTTTCAAATAAAATCACAAAAGCATGCCGAAAGGAGGGAGAAAATACATCATACACGCCCCTTTTTAAAGGGCGAATCAGAACTACGGGATCCAGTCAGAAAATGCTGGTTCTGACGACTTATCGTCCACCACGTTTTGGTTCGGGTGTCAGTACAGAGTCATTAGGGGTTTTTTGATGTAGAAGACGTGAAAAATGAGCAACGTCCTCGCCGGAATTCGAACTCCTGATCTCTCGAATGCTCTTCGAAAATGCTTCCCACTACACCAAGAATGCATGCAGAAAGGAGGGAGAATATCCCTTATACATTGTCTAGATTACAGCAAAGACTACAGTAGCCTATCTGCCTAAGGGCAGTGATGCTTTTGTTGGGCATTTTCTAACGGAAACTGGATCGTATTCATTAAACACCTGAGAAAATACACTAATATTTCCATACTGTCAGGGTATTCGTTCGCAGTACACTAATAATGGCTATAAAGCAAAATTCTAGTATGGCTATAAAGCAAATTTACTGTAGTTTCAATTAATATAAGTTGTCCTAAAATAATATTTACACTGTCTGAATGTTAATACCAGGAAAACTAATAACAGCAAGTATTACATTTTTCTTTGTCACATATCTATCATAGATATTAAAAGTAATAGATATTAATCGCAATACAGTGCCAAGAAAGCTGTCAAATTTATGGGTAAGTGAATATACTTTCAACGGGAGAAACACAGTCGTTATGTCTCATATAATCCCTTACCCGAGGCTTTGTGATATACTCGTTGCAAGTCTGTAACGTCGTCCCCAAATTTCACCCATTGTTATTCTCCAGTTTCTGCAGCAGCATCCTGTCTTCAGATGACATGAATTTTTTCCAGTTCGAGCTATATGCATGAACTACGAAATTCTGTCCTTCGTTATTTCCGCACCTCGCATATATTCTCACTCTTCTGACTAATGCACTTTGAAACTGATTTACTTGTTAATGAGGAAAACACATGGCCAGCTCTGCTACTTGTCTTACTCAATTGCCTATATCTTGGCAAGCTGTGACAGAACTAAATGCATCTCCTTTCTTACTCTTTATATTTCTTCTTACTTTACTTAACCGTTCTGTTGACTGAACATAGTTTTAGTATAAAACCAAAGGCAACTTCTCTAGAGGTTTCATTATCAAAATGGGATCAAGAAGTACGTACTGGTTTTTAAATGCCACTGTGTGTGAATATGGAAAAATGACTGTTATTCTGAGATTAAAATAATGTCGAACTGTCAAGTTGTAAAATTAATACTGCATTAAAAAAATCTGGACTCGATTTTAACGGTAGCCTAAAATAGTTTGTTAAGGTTTTTTACGCTTTCGCTGAGCTCCCAACCTACCAGTCTACACTCGCTCCTACTTTTTTTTGTCTTTTTAGTTTTATTATTAAGACTTATTTCCTTCGCACTTGCGCCATATACAAATCAACAGCAACATTACAAAACTCTTAAAAACAGCATACCAGTACACGTTTAGAATTCACGATACAGCCGTGTTGAAATACATTTTTAGCCCAAAGGAGCGTTATCTCAGAATTATTAATTTCGTTTTTGCATTTTGCCTCGATTCGCTGTAAATGTACGTATCACTTTTCAAACTGTTGCCACCAAATATTATCGCTCCGTGTTATATTTAAAGACATTAAATAATGAAGAATCTGCGTAAATGTATGCGTGTTTCTCGCATTGTGATAAAACAAGGGTACCTAGAACCATTCACTTTCGAATAACGTAAGCCTCGTCTGAATATGGGCAGCTGGAAGCTCAAATTGGAATTTGCTTTATTATCGATTTCATATTTTATAACACTTTAACGCATTTTTGATTAAGAAACGCAACGATTTCAAAGCGAGCAATGGCAACACAGAAAAAAGTATTATCTCCAGCATGCGACACTGCAAATCGGAAATTCTAAATATATGCTCATTTTTAAATTACTATTTTGCTATATTGCTGTTGAACTGAATTTTATGGTTTAAGTGCGAAGAACATGATATTTAATAAATAAAGGTAACGCAGAAAACGTTAAAAAAACGCCCCTTTGGGCGTAATGTAAAATCTGAAAGCTTTCAGTTTTTTTTTTTTTTTTTTTTTGTGTGTGTGTGTGTTTTGCTTTGATTCACTAAAGCGTTGTTTTACTTTTCAGAGTGTTTCCACCAAATTATATCGCCCTGTATTATATTTAAAAAATTATGTAATATAGCATCTGGATAAATGTATGTGTGTTTCTCTCATTGTTATAAAACAACGGTACCTAAAACCATCAAATTTTGAATATTGGACGTTTCCATCCGAATGTAGGCATCTGGAAGTCCAAATGTGAAATTTGGAGTTTGTCTTATTATCGATTTCGTATTTTGTAAAACTTTTAACGAATTTTTCATCAACAAACTCAAGGATTTCAAAGCGATCAATGGCAACGTTGTGCAGAAAATACATTTTTATATCCAGTCCGCGAGACTGTGTGTCGGGAATTCTAAAGATATGCTCATTTTAAAATTATTTTACGACATTGCTCTTGAACTGAATTTTATTGTTTAAGGGCGAAGGGCATGATATTTAATAAATAAAGGTAACACACAATGTTAAAAAAAAGTCCCTTCGAAAGTAATTTAAAATCTGAAACCTCTCAAATTTTTCTTTCTCTTTCTTTTCTTCTTCTTCTTTTTTTTTTCTCAGTTCATTACACCAATGCTCAGTCTTCTTACAAGATGGATTTACAAAACCTTTTTTTATTTTTTTATTATTAACGTTTTGAGTGTTTACTTTATGTATTAAATATCATGTTTTGGGCGCTTAAGCGACATAAAATTATCATAGATTCAACAGCAAAATCACACAATACTTAAAAACAGTATCTGTATTGTTAAATCGGTGTCCGTCTGTCTGTTTGTTTTTTTATGGTATCATCTTCTCTGGAACGGCGGAGATTTGAGTTTCGAGACAAGTACCCTAGTATACTAAAACTTCGTGGGAAGCCATTTCAATTATTTTCATCTTCGTACGACTTTATGTGGTCGAGATATTAATTAAAAACTCTGAAAAAGCTCATTTTAGCACTCATTATTCGGAGTGGCAACAGTCTCGCTCGCTGCAAATAAAAATCAAGGTCATATTCTGACGTGGAATAAACCACGCCATTACAAGTGACGTTATCGTATGCCGAAACGTTTTCGTTAATATCGGCATTTTAAAAAAATAGTTGCTGTTTGTAACTTTTTTGTTTCAGGTTAGGATAACTGACACGATATGTTATCGCCGCGTTAACTGTTTTGTTGATATTAGGAAAAGTTGTTATATCACATTAAATTATGACGTCATACGCACACCGGAAATGTCAGAAGTTTTTTTTTTCCCTAGTTCGGCAAGAAAGAAATTATTTAGCCTGCCAGTGTAATATTAAAAAATGATATCAGAAAGTCGATTTCATGGCAGAAAAGTAGACTGCATTGCGTAGTTTCGTTGCAGAGAAAAGATAATTTGATAATCAGACATATCTAATCAGTAAGATTGTGAAGCGTAAGCACTATTTCTTTAATAAATTTCAGCAAACCTACCAAAAGATAACTTATAAGGTATATCTCCCACATTCTCAGCGTGCCTTCGTGGTGTAATGGTCAGCACACTGAGCCGGTGTTTCAGAGGTCCGTGGTTCGATTCCCGGCGAAGGAATTGCATATTTTTCATGTCTCCTGCTACTAAATAACCTAATGTCTCTACAAACTAACGGTCTCATTACCGTGATACATCAAATTGCGTTTCCTAAAAATAACGTTTGGTTGCAAACAGAAATCCTTATGACTCAATTAATATCTACTTTCAAGGATTCGAAAGCTAAGCGAAGAATAATAGTGCAATGTTTCTTTAAAATAGGGAAGATAGTCGGTTATTTTCTAAACAACTTAAGATACGAGTGAAGATGAAACTTAGCGTTTTATCTTAGCGTAAATGATGGTTCTGAGAAAAAAAATGGCAGTCACCGACTTGGAATAGAAACAGCTCTTCATGGCCACAGAAACATCGGTTTCAGAAATAAATTCATTTATCCAATCAACGTTAGGTAAGTAAACTTTTTTTATCAGACGAACGGAAGATCAATTACTTACTTTAAAGACGCAATATACAGACTTTTAGAAAGAATCCAACGCGTCAGGTCTGAAAACCTTCACTCGAATAAGTTTCTAGTTGACGATAGTGCGCCATCGTACGATTGAATTCACATCAAATAATTTCTAGCGAAGAAACGTGTCACCATTCTCTACTATTCCCCTCATTCATTAGTTTTGGCCTCTTAGATTATTTTCACTTCCCCAAAAGAAAGCTTCATTTCGAAGGCTATTATTCGAATAGTACCGAAGACATTCAGGAAATTAACCAGAAACTAAAACAGCATTCTAAAAGGTGAAGTCTAAGAAAGAATGAAGCTAGCAGTATGAAAGTCAAAGGCATTATGCAGACTTACAAGAAGCATTTTATAAGCAAGGAAGTTAAGGATAATGAATGTTGATTTTTTCCATTTTCCATTTTATATGAACTTATTCCTAAATTTGCCTAAAAGGGTTCGTATTTCAGAAATACTGCACGAGTAGACGTACCTTGAGCAGTAGGTCGCAGACTTTATGTTTAATTTAATGAAAAGGTTAAATAAGCTAAGTCTTAAAGCTGCGATCATTTTAGTCCAGTGATACTTGTTTTGAGGTGCGTTGGTTTGACTATAAACTGAAGACAACTTTACAACAACAACATACAATTTTATTTTTGGACTGTAACTAAAATCGAAATCGAAATGAATTCCCGACCATACGGGATCAAAAGCATGTATGCTTCACTAGGAATCCGAATTGAAACTGACTGAAGTTGCGCAGAAACAGTGCGCTGTGCAACATAACTTTTATTGCTGCGTAGGAGGCAGCAATACTTTTTGGTTAAAATGCAAAAAAAAATTAATTATTGTTCAGATACTGCAGAAAGTAAGTATCAGTTAAAGTGTTTGAATTTGTCATCCTGATATAATTAAAGTTGTTCGATATATTGTTATAAAATACATTTTCTTCGGGCTGGGCCCAGATTTACAGAGGACTCTAGTAACATCTAGTAAATAACACAAGAAAAAATAAAATAACGCCCAAACGGGCATTTTTGCCATTTACAGACAGTCGCATACGCATTTGAGCTAACGCCCATCGAGAGCACTTGGGCTAACGCCACTTTGGGCTGGAATTACCTAAATACAGCATATTTCTTGAATTTCCAATAGACAGTCTCGCGCTGGAGATAAAAGTGTTTTATTCTCTACACTGTTCCCAATGCTTGCTAAGAAAGTTTTGAGTTTTTTAATCAAAAATTCTTTAAAGTTTTACAAAATATGAAATAGACGATAAAAAATTTCCAAATTCCAAATTAGGGCTTCCAAGTAGCCATGCTAGGGTTGAGGATTATGTTATTCTAAATTTGATGACCTTTAGGCACCGTTGATTTTTCACAATGAGAAAAACATTTATACATTTATGCAGATTCTTTATTACTTAATTTCTTTAAATTTAATATAGGGAGATAATATTCGGTGGCAACAGTCTGAAAAGTGATACGCCTTTTAGAGTAATTCAACGCAAATGCGGTTTCGAGATTAATATCTCAAAAGGGACTAAAGCCCCTTTTGGGTTAATAACATTAATTAATGCCATATGATGGCAACATAATTTCAGGAAATACTTGGCATGGGAACTAATTAGCAAATGCAAGTTTTATTAGAGTCATTTCTCTTTGAATGTATCTACAGCATTCCATTATGCTACAGTAAGTTTTATTGTTGTCGTCATGGAACAAGCTTGCAACTTTCTCTTCCGACGGCCTAAAGATTAAAACAGCATCACGTTGTACCGGAAATTCTGAATATGCACATCCAATCTCTTTCCAGGTTTACGAATGCATTTACTGCTGAAAAATGTAAATAATATATTATATGTCGTTTAGTAATTGCATTTTTAAACTAAGCAATTCGCTGCAGATCTGTACAGAAGTCTAACGGGAAAAGTAATTCACGGCGAAATGAATACATTTTTTCTTTCTTGCATGCGCAAACGAAAACCATGTATTGCGATTATTGATAAAATAAGACTATGTAGAGACATTAGGTTATTTTGATGCGGAGACGTAATAAATGAGCAAGGCCCTCGCCGGGACTCGAACCACAGACCTCGCGATTACGCGCTGCTGGCCGCTACACCACGAAGGCATGCTAGGAAAGCAGGAGAATATCTTAAAACTATATTTGCGCCTTATTCAATTTTAAATGTAATTATTCCTGCAGAAAAGGACTTTAATGGAGATCACAAGCTTTATACTTGTTATTGACGTTCACATTTCTAATCCAAAATATTAAACGTAACCAACTGTGATTGTGGAGGTTCTCTCTTAAAATAGAACGATATTTCCACTTTTCTCAGAAAATTTCTTAGTGTCAACCTATTTGGTTTCTGCACAATTTTTAATTAATGCTACTGAACGATTGTTTCCAAAATTACTTGGTGCGCCAAAACAATTGATAAAATTCGAATATTTAAATTAAAACAATCAAATATGTAAGTAATACAGCATTCCATTATGCGTGTTATTGCGAGTCGTTTAATTAGCACATCTAGCTAGCAAACTAGAAGATCCATGGTTGTTGAATCTGCAGCATGCCCTGGATTAAAGATGTAGTACTCTAATTCGTTGAATTTGGTGATGCGGATATCGTTCCTATCCCTAGTCGGCCTTTAACTGAAGAAGAATGAAAGGAAGTATCGTATTCCCTACTCAAGCTTTGGGGTATTAGGTCCTTCAATTTGCAAGTCCATCTTTTGCAAATAGAAGGTCCACGGTTGGAGTAGTAGTGAGAGGTCAATCGATTTATCACATTTTCAAGTATATTTCATAAGAACATAAACATAAACTTTGTGTAAATATGAAGCAAAACCAGAAAACGTTTTTAATACTAGAAGTATTGTTTAATTATCGTCATTTGGTACCTCTAGATTGCCAAACGTTTAGAATGGCATTTTCATTACCGAAGTCCTTTGGTGTAATTCAGTATTTTCAATAACCTTAATTCAACAAGCTTTGGAACGCACTCTTAAAAAATATTCACATGCACTGAATTCCTAACAAGGAATCTAAAAGTAATCTTTACACTCAATGTAGTTGCAGCCACTTTAAAATGTTTTCCACAAGTATCGGTAAACGTTTTACTTCCTTGTACGAAGTAAAGGAAGTATTGTGATCGCGAAACATTTCGGATATCATATTTCAAAGAAAATATCCATTTCGACCGCTATCGAATGCAACCTAACGATATACTTGAGTGGCATCAGAACAACTTGCAACTGAGACATGGCAGCAAGACTGGGAAAATGGTACAACAGGACTACAAACCTACAGCTTAATACCGAAGATAGACGATACACGCACAGTATCATACTACTTCTTGTTTCCCTACATATTTCTTCGAAAGAAATTTTACATCTGCTGATTTGTGTGTATGTGTGGAACGAGGCGACTCTGACCATTATGCCTTTCATTGCCCACTTACCGCCAACCTACGAGTCAAACACGCTACTCAAGTGGGAATGGAATTCAAAAGATTCCTAATCAACCATCAACACACCTGCAAAAGCATCAAACTAATCATAGACAAGCTACAACAACAAGATAGAGAACTATGCCACTTATAAATAACTAAACTGACGCAATGTTGAATACCTAGCAATCTAACTGCCACCACCAAACTATCCAAAGAATCATGACTGTTTGCTATCCTCCACTGAGAAACTCCTACCAATGTACTGCTTCACCATTTAACTACCCATGGAGACAATCTGAAGTATTCACTTGCTTCAAATATGGTATTTAACAGGGAATGCTTCTATCCTCAATGATCACTATTTAAGTGAGTATTGCTTCCCATACTGCTTGCACATTGAACTCAATGCACAATGAACTCTGCGAACTCTGTACAAAATGAACTCTGTAAATATTTTGCACATTCAGGAAACGACACCACCAGCATAAAGATAACATAATATTATAACTCCCATCACATCCACCTTCCCAAATGTTAAATTCCTCCAAGCATACAACCAAAACTCAAACTGCAACGCCTAATTACACTCACGTTTGTGAAAATTGCAACACCAAGAAGGAATCGTCATAATTGAATGCAATTTAATACACAGTTGAGTGGTAGTGGTACAAATAAATGATTAAATGTTCAAAGCAAACAAACAAGAACAAGAGATCAGAATCAGTATTTTGTGTGGCCACCACGCGCCGCAATAAGTGCTGCTACACGACGTGGCATGGAGTCAAACAAAGTTTGAATGTCTGACTGAGGAAGAGCATTCCATATCGTTTGTACGCGTACCCAAAGTTCGTCTGCAGACGCAACAGGACGAGGATCACGAGCAAGACGCCGACCAATGACATCCCACACATGTTCAATTGGCGACATATCCGGGGAAAACGCAGGCCAAGGAAGAAGCTGTACCTGCTGCGCTGCAAAGAAGGATTTAACAATCCGAGCAGTATGAGGGCGGGCATTGTCCTGTTGAAATACAGCGCCTGGCAAGCTTTGAAGGAAGGGAACAGCTTCGGGCTGTAGAACTTCACGGATATACCGGTTGCTGTTCAGATTGCCCACAATTCGTAGCAATTGAGATCGTCTATGATATGCTATGGCGCCCCAGACCATAACTCCGGGTGTTCGTCCACTGTGGCGTTCGATAATGCACTCCGGAAGGTGGCGTTCACCGGCATAGCGTCTGACACGAATGCGGCCATCATGGTACCACAAATTAAAGCGGGATTCGTCAGAAAACACGACATGCTGCCAATCAGCACGCCAGTCTCTATGCTGATTGGCCCATTGTAGCCGCAGGCGGCGATGGTCGTGCGTTAGGGGGATCCTGTATAAAGGAGTCCGTGCGCGCAGTCCACACTGCAGCAGACGTCTACGAATTGATGAAGCACACAATGAAACACCTGTAGCTATTGACCACAGTGCTGCCAATTGTCTAGAGGAAGCTGTACGGTCCGTCCGCGCCATGCGGACCAGGTGTCTATCATCGCGAGCTGACGTCACATTTCGGGGTCCACTCCCGGATTTCCGAGTTGTCCGACACTCGTCCGTCCACTGCTTCCAAACGCGCATCACTGTGCTGCTGTTACGCTGCACACGAGAGGCTACTGCACGATACGACAATCCAGCTTCACGAAGGCCGATGATTCTCCCTCGTTCAAACTCTTTAAGTTGTTCAAATCTCGCTCTCTTTCGTCGACGAGGCATAAGTACAGATTGAGTTAACGTTTACCACTAGCAGATAACCACCGATAACCATACACGCCTCGCTACAGCCGTCTATTTATTCGGATCCATCAGCCGTTCAGAGGGCGCTGCTCAGCATACGCATGCGCTACGGATTTGCAATTCTAATCATTTGCATATCATGCGCTACTTTGCATTTCCTGAAAATTTCAGCTCACTCGCGTAAGTCCTTCATGGTGTTGCAATTTTCACAAACGTGAGTGTATTTGTAACATTACATCTGTACCTCAATTACCTGCTCCACAGTTTATCTATGTGTGTGTTCTATTTACGTAAATAGCTTGTTGAATTAATGTAATTTACTATGTCAATTAAATGCCAGAAAAGGTTAGTGCTCTGGGGCAATACCCGTTTTGTCTATGACGATGTTGTAGTGCCCCCTGCACTTTTTTCTGTCCTGTCCTGTACTTAAGGACAGAATAAAGAACTATTTTCCCCAAAATGTATTGTAAAATGGATTTGAAAGGGATTCAGAAGAGATTTTTCGTGACGTCTGTACGTATGTATGTATCCCGCATAACCCCAAAACGAGTAGCCTCAGAACGTTAAAAATTTTGTACTATATAGGACTGTCATAACATGTAGTTCTTATCCTACCTTTTTGGTTATAAACGGACGTACCAAAAATTGTATGTATACCCGCTCTGTTACTCAGTTTGGTGAGCTGTTTTTTTGTGTTCTTATATGTTGGTAAACTGTGCATTTGTTGCTAAAGCAAAATAATTGAATTATTTGTTCATATGTTCCATTTAAGGTTTTCATGCCTTTAGTTAACCTGCATGCAATAGGTGTAGAATTATCAGAAATTTAAGTTGTTTAAGGGATTTTAAGCCTAACGGAGCAGCCGTATTTGTTTACACTTGAAACTTAGCAGAATAGTGAATTAAGTCAGTTTCTACACCTTCAGTGTCTTTCTGCCTAGTGTGACCAAAAGTAAACTTTCAGTTTTGTGCACCGAAAAATATGTCTTCTTGCCCGCTGGCCGAATTGGTTGATTTTGCGTAAAAACTCTAATTTTAATTATAAAAATTATTTTCAGCTGTTTTGTTGCATTTGATGTTTTATGTTTTTGTGTATTTTTCGATTTTTAACGAAGCTGTGTTGAAGAGTGTATGTATTTTTGTCTTGTCGCGAAGTGAGAACGGAATTAACTGAATGGGAAATATATCTCTAGAGAAATTCCAGGAAGTAAATTTAAACGAAATGCAGCAAAAAATCTGCATTATTTAAGAGGTCGTACTAGGAAGTCATGTGGTGTCCACATCAGATTTTTTCTAATAGTTTGTCTATAGTCGTAAATAGATACGGAACTTTTGACACGGAATATTTGTCAAGGCAAGCAACGTTATTTTCTTGCACCACATCTATATCCGTGACTTTTTTTTGTATCCACTGAAGTGCTTTTGAGATATGTCTTTATCCTTTATCTTATGCCTTTGTCTTGGAAATAGAAACGTTACACAGAGTAAGAAAATATTGCAAGTAGCGTGAGTGAGGCAAAAATACTATGAATGTTCTCCCTCGAGAATCCTCAAACAGTTTCTTTCGAAATATGGTGAATGGTTTTTCTTACCGATTTTCATTAGAAGTTTGTAATATTTTCTCAATATTTTCCTTATCCTTCCTTTCTTCTTCAAAAAATTATGTACGTTCCATTTTTTCCCGGGTGCGCATCGAAAAAAACTGCACGACGCTGTTAGCAGGAAATCGCTGATATAATCATTGTGAGAACGAACTGCTCTACTCAGACTGATGTTACTTTGCAAATAGACACGAAAGATCCAAAGCTGACATGGTCTAACGAAACAATCCATAATAAGGAAATGTTCGCTTGCAAAGTTGCCATTCTGGTTATTGTTTGGTACCCTTATCTATAATATTTATGAAATCATATTTCTCGAGGTACGTCTATAAGGTATTTCTCCCGTCTTCTTCGCATGTCTTCGTGGTGCAGTGGTCTGCATGCTCGACGCGTAACCGAGAGGTCCGTGGTTCAATTCCCGGCGAAGGCGTTGCTCATTTTTCAATATTCCTGCTTCAAATACCTAAAGTCTCTACACATCTAAGGGAAAAAATGCATTCGTACACATATGAGTACTGGACGAATTGAAGTGTAGATTAGAAGTATGTTTCATCGTGAAAGGTGTTTATATTAACAATTTTTAAAAGGAATAAAGTTTTCTGTTTTCTATTTAAAGTGATATTGAAGGAAAATAAGAACCTATAAATAATGAAAGTGTCTTTTTACCAGATCATCACGTAGAGCTTCATGTGCTCTGAACAGTTTTTTTATGTTCTTACTTCCTTTTACGAAGTAAAGGAAGTATTGTATTCGCGAAACATTTTGGGTATCTTATTGCAACGAAAATATCCATTTTGATCGCTATCGAATGCAATTTAAGGATGTTTTTGCATGACATATGTACGTAAGGAGAGAATAAAGGATTGCTTTTCCCCAAACGAATCATAAAACTGATTTAAAATGGATTCAGAAGAGATTTTTTTCATGGCGTCTGTATTGTGATACTTCTTTCGCAAATGAAGCAAACTCCATTGATGGAACGCAGCAAAGACTTAACAAAGAGCAAAGATTTAGATTTAACACTTATGATGGCAACATACAAGCAAGAAGAGAAAACGTATTCTAAACTATTTTAAAATAAAATATAATTACATTCTTCGTTCGTTTAAAACGTTGCCATTCAGATACATATTAATGTTCCTCTATTTAAATTTTACAAAAGATTAAAAACAGTATTTAAAACTGTTACAGTACCTATATATGTATGTGTCGTACATAACTCAAAAAAGAGTAGTCTCAGAAGGTTGAAATTTTCAGTCTAGGACTGCTATAATATGTAGTTGTGCACCTCACTTTTTGGTTGCAATCGGTTAAAACTATATGTATATACACACACACATATATATATGTATATATATGCAAAACAAGTTTAAAAAAATATAAACATGCCTAGTATTTTCGTGCATTAAGCTGCTGAAAAATTATCATTAAAGCTATAAAGTAAAAAATTTAGAACTAATTTTTCACAAAGACTGAAACTGAAATTTGTAATTTATTAATTTCAAATAATCAGTTGGAACTTTGACATTCCTTAATTTCAATATTCGTTTTACGAGAAATAAATGAAATTAATTGGGGTGCTAGCCTAAATTGCAGTAACGTTCATAGAGGAAAATCTTTTGCTTAGTTTTCTTAACTATTCTTAGTTACGCAGATAGTTAACTAATTTTTCTTAGTTCTAAATTTCTTACTTTATATCTTTAATGATAATTTTTCAGCAGCTTAATACGCGAAAACACTAGGCATGTTTGTTTTTTAAAAAATTGTTTTATAATTATAAATACAATAAGCAGCTATTAGCGCTTATACTATTTTAATAGTTTTACAAATTTAGGGATTAGAACTAACATCACAAAATCAAGGGTTAAAGTTTTCCTTTATAAATTTTACTGTAATTTAGGCTAGCATCCTAATTATTTACTGCTCGTAAAAAGAATATTGAGATTAAGGAATGTCAGAGTTCCAACTGATTATTTGAAATTTATTATTTGTGAATTTTAATCTTTGTGAAAAATTAGTTCTAAATTTCTTACTTTATATTTTTATATATATATACCGTTTCTGTTACTCGGCTCGGTGAGCTCAGGTGTTTTTAGTCTCATATTTTGGTAAATTGTGAATTTTTTGCTTTAGAAATGATCGAGTTATGTTGTTCCTGTTGCGGTTGAGGCTTTCATATCTTTTGTTAATCTGCATGCAATAGTTGTAGAATTATCAACAATTTAAAAATTGTTTAATAACGGCTAAGTCTAACGGATCAGCCATATTTGTCTATATATGAAACTTACCAGAGTAGTGAATTAAGTCAGTTTCTGCACCTTCAGTACTTTTTTGGCCGAATGGGACCAAAAGAAAACATTCAGTTTTGTGCGCCGAAAAATTTGCCATCTTGTCCTCTAGCCGAATCGCTTGGTTTTGGGTAGAAACTTATTTTGATTCTCAAAATCGTTTCTTAAATTGTTTTACCTGTATTTGGTGTTTATGGTTTTCCATAGTTTTGAATTGTTAAAGAAGATTTTTTGAGTTTTTTGGCCTTTTTGCCTCGTCGCGAAGTGAGAACTGAATTCATTGAATGAGAAATATATGACATCATAATATTTATAATTTGTATTTGAATTTTTGTGATGAAACTTTCGTACACACGTTTCCTATTTATGCATGATAATAACTGTCCAGCCTAGCTCGCATGCCACTGCAAGTTACATATTTCTTTGCTTTCGTTATAAATTTAGTTTGCCTTGAATCGAATCTTGTACTTTTACAGTGTAACTGTTTCGACTTTCCACTGACTATTGACAGAGTATTGTCCGTCCATTCTCCTATCAGAAGTAATCATTACTTTTCCCTAATTCTTCAAAACCTTCAGATCCAGCTTTATCTTTACAACGTATGTACTACTTATAAAGAAGGGTTCCTGAATTTAGATATATACGTTCACACTTTTAATAGCATTACGCCATTACTGGATTGCCACAATTCATGTATTACAGTCATTAATCTGAAAACCTAATCATCATAGGCAACTGTTATTTTCCGAAAGGGCCTGTGAAAATCTATTTCTGGGGAATATGTTTTTAGCAATATTTTACGTTTCTTGTAGTGCTGTCAAAAAGAGGGGTCATTTAGAATCCATCGATTTGGAAAGCAAAGCCACATCGATCCCGTCACATCCGAAACACAATGGCTGTTCCTCAAAATCATTACAAAACTCACAAATATATCTCCCTTCCGAACCGAATTTCCTTTCTTTCTCTACATAGCATTTTGGGAAACGTACACGTTTGATTAAAAAGAGCAATGCATGATTTATGATGCTTCGGAAGCAGGTGAAATTGAAATTTTTTATTTGTATACCTGCGAAGTAATTCTTGAACATTTCCAAGATTCCTCGCAATTTTTGAAGTTGTATCCTAATTCGTTTTCTTGTGTTAGTGTTCTTAACAATTACTTTTTATTTAGTGCAATATATGAATGGGTTGCGATTTTGCAATCGACAATCTTAATACTATAAAAATCGTTATAACTGAAAGTCCAGTTAGCGGCGCAAAACTCCCGTTATGCGCTTAAAGTTTTGAGAATTTTATCTTATGTTTCATGAAACTGAGGAATTATTCTAAAGAATTTTCTGTCTCTGCGCCTGTCTTCATAATCAAAATTAATTATTTTAGCGAAATCAAAACGTCCAGTGATGAGAAACACCATGTGCGTAATCACTGTGATATTTTAAGATAAAAGTATTTTAGAAAAATAAAATTGGGTGCGTTATTTTGATGACATGTTTGCTCCTTCTCATGGAAAGAGGAGTACAGTTCCCACTATGAAATCTCCTGATTTTGTTACTTAGCTCGCATTCGAAAGCGAATCGCTGAAATATCTTAATTTTCTTGGCATTCTAACAACGGGAAGTGAGTTCAAATGCTTATCGGTTATTAGGTTAGGTTAGGTTATTCAATTATGGCAAAGCACACGAGGGCTATATGCCTAAAGGGAGGGATGCCTTCGTGGAGGACTTTCTAAGTGGAACTGGTTCGTATACACGTTACGCATGGGGAAAACCACGAAAACGCCCATGCAACCAGCCCGTTCGCGGGATTCAAACCTCGGACCGAACTACCACTGTTCAGTGTCTTTACCGCTCGGCCGCTGGTGGGCCCAAATGTTTATCGGAAACTCTCTTCTTCCCATCCTACTCTCGTTAATGAATTCATACCAGTGGCAGACATTTGTTTTAAAATTTATGCTTAGATTTTTTTTAAACAGAATACTTCCAAAATTATACCTTAAAATTTTTTTAATGTTTATCAGCCTCATTAAAAACCTGACGACGTTATTTTTCCTTAGATATCAACGAACGTTCTGTATTGTTGTTTTATCATAAATGTACGTATGTCTGTCAGAAAACTATTTTTACAGTGATGCGTCGGCACACGTGAGAAAAATTATTAACATTTTACTTCCCTCGTCACGCCAGTGAGAAATTTTTAATCAAATACCAGGCTTTGTGAGATTGTTCTCTCTAATACGAATGTCAAAAGTAATCAGTAGTTTTATATCTCTACTGAGAGAAATTTTTCATACTGTACTTTCGAGGGGATTGTTCGCAATCGAATATTTCAAACTTCAGCAGAACGTTTAAAAAGCATCGTAAACCAGTTTCCTTGAAATTAGAATGTTCATTGGATGAACTCGTACGTGTATACTAGTCTATAAGACTGGTATATATATATATATATATTATATATATATATATATATACCTTATATAACAGAAACATTTTTTTCCTAATTTTAAAACACATACCCTCTGTATCTTTTATCAATACTACATCCTACTTAAGTATTAAATTTGGTCTTTTTACGACGATTACAACCAGTGCCGACAGTGTTCCAGTGTCTAAAAAAGGCGTTTAAAAAAGGTTCTTTTTCCTAATATTTGGTATACATACTAAAAGAATAAAATTCCAATAATTGAACTAATTTAAAGAAAAATACAAATAAAATGATATTTTATTAGCAAAACATAAAGTAATAACATTTAGCCAAGGTAACAGACTAAATTAGGTTCTGTTTTTTACAATCTAGATACAAATTTCTATGTTCCTGAACACAGCACAAAAGCAATTGCTTTTGATCTTCTTCACCTGTGAAAAATTTGCATCACTTGATAGTTTTCTCAGCAGCGCCATTTACAACCTTTAGACGACTAACTTTTCTTTTAGCTTCTACATGAAGAGCATTATTTTCGGATGAAAACACACTACCTGAAAAAAACTGTCCTCGATTTTCGGCCGAGATATTTAACGTTTGCTCTTCTGAGACGCGAAATAATACAGCGTTTTATTTGAAAATAATAAAATAATCAAAAGATCAGAGAAAATGTTTATCAACTTCCCAAAACCGAGTTGGACATTTTTTCCTTCAATGGGATATATCGTTTGCCATAATCTGAGATTTTATCCCCGTTTAAGTTGACAATCATTTTCAGCTTTGTTTGGCTATCAGTCAAGAGTAATAAAATGACTGTTTATTCATATAATTACCACAAGTTTTGTCCAAACTTGATTAGGGCTGCTTCAGAACTGTTGTGTCAAAATTTTAGACGTCAAAGGGCTGTCTTCAAAAAGCATGAATCTTGGTTAGGTGCTTTTATCGCCACTCTGCATTCGAGCCAAGGTTTTACATATGCTGTGACAATAAACAAGCAAACATCTTGCAGGGATTGTTTGTCCTTCGTGATTACTTTGAACTGAGATTGAAGCAAACATATGTTTTAAGAGTAAATCGAGTAAAGAGTAATCTTGCCATCCATCCTGCCTGATGCATGGATCCAGGAGGCCTAATCTCCATTTTCTTCTCTGGATCTCCTCTCAAAAATACTATGCATAGTTTGATCAGTTGGCGATAATAGTCTGTTAAGGGCCAATTTGTAAATATGATGCCGACAAGCGAAAGGTAACAATTCCTTTTTTAGTTTTGTTCTAAAAGTCACAAGCTCAATTGAAGAGGCCAGTTTTCGGTACTGTTTTGTCATAACACATTATTTGTGCCTTGTCATTAAAGTCCCAATCAGAGAGCGCATTTTAAATGTCTTTAATATGATCTCTTCCAAAAGAACTCTCCAGTTTTGGTATTGCAAGAAGCTGTTCTCTATCATAAAATGAAATGAGATTTGGCAGGCGTTCTTCTTTTGAACTTCTCACATCTAAGCCTGGTAACACTTTTCCATCCCAATGAACTGTGACTGAATCAGGCACGTCGTTCTGAAAATAAGTTATCTTAGTTTCTACCTTGATGTTTCTCGTATGTGTTCTAACTCGTTCAATCAAGTATTTGTTTATTGGAAATTCATCACAGCTCAGACTCAATGCTTCTACGATCACCTGAAGAATATAAACGGAGTCCCTTATACTTAGCTGGCATCTGTCTAAAGCTGCAACTAGTTCAGGGGTGAGCAAATCTTTTCTTCCACTTTTGGAACTCGTTTCAAGCTGGGGTATAAGCGAAACCTTTTGCAAGTTGACTCCAGAACTCACAATCTATTCTTTTTCGTCTGAATCATTAGGAAGATTCCCCAAGATTTTGTGAAGAAAAGTTGATACAACCTCCATTTGTCTGTGTTTCTTTTTCTTCTAATTTCCGTTGCCTCGTCTTTTCTTCTTTATCCGCTAACCTTTTGTATACTCCAGCTAAGCACCCCGGACGGCCCGGCTGCTTCTATTTTATTAAAAAATATTTTGTCTTCTTCTATTCGAATTCTTTCAAAGCCATCAGCATGTGCAATATCAAATAAGCTGTCCAGCTTTCTTGCAAATTTATTTTCACGGCTCTTATAAATTTCCTGAGTTTTCTTACAATTTTTTGCAGATCTCTTCAAACATGATATAAATCAACGAGTTTGGTGCCGCAGTTAGGAAATGCTATTGTGGGAATTCTTGCCTTTTCCACAAATGCAATGCAATCCCGAACCACAAGATTTGCACTTTCACTGACAGTGAGCTTGACTTCGCGAATATTGTAAAACAAGACTGCAGAGAACCTTTCGATTAGATCATAATTTTACGCGATTTATTTGATGGCTAGGCATTCCGATTAAGAAAATGGTTTGTTCGCTACTTCGTAATTCAACCTGCATGGTCAAGAAATAAACTACATCATGCTTGAAAATTGTATAAGAAGGACTATTGTGATTAACTGCTGCTGCATGAAGATGTTGATTGTTTGATGATCACTGCTGTGGAACTTGGAACTCGTTGTTATGCTTGCATGCAGCTATTATAAAATAACTATTTTCACGTCCTTAGAGAGTTCCTGAAGGGCATGAAGAAATTAAAAGTTCCTTAACTGAATTTCCCAGGGAAGATCACAGAAATAAGGTAGAAAGCGAGGACAGACTGCTTGGTCGGTTTTATAAAAGGTTGGAAGTTTTACCTCCGCAACAATCAGCGACGTTCGGACCCTTTAGCTGAGGCCCACATGGTGGCCCCACCGATGCTCCAACCTCCGCACCAATCAGCGGCGTTAAAAACTTCCCTTACGCATCAATCAAAGGCCTGTAAGAGAACCCATGTATTGAGATATCCACAGCGCCAACGCTTGCAGTAATGGATATGACCATCCTGTGATGTACTAAACAAAAGTAAGCTTGTAATGTGGGTAACAAATACCAGACTTGGACGCAATTGAGAGAAGGTTTTGTGTTTTTCTTCTGTCTCTATGGAACTAAAGTTTTACAAAATAAGATGTAGACAATAAAACAAATTCGAGATTTTGAATTCAGTCTTTTAGGTGCTCATATTCAGGTGGAAGACTACGTTATTCAAAATATGATGGCTCTAGGTACCGTTGTTTTTCACAATGCGAGAAATAGCACACATTCATGCAGATTTGACTTTTTTAAATATAATACAGGACAATAATATTTGATGGTAACAATTTGAAATGTGAAACGAACATTTATACTCGTCCGACGCAAAATGACGTTTCGAGACTAATAGCCCCCCTGGGTTAATGCTTCTTTGGGCTAAAAAGATAATGAAAATAACAATAAATGCAAATTATCGATTTTATTTCTTTTAGTGATATCATTCTGAATTACTTTATGCAAAATATCTGGGCGAAAAATTATTTTTACGTATTTTATTCTTCGTCTATCTGACGTGTTTTTTATAAAACTAGTATTGCACGATTTTTGCGTTCGATATGCGAATATCGGAATAATTTTCAAAACCCTTTGTGTGTCGATTGCTTTTGACATTCATATTTAGAAATTTAAGTTCTATAATTTAGAGAAAACAAATTCTTGGGAGGATTTTTGTTTTTAAATTGATTCCCAAACCACAGAAATGAGACTGTTTTCTTGCATCGCTAAAATTAAATAATCGATTTTTGCATTTGCGAAAATGTTTCGGAATATTACGCGAAATATAACAACCTGAAATGAAAAATCAAAATCTTTAGCGAACTACGTTTCATACCGACGGTACTGCTTCACAACTTATAGAAATTTCCTGTATGAAACAAAGGGCTACCTTGGTTACCACATCAACATAAGAAACTATTGATAAAATAATTTTCACGATCCGCTTATGAAATTTCGCTTTCCTCCTTTCTACGTCAGTTTGCGTGCACAGATTTATTTGCAACTTGCCTGTAGAAAAACAAACAGTATTGGAAAGAGCATTTTAGTGGTGGATACTTTATTTTGCCAGTTATTCTAAATTTATAGTCGTTTATTTATTTCATAGACATTGGTTCGAGTCAGAAAGTTTCAGTACGTGACGATGTTTTGTCATTTAAATCATATACTCCATATGGTGCTTCACTTGAAAAAATGCAGGTTGTCTAGCAATATTATTTATATTGTAAAAGGCCAAATATTATTCCTGAAAACCCTTTTTCAGAAACATTATCACGTTCTAACATTCTCTGGTTTTAGGGCCTCATTTACATAGAAGCAAATGGAAAACATACAATGACATCCAGTTTTAAGGGAGCCTCCACATCTTTTTGCAGTATTTGAGATACGAAAATATTAGAAATATTTTAATTTGAGGTTTTAAAATATATAAAATTAGAAAGAAAAAGCAAACTTTTAAACTCACATTTTAGTTTTTTATGTACTTCTTCAAACACTGGACAATAGAGCATTGTCTCGTACCCTCGTTATCGAGTGATGGCCTTAAGGTATCATTTATTTCAAAGCTTTAAAATTGAGATGGCAATTTTTGTTCATGCTTCGAAATCAGTTTTCGAAAGAAATGATTCCGTCAGCAAGAGAAAAAAAGGCTCAACTATTTAATTCCATATCTTAGAGACTGTAACGTAGAAATATATTATGTATGTCATACAATGTAAAATGTAACCGACAAAAGGGTATTTTTGCTTTCTCGTACGAAGTAGAGGAAGTATTGCAATCACGAAAAATTTCGGGTATCATATTTCAACGAAAATATCCATTTTGACCTCTCTCGAAACCATTTGAACGATGTTTTTGATTGGCATTTGTACGTACGGGCAGAATAAAGGACTGTTTTTGTTAAAAAGGATTATAAAATGAATTTAAAATGGATTCGGAAGAGATTTTTGATTGACGTCTGTACGTAAGTATGCATGTATCTGGCATAACTAACTCAAGAACGAGTACCTGTAGAACATTGAAATTTTGCATATGGGACTGCTATAACTTGCAGTTGTACATCTCCCCTTTTCATTGCGATCGGCTGCACCAATCGTATATACATACGTACATACATACATACATATATATATATATATATATATATAA
>KK122468.1:129418-159169 GCA_000611955.2 Stegodyphus mimosarum | reverse complement strand
TTTTATTATTACATATATATATATAGATATAAATGTATATATATATTCCCCCTCTCTTACCTGGCTCCGTGAATTTAGTATTTTTATTCTTATATATTGATAAACAGTGTATTTTTACCTTAAAAGTGTTTGAATTACGTGGTTTTTAATGTCCGGTTAGGTGTTTTTTAGCCTTTAGTTAATTTGCATGCAACAGTTGTAGAATTATCAACAATTTAAAAATGATGGGTTAAGCCTAAAGAACCGCCACTCGTTTACATTTTTAATTCGCTACTTCCTTTACTTCGTACAAGGAAATAAAAATCTGTCTAGAAAATGGAATTAGAAAAGTGGTGTATTTTGTTTAGATTTTGGTAAATTTTTCATAAAGAACACAATCGCAAGAAAACCATTCGTTCTTTTCCATTTCTTGTTCTATCAATTATTCTAAAATCTGGAGACTTTTTTTGCACTTTTTGCCATTGAATGTTTTCCCCTCCTTACTTTCTTTGGCATAGGGAATTTGGCTTATGCAGTAATAACATACTTTTATTCTCTCTTGTTTACTTACAGCAGTAGTTACCGCGCTTTCATTGGATTTTATTTTATTTTAATTTCTGTCTGTATATTTCTGTTTTTTACGTATGTATATATTATTGTTTTAATTTAAAAAAACATATTTGAGAAAGCCACTATAACTATTTCATTGAATTGTTATATGTATTAAACAACTTCATATCTGTTATGTATTTAAAGCAATGTTGATTTTAAGCTTTCCAAAGAGAGATAGGTTTCGAATATTAAAAATATTTTATATTTATTTCTATATTTTGCGACGTTTAAACACACTATTCGTGGAACTTTTGATAAAGCTTAATTTCTCATGTTGTCACGAAAGTTTCTGAGAGCTTTGGCGAAGCTTTCGACATTTACAGATTACTTCCTAAGGATGTTTATGCGCAGGTTCCCATCTACTCGTAATTACATTATTGCTTAACGAGATCTTCTGGGAACAGCCGGTAAAGAAGATAAGAGATATATTAAATGGCTCATGCAGAACACCTCGGCTGTAGCACGGTTTGAAGCGGACACGAGGAAAATCGAAAAATTTCTTTTGAATATAAAGAGAATATATAGGACATTTCTTTCAAACTATCGTCTTTCTTTTTACTTCCTTTTACGAAGTAAAGGAAATATTGTAATAGCAAAAAATCCCCGGTATCATATTTAAAAGAAAATATTCATTTTGATCGCTATCGAATGCAATTTCACGATGTTTTTGAGTGATAGCTCTACGTACAAATGGAATAAAGGACTCTTTTTTCCACAACGGCTTGCAAAATGGATTTAAAATGGAATAAGAAGAGATTTTTTTCGTGGCGTCTGTACGTATGTATGTATAACTCAAAAAGGAGTAACTCAAAAACCGAAACCGGTACGCATAATTCAAAAACGAATGGCCTCAGAAAGTTAACATTTTGCATATAGAATTGCTATAACATGTAGTTATGCACCTCTCTTTTGGGTTATAATCAGCCGCATCAAAATTTTTATATATATATATATATATATATATATTATAAAAAGGAAACTCTCCATATTACATCTCCAAGCAACGGAATTCAATTTAAAAACATCATTGAAAATGTATTTTTTGAGAATTTAAAAAAAATTATAGAATTTTCAGTCCTCCTTGCTTTAAACACAGAAAAGGAAAAACTAAAACGCAAAAATGCCAAAATTAAAAGTACACTTTTTAAGTGTTGAAAAACCAGTTACTGCTATTGATAGCAAATTAATCGACTTATCAAAGGGATAAACCAATCTACTATCAATTAACAGTAACTAAAGTAAGAGAGAGTGCTTCATCTTACTTCCGAGTAAGCGTCAAATTATTTGCCAGATTCAAATCACTAATTGATACTCCATCAAAATAAAGATATTATTCACAAAACCAAAATAATCCTGTTAAAAAGCAAATAAACTTTAAGATTAAAATTTTTCACTAAGAACACAATTACTCTAAACGAAATGCTTACTTTAGAAGACATATCCCCTACACTCTCTTTTCATTTCAAATACAAAAGTAAAACCTAAAGTAGATTCAAGAACAAATTTTAAAAAATTAAGAGAAGATTATTATTATAGATTATTTTAACAGGATTCTTTTGGTTTAGTGACTACTATCTTTATTTTGATTGAGTATCAATTAGTGATTTGAATCTAGCAAATAATTTGATGCTTACTCGGAAGTAAGATGAAACACTCTCTTATTTTAATTAATGTTAATTGATGGTATCCCCTTGATAAGTCGATTAATCTGCTATCAATAGCCGTAACTGGTTTTTCAACACTTAGAAAGTTTACTTTTGATTTTGGCATTTTTGCATTTTAGTTTTTCCTTTACTGTGTTTAAAGCAAGGACAACTGAAAATTCTATAAATTTTTTAAATTCTGAAAAATACCTTTTCAATGATATTTTTAAACTGAATTTCCGTTGCTTGGAGATGTAATATGGAGAGTTTTCTTTTTATAATTTATGGTGAATTATTGCTTTATTACTTTGCAGCTTTAGCGCAAGTCTTGAGCTTATTAATTAACTTTTAATTACTTTCATTATGAATATATATATATATATACACTGTGAACTCAGTTTTTTTTTCTTATGTCTTGGTAAATTGAGCACATTTTTGCTTTAAAATGATTGAATTGTGTTGTTCGTTCACTCCGATTAAGGTGTTTATGCTTTTAGTTAATCTGCGTGTTAGAGTTATCAACAATTTAAACGTTGTTTAAGTGCAGCTAATTCTAATGGAATAGCCATATTTGTTTACATTTGGAACTTAGCAGAACCTTCAGTGTCTTTTCGCCGAGTCGGATCAAAAGTAAACTTTCAGTTTTGTGCGCCGAAAGATCTGTCTTCTTACACGCTGGGCGAATTGATGGTTTTTGCGTAGGAATTCTAATATTACTTGTACAAATGTTTTTAAAACTGTTTTAATTGTGATTAGTGTTTCAATTTTTTACATATTTTTCAAATTTTAGTGAAGATATTTTGAGGTTTTATGTAGTTTTGCCTTGCCGAGAAGTGAGAACTCAATTAACTGAATGAAAAATATATCTACAATGAAATTCGGGAAAATAAGTTTAAACAAGATGCAGCAAAAATGTGCATAATTTGGATGGGCCGTACAAGGAAATCATACGGTGTCTTCATCAGATTTTTTTAATAATCTGTTTAGATGAGAATGCAACTCAAGTTATTCTTAAATAGAACTATCTCAAATGTTTGCCCAATCTAAGACAGCGAAACGAAGGAAATTTAGTTTGTTTTTATACTGTTGCGTGCGTACGGTTTCGTAATGGATTGCATGCACAAGTCGTTAAAATGTTAATGAAATTTAATCTTTTCATAAGAAATAAAAGAAAGTGCAGGAATATTTCTTCAGAGATATTCGTACAATATCACAATATCTCACAGTAGTTATATTTTAACAGCGTTAAATAAAACTCAAATTCAAAATACGCAGGAACTAATTCAATCTCACAGCAAATTCACTACAGCATAAAGTAAGCAATACAGTTCACTTAAAATAACAGCAACTGAGCTGAGGTATTTTAATTCGGCTTTTATAAGCTTTTTAATTATTCACGAGAACATTCTGGTAAATACAATTTCTCGATTTTTCTGGATGGCAACAGCAATTAGGAGATATTTATTTATTAAATATTAAATGCACTCGCTCTTGCATTTTTAATTTTCCGGCGTAGCTTTCTGTTCAAATTCGTCAAATTCGTCACGCGCTGCGTTGTACGGAAAAATAAAACAATTCTAAATAAATATTAAAATAAATACAACAAAGTCCGTAACAATAATGCTTATTTTTTCAAATTTTTCGCTGCTTGTGTAATATAAAAAATAAAAGTGCATATTACGTTCTTTTCAGAAGCTAAATATGCAGACATTTATTAATAAGGATTATATTCTTAGTTTTGATAATTCCAAACCATCTCGTAGAAAATGCTAATTTTACTTGAATTGAAAGAAGGTGTGCATTTTGCTTTAAAAGCATAGTTTCTTTATGTAATTTTAAGGTAATAAATGTAAAAATAAGATTCAGTTACAAACTTCAGCTTAACTTTAGCTTTACTTCTTCACATACTAATAACAAAACTATTTATATACTATAGTTCTGTTTAATAAAATAAATAAAAATAATTTTTCAGGTCCTTTTAATTGAAATAAAAATGTGCTATGTGTAAAGGCAAACAAAAATAATTTCACTGTTTTGTTTTATTGCAAGCACGGACTTTGCATTTTTTCAATAGAAGTAAAAGTATTCTACTTTTAACTGCATAATATTTTATATTTCAAAATGATTTACAAGTTTGATAAACCATTGGTTATGCAGATAAGACTACTACAAAACTGGTAAAACTATAGATATAGAATTATGCCCCCTTTTTCCGCAGTGTACATACACTATTCTGCCGCTTATTTGGCATGGTAGTTTGCAATGCCTTTCTAACGCCAGTATGCTGAGATTTGTTTATCAGGAAAGGTATATTCTTAAACTCGAAGTAGGGAAACGAACGAAGCAGGAAAATATAAAATTGATCAGTCTAGTAGTAAGTATCAGTGAAAGATAAATTATAGGGGGAAGGGTAATAATACCCTGACATAGCATCCATTAAACTGCTTTGAGCGAAATTTATATGATATTGGGCCAACGTTGTGCCGAAGGTTTATGAACGCTGAATGTTAATTAATTTATCTTACTGCAATCCTTCGTGGGTAACTTAGTTTAAACAACAGCTCTATGTGTTAGCTAGATATTGTTTGTTTGATATTAATGTAATTTAAACAGTAACAAATATGCATATTTTGATCTACACAATACTGTTTTATTTTAAGATTGCAAATAAAAGTTAGGCAGAAGGTACGTGATGTTTGAAGTGTTTGCTAGCGTTGTCTGAAACTGAACACCAATAATTTGTTGTCTGTATTATTGGGGAAGATTCCGATTTCTTGTTGAAATTCTCAAGTATACGAATTTTGGCATGTTTCGCACAGTTACCCAATTCCTTGGTTTCAGTTAGCTTGTAGAGGCATTAGGTATTTCTGAAAGCAGGAGCAATGCCCTCGCCGGGACTTGCACTACGAACCTCTCGATTACGCGGGGAGTATGCTGACCGCTGCACCACGAAAGCATGCTAAGAAGGGGGAGAAATACCCTACATACTCCAGTTTCCCAAGGGCGGCTGGGGATTAGGGGACCCAATCGCCAAATTCTAGTGTTGGAGAATCATCATCCACCACCTGGCCTTGTTCGGGTGCCACTGCAGAGACATTGGGTTATTTCGAAGCAAAAGAGATGAAAAATGAGCAATGCCCTCGCCGGGACTCGAACCACGAACATCTCGAATACGCGCCGAGCATGCTGACCACTGCACCACGAAGGCATGCAAACAAGGCGGGAGAAATACCTTATAGGCTGCGCGCGGAATGAACGAATTTTGATGATCAATGAATTGAATTTATTAGTACAACATTAGTAAAACATTCAGTGGTTGTCTGTTTATATATTTTGTTAACGTGTCCCTGTTTGAAAAATAATTATTGTAGAATATTTTTCCATTCTTTCTCTTAATAAATTATTCATAATTGAGCATTGGTCCAGCTCGTTAATATTCGTAAAATTTATTTTTAAATGACGAGTAGTTATTACTGATACATAGCTGTGACATTTGAAAATGTCTGATAAAAATTATCCAAGCCCAATGGATATAAGTCCCATTTCCGGAAACCATATGCAGTGCTTTAAAATAGAATCAAACTTTAAGCGGTTACTTAGAATTTTCATCATTTGCTTCAAGAAAATTTTCCCCAATAGTGGATTTTTCTGAAGAAAAAATGACTGCTGTAAACTTCCTTCGAATACTACGGATAATATAAGAGATTGAAGCTTACTGTTTGGTAGTTACGGAATATATTCTCATCCGTTACCTTAATCCCACTGCATAGAATATCGATTAGGGCGCAGAATATGTGCTCAATCGATATTATTCTTTTTATTTATCTTGTTGCAGTTTTTACATTCGAGGCATGGAAAACAAATTTCAATTTTTATTGCGTATTGATATTACTTCGGGAACTCTCCTTATCCCCTCGGAGGAACGATGGAAATAAAAATTCCGCTGAGACAGTTTTTATGCCTCTAGATAAAGTTCTATCATATTAAGAGAAATGTTCAGTGGTCTGGATCTGTATAGACTCATATTTTAATTGAGTACTTTATCGGAAACAGTCTCTTTTTATCTTTTTAGGATTTCAGAAACATATTCCGGAAATAAAATAGCAATTAAAGGAGAATTTTACATATACTCGGCAGGTTTCAGAAGCAAATACTTTGGAGGAATACAAAATTCTTATCAATCTGTTTTATACGAAGTTTCATCAGTTACTGGAATGCGATACAGTTGCAAAAATTTTTAAAGCTCGATAATGTTCTCAAAAGCTACATTTAACACGGTGCATTTATCGCCTATGGTTTATATTGCCACATATTACACACCTTTTAGGAAAATACGTAATTATTGCTTGATTACAAAAGAAATAATTTGATTTTCGAGAAAATTAACTGAAAGAATTGGAATTTAAAAAACAAACCGCTACCGATAAGGCCATCCAATTAGACGCATAAAAATCGAACAAGAACCAAAAATAGACTATGTACTTCTAGTTTTATACGAATGGTAGTTGAAAGACGAAGATCGAGAGAAAAAAGACATTATAATTTAAATATTATAATTCGTAGTACTTGGCTGTTAACCGGCAACTGCTAGCAGTACAACCTAGGATTTTGTTTTATTTGTTTTATTATAATTTTTGTGTGGGGTTTTTAGAAGCTGATCTACATTATTTTAGAAAACTTTCAAATAGCAACAGATATGTATTTTTTGTGTGTAATATTTTTTTTTTCTAATTTTTGTTTAAACAATGTTTTTTCCACTTTTCTTGGCTAACTGAGACTACCTTTTACTTCTTTGGGCGAAGGTAAAGGAAGTATTGCAAACACGAAACGTTTCGGGTGTTATATTTGAGCAGAAATATGTATTTTGATCGTTCTCGAATCTATTTGTACGACTTTTTCACGTGATGCCTCTAAGTATGGACAGAATAAAATACTGTTTTTTTATTCAAAAGGGATTGTAAATGTATTTAAAGTGGATTAAAAAGGGATTTTTTTCATAATGTCTGCACCTACGTACTACACATATATGTATATATCTCGTATAACTTAAAAGCGATTAGCGCCGCCCAGATGGTATGATGGTTAGGGGAGCTTTCTGCAGTACCGAAGGGCCTGAGTTCGAATCCCTGAGAAAGCATGGTTGTAACTGTCCTTCGTAGAAGGGAACGTTTACTGCCTGTTAAGGTCCTCCACAATAAAATGGTCACCAAATTTGGCCTTAGGAGTGGTCAATACTGAATAGGCAAGTACCCGCCATTGGATTTAAAAAAAAAGGTTAGCCATAGAATGTTGAAATTTTGTATATGGGACTGCTATAACATTTAGTTGTGCACCTCCCTTTGCTATTGCAATCGCCAGTACCATATGTATATATATATATATATATATATATATAATATATATATAAGATATAAAAAATATGATAGCTGTTTTAAAAACTCATTGGCGGTCTCAAAATTAACATGCTAAATTTGGTGATTTCCCCCTGAATTCATCTGTTCTCCCAAATTCGAGATCATTCGAAGTTACGTAACGCTGCGTGAAAAATGGTAACTAAAGTTACAACTGACCACTTAGGCTTTGGACTCGTATTTGCATTTACGCAGTATAAATTCTGCTTTGCGAGGAACTACGTTCCTTTTTTCTTGACTTCTGCCCTGCAAGCATATCTACTCTACTTATTCTTTCCTGCCTGAAATGACGTAGCATTTTTTATCTGGCTGTATAAGAAATTATGGTAATTGCTATGATTAAAAAGTATATTGTTAGCAAGAAATTATTCTAGTGTGCCTGCAAATCTAGAAATAAAGGCGTTCATTGGCTAAATTTTGAAAAATTAAAAAATAAATTAATTTTGGACAGGAACTGGAATTCTACTATTTCTAACAGTTCATTAAATTCACTTGCTGGATTAAAAGGTCTTAATCTGGTTGAATGAACGATTTCTGATTTCTTTCTAAGATTTATCAATTTCATAAATAACTTCAGAATATTGCTTTAAAATTTTGTAAGGGCCTGAAAAAGGAGGAGAGAGTTTACGTGTATTAGGATACTGGGATTCTTCATACATTACCCAATCACCTATTTTAAAATCAGTGGTTATAGTGAACATCCTATCTTTCTTTATTTACATTATGATAATCATCAGATGTTTTTTGAGCAATTTTCCTAGCTTCTTCAATGGGTGGATATATTTCTTGATTTTGAAGTAAGGAATCATAAGGTAATTTTCCATACATTAAATATGATGGTGGGAATTTGGTTACAGAATGAGGGGTATTATATATATATATATATATATCGATCCCCTTACCCGGCCTTTATTTTTGCAATCGTTGATCGAATAACAAAATTGTTTTAATGACAAAAATGTTCCTGTTTTGGCAATGTCAAATTAAAAAAAAAATTAATTTTCGATAAATAACGAAATGTAAACTTTGACACGGTTTTCCGATTTCTATACTTATATATGGGAAAGTTTTATAGCCGTTATGAAAAATAAAATTAGGAGAAGTTTGAATCCCGTAAGATAAAAGTTGACCGAAATATGTAATTTTCTACAATTTTTGATGTCATTTTCAACTTGACGCGAGGGCTCGGTTAATTAATTTAGAATAATTCGAAGAAATAAACTTATATGAAGTGCAGTGAAAAATGTATATAATTTAATAGGCCGCACAAGGAAAGCCGCGCAGTGACTTCGGCCTGATAGTATGAAAGAATACTGAGCTGATTTGGAATCAGATTTTTTTATTTCAATCTCAACTTTCAAACAACAGTGTAAGAGTATATCTGCACTGCGTCTTTTATGATAATACTATTTATCCCGCCAGACATGCTCCGGGAAAATTTGGTTCGTCTTGTATTAGCTCTTATTACATTTTGCATGCCTCGTTTACTAGATTTAAAACTGAGTTTCCACTTTCTGTATCCAGAAGGGCTATCCATAAAATGGTAGTTGTGGAATTATTTAGCAGTTATTAAATGGAACTCGAACTATTTATTTTGCTGGTTAATTCTAAAAGTTAACCTACAATATGGTTTATGGCGTGAGCAATTCTCTTATTAACACTTCAATGCATTCAAAATTTTGAAAGCACATGGGAAATTAAAATAATGAGCTGTGTTTTATTACATTTCGCTTGCAAAATGTTTCAATTGAAACAGTATTAACTTTCATATTAATGACAATTATATATGTGTTAAATTTACATTTGCAAACCAAAGAATCCATTCACTGTCAATATAAACCCTCCAGGAAATGACGTCTTCAATAGATATCGTCTAAATTTTAGGAACTAAAACAAATGTAACTTTCTACCATATATCTTATTTTCGGTCTTCGAAATGTGTATCTAACATTCTCAGCTGGCATTTGGCAGATGACTGGTTGGAAAATCAAGGAAGGAATACTTCATTTTTAATCCCTCCTGATCAATAATATCTCTAGAGTGAAATCGGAACGAAAAATGTAGTGAACGGAAATTCGTCACGTCTTGAATTTGATCAGAATCTCGCGCTTTAATATGACGAGAACGTAAAGAATTCTTGCATAAACGCTTTCGAGCTCTTGTGATGTAAGCGGTTAGCACAACTAGCTAGCAAATATACATTCATGTCCATAAATTAAGGATAATGCAAAATCAGGCAAAGGAAGAGTTAGAAGCAAAACAAATTTGACTTATTTGTAAAGCTTATTTATTAAACAAAAGGTAAAGAGCAAAAAAAGATGCTTTCTGTTTGATATTATTAAAACATTAGCAATTTTTTCTCCCTGGAGCAAATTACAAAAAAAAGCATATTTACAAAAAACCAACTTTACATGGTTGGTATGATTGTTAATACATTGCATGTCTCCCAGACGATGCAATATAGTCCGTACAACGCTTAGGCATGCTGAGTATCAAAATATCGATCTGATCTTGAGGGATATTACACCACTCAAAACGCTATGCTCTTCGAAGTTCCGGTAGACATGTAGGAGGAGGTTGACGGGCTGCAACTCGTCGGCCAAGCATGTCCCACACGTACTCTACTGGATTCAAGTCCGGTGAGAATGCTGGCCAGTCCACACGGGTGATATCCTCCGATTTAAGGCACTCGCTTACGATGTTTGCACGGTGAGGACGGGCGTTGTCATCCATAAACACAAATTGTGCGCCCATGGCGCCCCGAAACAAACGTACATGTTGTTCCAGAATGACGTCCCGATAGATTTGGCCTGTCATGGTTCCAATTTCAACATGCAAGTCGGTTCTGGAACCCAGAATAATTCCACCCCAAACCAGCACTCCTGCACCACCGTAACGGTGTCGTTCCATGATGTTTTCTTTGTGGTAACGGGTACCTGGAGCTCTCCATATGAACGTCCGGCGAGAATTAGACTGCAAGCTAAACCTGGACTCGTCGGAAAACATCACACAAGCCCACTGTTGCCGTGTCCACAATGCATGCTCTCTACACCAGGCTAACCGCAGGCGACAGTGACAGTGAGTAAGTGGAACGCATCTGACAGGTCTACGAGCATATAGACCAATCTGCCCTAAGCGTCTGTACACGGTCTGCCTTGAAATTGTCGTACCAGTAACTGAAGAGAGCTGACGAGACAGGTCTGAGGCTGTGCTCCACCTGTTTCGTTTGGCAGTAACTGCCAAATACCGGTCCTCATTCGGCGTTGTAACTCTGTGGCGACCTGTGCTGTTGGAATCATTGCCAAAGCCTGGAGATGACACTCTGGGCAATTCCAAGTTCGTCTGATACTTCCAGTTGGGTATGCCCCCATTCCAGACGGCCGATAATTCTACCGCGTAAAAAATCATCCAAATGCGTCCTTTGTGTCATAACTATTCTGGTATTGCACTGAAAGGCTTATAAAGCGCCTGCGAACAATTTTACTTCTTTGCCTGTATTCCTTATCTATCACTTTCTTACACTCTCGTCATTGTGACGTACTATCGGTGTCATGTGGTTACTTCCTGAAATTTGCATATGATTCTTGAAGATGTGTGTAGTGATTTTACAGGTGATATATTTATTTTAGAGTTCGATTTCCGCGTGACTCCGAATTATCCTTAATTTATGGACATGAGTGTAAATATATGATGTGGACACCGCAGGACTTCCTTGAACGGCCTATTCAATTATACACATGTTTTGCTGCACTTCATTTAAACTTATTGCCTCAAATTTCATTAGAGATATATTCCTCATTCAATTAATTCAGTTCTGACTTCGCGGCAAGGACAAAATACATAAAAACTCAGAACATCTTTATTAAAAATTGAAAAACACAGAAAACATAAAGCCCCAAATACAGCTAAAAAGAATAGAAAAAACAGTTTTTACAAGTAAAATTAGGGTTTATAAGAAAACAAGTAATAAGGGCAACGGGAAGGAAGACAAAAATTTTCGATGCACAAAATGGAAAGTTAAGCTTCGATTACTCTGCGTAAGGCGACTCTAAAGTTGGTGTACAAACTGACTTCATTCCCTATTCTATTAAGATTTTCAAATGTAAACAAATGGCGGTCTCGTTAGGCCTAGCGCCATTTAAACGTTTGAACTATTGATAACTTTACAACTCTTGCATGCAGATTAACTAAAGGCATAAAAACCTTAACCGAAATATAAGAACAATATAATTCAGTCAGCAAAAAATGAACAGTTTGTTAAAGTATAAGAATGAAAAAAACTGAGCTTACCAAGCCATGTAACAAGACATGTAACAGATGGGGAATATATTTATATAGGATGCAGTTGCAATAAAAAAGGTAGGTGCACATCTGCATGTTATAGCCATTCGATATACAAAGTTTTAATGTTCTACGCCTACTCGTTTTTGCGTTATACGAGATACGTACGCATAGACGTTGCGAAAAACTCTCTTCGGAATCCATTTTAATTCTATTTTACAATCCATTTTGGAGAAAAGAGTTCTCTATTCCTTCCGTTCGTGCAGATGTCACGGCAAGAAATCATTTAAATGGATTCGAGAGAGGTAAAAGTAGATATTTTCCTTAAATATATTACCTGAAATATTTAGTGTTTATCCCTTTTATCCCTCACTTCTGTTAAGCTACTCATTTCTACAATTCTAAAGTGAAAACCCGAATGTCGAATATAACATAAACACGGGTTTTAAATAATTTGGAAAAACAAAATATAGCTTTACAAAAGCAGATAAGTTTGTGTTTTTTAAATTTATCGAAAATGCAAATTTTTGTAGAGCATAGGAGAATGGATTAGTTAAAATACTGATAGCTATACATAACCAACAGTAGTAGTAGAATTAAAAGAAATCTAGTAAATTAAATTTTGTTTTCAAAATCCATATCCACTATAACCCCGCGAATTTCCATTGCGTATAATTGTAATATTCACCTGCCAGAACATCATTAGCGCTGTACTCGTCATTCAACCCCTAGTCGATTCAATTAATAGTTAAACCACCGATTCAGAAAATTTGGTTTAGTTAAGCAGCACTTTCTAACCTAATTACAAAGTAATTAGCTCCAGAAGGCGAAATAAACGGCAGTTGAAGGGCAAATTAAATATTAAGAATTATTTTTTTGCCAAACTTAATGAACTCAAGCTCTTTAGCTTGAAAATTAAACTCAGATTCGAAATTCGTACTACGAATGCATAATTATTGGTAAAATATTTGAAGTTATTTCAAAGTGGCGTTACTTGGAATGAATTCTGATATATTTAACATTTTTCATTTAATACTTAAATTGATATGATTCGTTAGATACTTCAGATTCATTCTCTGGTAAATGCGTTTCGATTGATGAGTCTAAAGAATTACATTCTACATATAGAATTTTATAATAAAATTTTACATTTATAAATCTTATTTTCTTCATTTCTGCAGTACAATCTGTAGCTTAATCTCACTGTTTTAGATGACATAATTCAATTCACTAAATCTTGATGTTATTATTTATTCTATGTTCCGGTTTGCTCTCAGACAATACCCGATAGTCTGTCTAAGCAGCCCGGGTGTCCGGATCCTGCACTCGCCTGTCATTGCCAAGAGCCTTGAGCACCATATACGTGGCAGTCCGACTTTAACTCAGTTTGTAGAGACAGTAGGTTACTTCGAAGCAGGAGAGATGAAAAATGAGCAATGCCCTCTCCGGGATTCGAACCACGGACCTCTCTAACACGGGTCTAGCGTGCTGACCACTTCACCACGAAGGCATGCTAAGAAGGCGGGAGAAATACCTTATACGTTCTGCCCTCCAGGTTTGAGAGAGAGCAGCCTAAGGGACGAGTTCGAAGTTCTCCCCCTCCTACCATCAACACCTCGACAGAATTTTAGGCTCGCCGCATATTTAGACTGCTCCCATACCGCATAGACACTATACATTTTCAAACATCCATGCCTTTTCCGGGATTCGAACTCGTGCCTTTCAGTACAACAGTCAGAGTCACTAACCTCTATCCCGATTGAGCAGCGTAAAGTACGTGAAATACATTTACTGCTTTACTTCTGAGTTGAATTTTCAACAGAATAATAAAAATACACTTGCAATTAAATCATCATTAATAGCGACAATAAAGTATGGATTCTGAATTAATTAGAAGCAATAATAAACCTCTGCATCTTAATTTACATTGAACAGGTCAAAGACGAATCATTCTGTTAAATTATAAAAGATTCTCTTTCTTTAACTTGCGGTAGTCCACCATTTCCAAATATCAGTTGAAAAAGCTACAAAAAACGATTTTTAGCGGTTAAAGAACAAAAGAACAGCTATTCAGTCGTAATAAATTCTTCATATTGGAAGTGCAGCGTTCTTGAGTTTCCTGAAGATGATAAATGAACTTAAATTAAAACTTAGAAAATTGAAATTTGTCTTTAATTTGCTTGAGACAGCCCAATCGATATTGCTATAAATTAGTTTTGATAACGCAAATTTTTGACAAAAATGTTTGCTTATACGTTCTTATTTAATACACAAGATTTTCTGTAGTTCTTACCTTCTGAGATGTATTATATTTTCTCTTATGTAAGTTAATTATTTGATTCAATTAAAAATGGTACAACAAGTAAAATAAAAACATTTTTTATGCTATACTCCTTTTTTATCTTAGCTTTACATTCAGAATAAGAAACCCATGGTTTGGCCTCATTTGAAAACAATTGCCCTATTGAAAATTATTTTCTTGAGATCTTCAAGTAAAGACAAGATCGTTAACTTTCCAAAACGTTCTTTCGATTCAAAATAGATCAGCTGATTAAAAATCAACAAAATTTTCCCAGACTTTCTTAATTTCATATTCGTTTGTATGATTAATAAAAAATCAAGTTAATTTTATTCTTTTTTCTTTCGAAAACTAGTAATGATGTTTTCGAATCTCGTACAGAAAATCGTGTTTTTTATATTGTGACCAAATTTTAGATGGGGCGCTACTTGTAAAATATTTCTTGAACTAAATATTTCTTGAAGCCGCAAAACACGAAGGATTGGCAATATCCTTGCCGAGATTATAACTTTCGGACCTCCCGATTGCTATCTAGACGTTCTTCCAATTACACCACGAAGACGTGTTGTAAGAAACGAGAAAATTTCTTCTGATGTAATCATATCTGTTAATCTTTCTCATCCCACTTACATATCGGTTTGCATATGAGTAGATAAAGAGGTTGAAACTGGCAGTTCGATTCGTTTTAAAATTCTGCTAACTGCTATATCCATTCGTAGTCCCCCCCTGCATAACGTGATTAACAAAGCAATTTCCTTTAGAAAGTCTTCCATGAAAGCATTCGTCCTTTTAGATAGATATCTTTGTGCTATTTTTCTAAATTAATCAACCAGCATACTTAACTTGGATAGCAGAGACCTCTTTCATATGTATACATATATATGAATATATTACAATTAAGTGTCCCATAAGTTATTTGGGTCACTTGTTTATTTCGGACGAATGTTAAGCAGCAAATTGTAGCTTGAAGAAAGAAATGAGATTTTCGACGCTTATACAGGGTGGATCTGAACAAGTGGGCAAAACTTTAGGGGGTGCTAGAAGGAAGCTAAAAGAGTGGTATTCATCATAGAATGCATGGTCGGAACGCAAGCGGTGAGAAGTTAAAGGGTAGTTTTCCACTGTGGCATTTAAAGAATTAACGCAAGAATGAGGGGAGATACTTTAGAAAATATTTTATTAACAGGAATATAACTGATGTACATGCTCAAAGAAATTGCTGAAAAGACCTTCCACCAGCTGTAATGCAAGCTTCACACCTGCGCGATAGGGATTGACGCACATTTGCGAAGACACCAGGCATTTCCCGAGTATCGCCGGCAATAACGGCGAACCTGACGATTAAATCCATATGCATTTCAACGGGGTATTCGTAGATTAGGCTTTTCATAAATTCTTTCTTTCAAAAATTTCTTTTTCATTATTTCATAAATTCTTTCGTTCTTTACTCGCAGATTAGACCCCATAGGAAAAAGTCCAAACACGAGGGATCCAGTGATCTTGATGGCCAAGCTATGGGACCACCTCGAACAATCCATTGCCCTGGAAATGTCGTGGTTCATATAACTAACTATAGTATCTGCAGTCCACAGTAGAAAGTGCCTCTGAGTGCGAGAACCGACCCTTTTTATACCACTTACAATGCCACCTAGCGGCCCGCCATTTGAGTTCCGACCATACATTTGGGCCCACCAGCGGCCGAGCGGTAAAGACGCTGAACGCTGGTAGTTCGGTCCGAGGTTCGAATCCCGCGAACGGGCTGGCTGCATGGGCGTTTTCGTGGTTTTCCCCATGTGTAACGTGTATACGAGCCAGTTTCCCTTAGAAAGTCCTCCACGAAGGCACCCCCCCCTTAGGCAGATAGCCCTCGTGTGCTTTGCCATAATTAAATAACCTAACCGACCATATATTCTGTGACGAATATTGCTCATATAGCTGCCTTCTGTTACCCACTAAAGGATTTTTCTCACTTGTTCAGATTCATCCTGTGTAAGAACGTCCACCGTTTAACGACGACAATCATGTATAAACTTTGAAAAAATCCCTACAAATCCTCTGAGTACTCCGAATGTTTCGGATTGCTCTAGATCTCCAGATGCCAGATAATTTAAGCGTCTAAAAATATTGCTTCGCTTAAAAGCAAAATGTTATTACTCATCACATGTTTGTGAAAATTTAAAATGCATTTTAAGACCTTCCGTTTTCGCAAAGCTTTCTCTTTTATCACTTCTATCCCGAAGCGAAGAGGACACTTTGTCCTTCAACGAATTTTTCAAATAACGCCTAGAAATTTATCAGTTAATTACTATATTCTACACAATAAAGTAATAAAGTAATACGTTTCCTGTATTAGATGGTTGTACTGATGATTTCAAGCTCACAAGCAATCAGAAACTTTTGAAAAATCATCGTATACAAGTATTCCGGGTATAAATTTTATATAATTTCTACTGAAATAATTTAATTGCTTAAATGGTCCTATGAATATTTCTCAAAATTTTCTTTTGCCAAAAGAGGATTAAGCAAAGGAATATTGCTGACAAAAATGCTTATTTGAATGGTTTTATACGTAAAACTAAGCTGATAAAAAAAGAAGTTTCAACGCCGACAAGGAGTTTTGCGAAATAAGCAAAATTTGGAAGGCCTATTTGCACATCGGATAAATGACGTCTATTCAGATTTTGGGCTAGATTAACAAATGTGACTCTCGTAGGACCACTATGAGCATACAAATCACGTTTACTGTAAATATACGACATAAACTTTATATACTTTATTTGTCTTTCGGATTGGGCGTTGTGAGCGAGAAACGAGTCAAGAATGCTTTTAACCAACTGAAACCTTCGCAAACATGTATGTTTAAAATACTGAAGCGCTCGACCGTTTCCTCTCCTTCCCATGCATTCACGCACAAAGAGGTGTGAAGATTTCAAATGACATCCTTTCTACTTCCTAACAAAGAAGCTCCCATTAGCATTTTAGGACAAGCTGTCTGCAATAAACTAATACAGTGTGTTAGAGAAAACTGCACCTGCTACTGCATATGTTAGGGAGAGTGGAAAATGCAACATCAAAATATCGGTCGTTTCGAGCGGCTGTGGTCGTTTGAACGAAAGGCAGTCTCTAGCCTTCAAAATGTTAAGGAGATGATGAAGGCAGTATCAGCAACTTACTCTGAGATTAAAAGATACTGCTTAATGTGGTTACTAGAGCTGATTTTTGTTCCACAATGTTGCAGAAAAACTTAAAATGGATATAGCGACCGTGCATAACTGTTGGTAGCAGCGGTCACAGGAAGGTCCTGCCTCATGATGGCCGGGGTCCGGCTGCACGTGCCACCGCTCAATAGGAAAACCGTCATATTCGCCTCGTATTTGTAGCGCATTGCAATTCATCTTCAGCAGATACTCGAACTTTTGTTGGCGCAAGGGAGACACATGGAACTGCAGCAAATAACTTCATAGAGGTTCTATGAAATCTGCATCTGTAAGCACTACTCGTGCTTATAGATTTATGGCTTAAATCAAAACTAACGAATTTTAAATTATGAGTAATTTATTTCAGTTAACCGAAAGTCTACACAGACACAAACGCGAAAGTTGGTTCTGACATAATATCGGCGTGACAAGCTTAATGGCGAGAATAATGCAACAACGTCTATATGCAGTTCTCAAGACAGTCGGTTAGCAAATGTGACCGTCAGCAGGTGGAGCATGCTTTGATTCTACCCTCTAAGACCTTCCCTTAAATTCTATCTCCTTTCTACCTCATTTGAATGCACGCAATGTAGAAAGTTGCATTCTGGCAGGAAAAATGGAAAGCAATAAAGACATCAAAGCAAATTAACATAAAATAGCTGATTGATAAAAATGAATCTCTATAAGGTAATGATTTACTTCTCGCATTTTGCTGGCAAGCTTCATCAATATCGATGCACATAGAAAGTATTGAATGTTTGAGACGATCGATTACGGTTAAAGAAGCTGTAACATTTATTATATTTTTAATATATTTTATTTACCATTCATTTCGATTAGACGTATAAATATATAGATTTTGACTTGCTTTGGTAGCATAGTAACAGACCCTAACACTAGAGCGAATTATCTCTTCATCTGAAAGAACTTACAGAGTCCTGAAAAGGTTTAAACTACCTTTTTTATTAAAATAGAACTTGAACACAAATGCCCGTCTCGTGCTTGATCTTATCAGAGCTAACGAAACCTAGTAACGTGGCCTCTATAGGCAGAAACATATTTTGTCATACCTCGACTTAAATATTGTCTAATTGTTTTGCATTTTGGTGAGGAAATAGAAAAAAGAAATGGTAATAAAAACTGAAATTATAATTAACTGGCTAATTAAAATAGTAATAACCCTACAAATAGCTAGACAGACCTGTATGGATTGGTAGCTATCTTCAGTTCAGCCATTTTCATCACTAAAGTTATAAGGTATTTCTCCTGCCTTCTTGGCATGCCTTCGTGCTGTAGTGGTGAGCACGCTCGACGCGTATTCCAGAGGTCCGTGGTTCGAGACCCGGCGAGAACATTGCTCATTTTTCACTTCTAATCCCGTTCCAAAATAACCTAATGACTCTACAGTGTCCCCCGAATTAAAAGGTGGTGGATGATGATTCTCCGGGATTTGACGATTGTGTCCCCTAAATCCCAATCACCCTTAAAAAGGGGGGAGTATATAAGGTATTTCTTCCACTTTCTTGGCATGACTTCATGGTGTAGTGGTCAGCACGCTCGGCGAGTATTCGAGACATCCGTGGTTCGAGTCCCGGGAAGAGCATTGCTCCTTTTTCATATCTGCTGTTTCAACAAAATGCCTATTGTCTCTACAATGTTACCTCCTTTTAAAAAATTTGCTTGTAAGTGTATAATCATATTTCTCTTCTAAAAGTGTAGGAAGAGTAGTTCAGTATCACTCAAAAGAATAAATGAAAGTTTAGTGTTTTAGTAGTTAAAAAGGTTACATGACGAAAAAAAAATAACGAATATTTAAGTCACTCGAAGTCAGTCCGAAAAACCTACTGAACTATTTATTTGAATCCTAGTTATCGATAAAAGGTTTTCTTTTGAGTAAAGAAGGACATACAACTTTCTTCCCCTCACCGATTACTGAGATTTCAGTTTTAACCAATTAAACTATAGGTAAAAAAAATGAATCAGTTTCAGATCTTAAGTTTTTTTTAGGCCATTGTGATGATACATAGCAGGCATTCGTTTGGAATGATAAATACAAAATATGGCTGTTGCTGATTTCTTCCTTTTCAACTTATTTTCTGTCATCTATAAAATAACTCTCCTCGGGCGACTTTGTTGTCCCACCGTGTGTGTTTTGTCTAAGAGATAAGGTGGGAATGTTCTTAACTAAGAAGCTTTACGCTACGGTGTTTTTAACATGTAAAAGCTTGTAACTGCCGCTAATTTTGTTGAAGATGGTGGCGTAATACAGCGTCTATTTGCTCCCCTTCGACTACGAAGAAATTGAGCAAGAAACGGAAACGCTATCGACTCGTCTCAGTGACTCTGTTGTTAAAGAAAAACACGAGCTCTATTTCGGTACGTTCGAAGAGGTTTACATCCGTATCATAATCTCTTCAAGGATTTAAAAAAGTAAGTAAATAAAACGGAGAACTGTTTTCGAGATATGAAAAACATCTGGAAAAATTTGTTATGTAGGAGCGTATGAATAAATGTGCCTCAAAAATGTTTGAACGGGTTGAGAATTTGAAAGTGCAAGAGGATTTTACCAGTAACCGATAAGACCATATTATCATTTTTCAATAACTTAGGCGTATGCGTGGCATTTTGGCAATTAATATATAAGGTTTATTTTAGATAACATTTGCTCTCGACGGAGTCGTTTATTGTATTGTCTGAGATCTGTACGCTGTCAGTCTTGGCTGTGGGGTATAAGATAAACGAAGGGAGTTGTTAATTAACACCTGTTCTGACAGGTAGCTTAACTTTTCAGTCTATTAAACGTCTGATCTTCTATCTCTTCCTGTACTTAGTGCCTAGAAGCTGCGCCTCCCTCAGAATGGATAGAGATCTGTAGTCTTCAGGCTAAAGTTTTAAGTTCCGCTGTGGAATATTTTTGCGAACCGTTTCTTAGGAGTCGCCTGTAAGGGCTGGTGAAACTTCGGGAGTATCTAAACGCATATTATTATTATTAACTAACACATTATTTTTATGTTAAATTTTCCCTGTAACATATATTTCTTTTTTTTCAGCTTTCGCCAGATTATAAATTAAATCGAGTTTATACAGGGGGCAAGTATGTTATAAAGTTCTAGTTAATTTATGTGTCCTTGGCTACTAGAGCTTTAAGGAGGTGTCTAGCGACTATTCGCTGGTCTTCTTACAACTATAAAATATAAGTCCAAGGAAGGGTTAAAGACTCTTTTATTCACTCAAAGAAACACTCATGGACGCCCCTTTCTCGGGCTTACAGGAAAGCCTCCACTAGAGCTTTAACTTAAGATAGAAAATGGCAAAACTAAACTAACTTCAACTATCTAAACGTTAGCCGAAGCTGCACAAATATAACTAACCAAGTTGGCTCGTAATTAAGCCTCACCGGCGAATAATAATGGACACGTAAGTTTATGGCCCTACGTATTAAGATAAGCTTAAAACAGCGACGTGGCCCCAAGGCAGAACACGCTCTACTAAGAAATTCTGAGCTTTTCTACCTTAGTGACTATACTTCCCTTTACTTGCTAGTCCTACTTCATTTACATCAAATTCGATACTGACCTCTCATTCTGGCAGGGAGTTGCAGGTTAAAAACAAGAATTTAAAGGAAAGAGTTTCAAAATTAAAAATAACTATTAGAAAATTAAAATAATCCCTACAAACAGCGTGGCTAACAACTAAGAAAACGTGGCAACGTACTAGATATGTACTTTATTTCGTGAGACCTCCATTTATATACCAGTCTAGTTCTCTGAGTGATATTCTGAATTTTCTCCCACTTAGGACAACCAGGACTTGGGTTAATTGAATATTGTTATGGATTTCATATTTATTTAGCTGTTTATTTAGAATTGCAATTAAAGTTACTTTATTTTCCCGTGCAACACAGACGATTTTTGAAGAGACGGAAAAATACGTCGGAAAAATAAAAATAAAAGAGCGAGTGCATTTAATATTTAATAAATAAATATCTCGTAATTACTGTTGCCATCCATTAAAATCTAGAAAAATCGAGTTTTTTTAGTGAATAATTAAAAAGCTTATAAAAGCCGAATTGAAACACCATATCTCAGTTGCAGTTGTAGCTGTTTTAAACGAACTGTTTGTTTACTTAATGCTGCTATTGACTGTAGAAATTTCGCTGTGAGATAGAATTAGTTTCTCTGTTTTTGAATTGAGTTTTGCTAAACGTTTGAGATATTGTGATATTGTCCGGTTATCTCTGAAGAAATATTCCAGCATTTTGATTTATTCTTGTGGAAAAAATAAATTTTTGTTAACTTTTTATCGACTTGTGCTTTCAATCTATAACGAACCAGTACGCACGCAACAATATTAAAGTTTCTTGTCGTGGTACAAATATTTAAGTATTTGTATTTTTAAGAAGACACAAAAATTATTCGATAAGTTTGTTAAATCTTAGTTATTCTACGACGTTTAGTTTTAAATAACATTTTACATATTTTAGCTCTTATATGTGGTGTTGGAGATATGTACTTGTAGCTAAGTGCAAAGATAAGAATTCGCCAAAGTATAGAAAGATTTAAAAAAGACATCGCATAACAGTTAATCGTAATAAATTTATAATGTAGTAACATAATTATTTACATAATAACATACATATCCTTTCCAAACAATTATGTAAACCTAATTCTTTATATGTAATTATAACATAAATAATATATTTTTATTTGTAATTTATAATTTTGAGTACTTTGGACTTTTTAAGTAAAACTAAAAGAAATTCAAACGATTTTTATGTGTTTAGTAAGTTTAGAAAATGCTGTTATTTCATCAATTTTTAAGTATATGTTTAAGCTAACACTTCGCATAGCCACTGAGACTCTCTTATTAATTGCATATATAATCATTTTGATTATAGAGCCTGAGTCAAAGTTATGCTTTTAATGCACTCTCTTCCATTCTGTCATCGATTTTAATATGTTAAACACTTTCATGTTCGTTCCTGAGTTTCCGAGTGATGATTTTCATCTCAGTCAACGATATCCCTGCGTACGTCTCTTATATGAAGTGCACATTTGAGATAATATAATGAAATATCACCTCTGAAAGTAAAACATAAATACACCTGGGTATTTAACATCATCTATTAAGAGCGACCATGTCCACAGAAGATAAACAACAGCCTGATCAGACAAGCGATGCTGCCTGTCGTATCGTTGGACGCAGATTCGAACCCTTAAAAATGGCTTACACATACATTTGCGAGTGTATAGTGTCTTTGCTGCATGGAGACAACTGAAATACACGGCGAACCGAAAGTACTCTGGAATGGTTTGGTGATTAAGAAAGACGGATTGGAGATCACCCTTTAACCCGACCACCCAGGTAATCCTTTTTCAGATTCGCGGCGGACGGAGCTGGACAAAGTCATCTATCATTGATACGGTTTCAAAGATCAGGCCAATAACAAACGAAATCCTGTACTCCTCGCCACGATGAAATTCAGACATTTGTTATGATTTTACTGTCAGACAACGCAAACACACAGATTATTACAGCCATATAAAATTCCTACCATTATTCCCACTATTATCATCAGTTCCTGTTAATAAATTAGCACAACAGAGCACTATATAATTTGAAGCGGTTTGAAATGTAAGTGGTTTGAATTTTTTTTTAAATTAAACTCTCAGATTAGCATCTAATCAACAGTAATTAATCTGAACCTGTTGACGAGTTATCATCGTTCCCAACTATTTAACTGTCAACACGAAAGGCAAGTCAAATTTTAAGCGCCACTTCTCGTCGTTAATAACGGAAAATTAGAACGCAAACAACATAAAAGGACGAATTATCGCATAAAATTATTACTAAAATGAGGCTGCTTGCTATGTAACCATGTTCAAGGAAATCTTTACGGTGCAAAAACTTTAACTGAAAATTAAATACGTAGCCAGTCCACGTTGTAATGAAACTATTAAATGACTTGCTGATAGCACAGCTACTATTTAATTTTTACCTTACACAATTTTAGCGGGAATTACTTCTCTGCAAAGCAGCCGCAATACGGCGATTACTCCAATAGACGAAAATTCAAGTAAAAATCCTGCTTTTAAACTATAAGTTTCTGGTCCGAGCGAAAACTGTGACATGAGTCGAGAACAATTGTCAGGATTTATCAGTTTATTTTTTATTAATGGTTAATTTTGAGTTAAAGTACTTTTCTGTCGATCTCTTTTCATGCCATTAAATGAGATAGCAGGCGTTTATTCAGATTGCGGGAGAAAGAAATGCTATTTAAGCGAAGGCATCACAAGTTGATTTTAGAGCGTGTTCTGCATACATGAGGCTATTTATAGAGATTTAATTCTGTGCCATTGATTGCTTCCAGACATTCGGCTTGTCTCGCCGGTTTTCTACAAACCAGAGCCTTCCTGTGCGTTGCTTTATCCTATGAGCTGTTAGGCTAATCTAACTACATTTGATTTTAGTTCAATATTACATATTTAAGTTAAGCCAGAACTGCTGGCTCGTGTAAATTCAAGCTGGGTCATTGTTACTTATTTGTGTTCAAATAAAAGGGTCTATACACACTTCTTCTGACTTTTGTCTGTGTCATAAGATTTGAAAATAATTCTTCTACAGTCCTTTATAGAGTTAGTTAGTGTATTCCTAATAATACTAGACTCTGTAAGATTGGAAATAAATAGATACAGGACTGCATGAAGAGAATAATAAACTAATCTGGAAATATTTTTTTGTTTAACATAGGAAATGGCCGGCATATCATAAACGCACAAGACAAATGTAACCTCCTTTAAGCTAAAATCTTTATTGTGATCAAAGAATCTCATTTTTTACCTACCATAAACCTTTTCAAAACAAATAAGATGATTCTTTGAGGAAGTTTTGTCACAAAGCCTAGAGTGTCAGATTAAATTCGTTTTGGCTTAATCTAAACGTCAGCCTAAACTTCATAGAGGTTCTTTTTACCTTTTCAATACAAAATACTAAGTGAATATATCAGCGTAAAACAATTAAAGAATTTATATGAACTTCAGCATAAAGTTCTGGAAATAAATTAACAAACAACATCCACTACATGTGGAATGTGCTGACAACAAAGATTCAAAGTATTTGCAAATAAAAGGTTAAATATAAAGCCTAATAACCGGGTACCGCTTTCCATGACTACTAATTTAATTTTAATTAGAGACACTCTGTAGTTTGTAGCAACAGAGCTGAAGGAAGAAAACAACAGAGAAGTCTTAAAGCAACAGGGAGATGTTGCTAACCATCTATTTTAAATTTAGACCCTCGTTCTCATTTTAAAATCACTTCGCATATATATTCGGATGAAGTAGGCGAAAGATGCAGGAATGATTCGGCAAAAGAAATATCCTGCTAATTAACGTAGATCTTACAAACTCAGTAAAATAATTTCTACAATTCCGGAAAGAGTCTAAGTCTATATCAGCCAAAAAACTGCTTATTCATTTAACATTTACGAAAAGGTATTAAAGTTCCAGTTCCTTTTAGTATTACGTAAATTAGTTTTCTTTCTGTTTTTCAGTTTCAGCTTTCATTAGCAATCTACGAAATACATTCATCGACACCAACAGTTTCCAGTTTCTTTCAAGGCACGCGATTTTAACCTAAGGTCTACGTGACACAAGAAATGGATAAAGAAATTGTTTATTTAGTTTTTTTTCTTCAGATTTATACGTCTGCCACCGCTTCCTAGACTTGTTTCGTGTTACATAAATGTCCTTAGAAGGAAATGACTGCTGTTTCTACTTGGATCGAATCATTTAAGTCGGCAGACATTGCGCAGGCGAAAGATAAGTACAGCAGAAGAACAGTCTACTCGGCAAAGGAAACAGGATTTCTTTCTCGAGCAGAGAACTTAATCGTCATAAAGTTTTATCTTTCTCAAAGCTAAGAATACGACACACGGGTGCACATATCTAAAGACATTAAGAAGTTTCTTAAAGAAGACGTAACTCCGGTGAGTTCGTACGTAAATGATTCGCCGCTTCCTTGATTTCTTTTAAAGGCATTTTGATGGCATCCCAGTAGTGAGAATGTCTTTGTATAACAGCTATAAAAATCCAAAACTAGAAGATTAATTCGGATAAGAGAAATAAATTTTCAATCATTTTCATATCCTAAATTTTTCTTTTATTCGCAGCTGGTTTTGAAGAATCAAGACATAGTTTCGAAACTACAAAAAACATGCTCTTGAGGTTAAAACTCCAGTTGTTTGAAGTAACAAAGAAAGAATCAAAATGGATACTTTCGGACCAGGAAAAGCTCTATTTAAACTCGTACATGTAATCAATCTTTTCACTCTATCTTCTTTAGCGTGTATACGAACCAATTTCTCTCATAAAGGCCTCCACGAAGGCATCTATTCCTTCAGGCAGGTAGCCCTCATGTGCTTTGCCATAACTAAATAAACAAACCTGTCTCCTACTGCAATAAATCTTATTATAATGCATCTAGATTTCAAAATTGTGGGTTATTATCGCATTCTCTCGTTCGTTTTTTCGTGGTTTAAGTAGTAATCATATCCAACTAGCAGCTGGAAGCTTCACGGTTCGGATAAAGCACAACTGATTTTTCATGTGTCTTGCAAATGTCTTGAGTGGTGCACGAATCGAAATATGGTATACGGCAATGCGGCTGTATGTACGTGCGCTCGACTGACTCTCTTTTATCATCCCTTTCACTCATCAAGTGCCAGAGAATGTGAGAAATTATCGCCTTTCTTCGCATGTCAACTCGTGGTTTAGGTACTTTGTACACAGTCCAGTCACATTAATGTGACCATCTGTCAAAAGCCAGAATAACCACCTTTCGCAGAGCGGACTGCTGCGAGACGTGCAGGAAGAGAGTCACATAGGTCCCTGAAGGTGTTCTCTGGGATGTTGAGCCATGCCGACTCTAATGCCGTGGCCAGCTGCGCTAGATTACGCGGCTGAGGATCCATGGCGCGAACAACTCGATCGAGATGGTCCCACAGATGCTCGATTGGGTTTAAGTCAGGTGAGTTTGCTGGCCAGGGGAGGACGGTAAACTCATCCTGGTGCTCTTCGAACCACGCACGTACACTGGCAGCTGTATGGCACCTCGCATTGTCCTGCTGGAAGATGCCATCATCCTGAGGAAAAACAATGCGCATGTAGGGGTGAACATGGTCCGCAAGGACAGATGCGTACTTGTATTGATCCATTGTGCCTTCCACAATGATCAGTGAACCTAGAGAATGCCAGGAAAACATTCCCCAGACCATAATGCTCCCGCCTCCAGCTTGGACCGTTCCGGCAATGGTTGCAGGGTGGTTCCTTTCAGAGGTTTCACGCCTTATACGCCAACGTCCATCTGTCCGATGGAGCATAAAACGCGATTCATCCGAAAACGCAACCTGTCGCCACTCAGTGGACGTCCAGCTGCTGTACTGGCGTGCAAATTCTAGCCTTCGCCGTCGATGAACAGCAGTCAGCATAGGTGCACGAACCAGGCGTCTGCTTCGGAGGCCCAGACGCAGCAATGTTCGCTGAATAGTACTTTGGGAGACACTTTTGGTAGCCCCTTGGTTCATTTTGGTGGTCAGTTGCTCAACGGTAGCCCGTCTATCTGCCCGAACGCATCTCCGCAACCGTCGTTCGCCTCTGTCATCTATGGCCCGTGGTGCACCACATTTGCCACGTCGCTGATTTTGGACAGTCCCATTTTGCCATGCACGGTACACTTTTACCACGGCGGCACGCGAACAGTTCACAAACTCAGCCGTTTCGGAAATGCTTCCACCCTTGGCCCGAAAGCCAATGATCATGCCCTTTTGGAAGTCGGATAAATCGCTTCGTGTCTGCATTACGCCAACGATTGAAATGTTTTCCGAAGCCCTCACACACCCTTTACATACGCTCAACTGCACTGTGCTGCCACCTGCCTTCTGTGATTGGTTATTTAACTCTGACATATAAAGTACGTGGTGGTCACATTAATGTGACTGGACTGTGTATGTCCAACAATAATCAAAACAATGACGTTCTCATAACATTACATCGTCATACTAACAATAACTAACGAAACAGTTGACCTTATAAGCGCTGTGAAAGCAGTGTCAGTATTTTGAGGGCTTTTTATCACTATTAAGTATGGTATTTTAAGACGTTGTTCCTCTATATTTCCCAAAATTGGAAGTTAAATCATAATTTCTTTTTAGAAGCATATTAATTTTTCAGAGTGAAATTGGAGCCTTTGCTAGCCGTTCACCCTCACTTGCCTGACCCTTGTCCTGGCTCTGATTGAAATTTTTAATGAAAGTGGTTTGGTATTGTTTATTTAATTATGATAAAGCTCTCGAGGACTCCCGTGTCTCAGGGCAGAGGATGGTTTTTTTGGAAGACCTTTCTAGATGAAACTGCCTCGTGTACACGTTTCACATGAGGTAAAAAAAGAAAACACCCATGCAGCCAGGCCGTTCGCCGGTATTCTGATCTCGGAGCGAGCTACCAGTGTTCAGCGACTTTACCCTTCGGCCGTTGGTGGGCCTTAATGAAAGAGCAACATGAAGACAACAAATCTTGCAAAATTTGTGTTTTCAAGTAAGACAGAATTCATTAGAAGCAGCAAAATAATGTGATTGACAATGTGTAATTAAAGACAGGAAAATGCTACAGAATTTAATTTTCCCATTCAAAGAAGCGTATATTTACGTTATAATGTTCCTCCCTTCTTCGTCTATGTTGAATGTAGAGTAACCTAATGAACTGTGGAGCAACTTATCCCCGAGTTCGCGTGTTATAACAACAAAGTCTAGAGAAGGGTTAAAATACCCTATTATCACTCAAAGAAATAGTAACAGATGGCTCCTTTTCGGCTTACAGGAAAGCCTTCACTCGGGCTTTAAATCAAGAGAGAAAGTAAGAAACTAATGCAATACTAAACTAAACTGACTTAGCCGAAGCTAGACATAAATACCTAACTTAGCTGGCCCTTAATTTAACCTAGCCTGTGATTGTCAACAGGCACGTACAATACAGCCTCGTGTAGCAGATTTAATACCGAAGAAGTCTGACGGCAAACACGAGCTACTAAGGTCTACTAAACTCTCTCTTCTTGAAGTAAGCTGAACTTTCCTTAAATACTCCTTCCAACTCATTTGCATACAACACGATATTCAAAACGCATTTTCGTAGGGAATAGTGGATCGGAAACGAGAATAGACAGTAAAGCATGCTTAAACTTCAAATAACTGTTAACTTAAAGTAACATCTACAACGTAATACTTCAAAATTATAAATCGAAAAAGGAGGATACTTGCGTATTATTATAACCATCTTAGCAGAAGTAGCCACATTTTCACAATGTGCCAAATTAAGACAACCATGCTCATAACAATTCTTCAGTCAAACAACGTAGCTATTTTCGTATACGTTCTTTTTGTTATATTCAGAGTACTAACAGCTTTTATAGATAGATCGTGATATTTTTCGCTTTAAATTCAATTTTAAAGTTTTTGCTTGTGGAATTCGTCGGAATGGAAGAAACTAGGGCAACATTTTAGCAGGAATATATTGCTTTTCCGCAGAATCTCTAATGTTGAGATACGTTTGGAAGGCAACAGGTGCGCAATGCCGAGATTATACGCGATGTTGAGTTTGTGCAATTTTCTGATACTTTTCCAAGTGCAAACAGACTTGTAATCCTTATTTACAGACTTAAAACAGACTTATAATCCTTATTTAATAATTAAAATTTCTTTTTGAAATTGCTAAAGCGAGCTTTCTTTTAACATGTTGATAATATTATTTTACAAACAGAACACGTACACAAATGTTTTAAGCGTTATCTTAATTTTAAAGAGGAAAATACTGAAATATGTTAAACTTTACTAATTTATCCATGGTTTACTTTTTGATTCTGAAAACAATTACTCTGGTTTGCTTTTCAATGGAAGAAAATGTTTCTGGTTTTCTTCGAAACTATTGAATATTTTCTTGCTTGCCTGGGCGAAGATCTGGGACGTAAGCCACCCCTCTCAGGCCACTTTCCTTCTCCTTCAACCTAAAAAAAAGATCATATTTCAGTTTTAATACTATCAATGACAAGAAATTATTGTCTAATGCAGTCTCTCCACTAATGATTGATTTTCCTCAATTTGTTTATGAAGTGTGAGCTGGAAAATCATATCTAATCTAGAGTGGATGAAGAAAACGAAAACATTTTACTTCTTCTTTTCCGCGGAAAGGGTGCGGATAGAGGTCACGTTCCCCTCATTGGAACAAACACGACGGGAAATTTCTCACGACGACCCTCTGGAATGCAAATTACAGAACAAG
>KK122468.1:110228-129287 GCA_000611955.2 Stegodyphus mimosarum | reverse complement strand
AGAGAGTCCAGTGACATTTGTTTCACGAATAAATAGTCACGCATGGCGGACACTGTATGAGGATTGCGGTTTTTCTCATCAGAATTGGTATTCCAAGCATAGATTTCGATCTTCTTCCCCTTTTGAAGAATTTGTAATTGAAATCATTTAAACTGAAAATCATAAATATTTTGAGATGAAAAGTTCCGAAAAAGCATTGAATTTCGCGAAAATTACAAAGCAATGTGTTAACAACTAAAGATGTTGCCCTGAATTTAAAAAGACAAAAAATTCCAATTAGAAAAATGTCAAATGTAACACGAAAAGTTACTTTTGACGTAATAAAATTCGATTATATTGAAATACAATGGGGTTAAATAAATCTATGTATTTATACATAGACTATGTATATAATTATACTTACAATACTTAATTTTACTTAATTATACTAATAATATACTAATTAGTATTATACTTAATTTTACTAATAATATTATTAAGTATAAATAATTATAATAATTATACTTAATAATACTTAATTATACTAATAATATTATTAAGTATATAATAATTATACTTAATAATACTTAATTATACTAATAAATTTAGAAAGAGAAAAAATTCAAATTAGAAAAATGTCAAATGTAACATGAAAATTTACTTTTGACGTAATAAAATTCGATTATATTGAAATACAGGGGGATTAAATAAATCTATGTATTTATACATAGACTAAGTATATAATTATATTAAACAATGATGTAAATAAACTAAAATCAGTAAGAGTATAATAGTATTAAAGTTGTAGAGTCATTAGGTTATTTCGAGGCAGGAGGCGTGGAAAATGAGAAATGCCGTTGTTGGGACTAGAGCCTGAACCTTTCAAATACGCTCCGAGTGTGCTACCGTTACACCACAAAGGCATGCAGAAGGAAGGAAAAAATACCTTATAAACTTTCGCAAATCAAATTATCTACCTTGTTAAAGATGTTTAAAAATCTTGAAAGACAAAAGATAAGCACAAAAGTACCTATGATCCAAAATATATGAGAAATTTCAATGATAAAAGAAAGAATTATTTCGATATGCTTCTCATCATTACGATGATAAAGCATGATGCACATAAGGAAGTGTTGTAGAATATGTTGAGTACAGGAATAGTTATCGCAAAAACGTAACCTAGAATACCAGTATTAATAGTAATAATAATAAACAGTTCAGAACTATAGTGGCAGCGATTGGAAAATTTCGAAGATTTTAATACACCACAATGGCACTTCATTTTCAAACATTTCCCGCATTCAGAACTCAGATAATCGATTGTTTAAAGGTCGATGCATGGCTATTTGAGATTTAACTTCTTATAAAGGTATTGCATGAATTCGTTTTCGATGACTTTTCTACACAGGAATTTTATTTTGTGGATGCCATGATTCAAACTAAGGCTATTCCCATCCATTTCTAAACAGTTGGTCTTGGTCATTGTGGAAACAAAACTGTCCATCATGTATGTGATAAAAGTATTCCCCTTCGGAAACAATGGATTTCCCTGCGAAGGGAGAAGCTCTAGGTATCTTCTCTACCTAATCGACTTTATTATCCTTCCAATTAAGTTCGCGGATTTTCGCTAACATAATTAAACGGGGAGCTTGTGATCGTCTGCCACGAAAGACTAGACGAAAATGGAAACCCTTACTCCTGAAGCAACATTTTCCTCATTTCCTGTTATCAACGGTCTCATCCTGGTGTCGCTTCTGAATCGTTTCATGTTACGACATTAACGAAATCGGTAACAAAGAAAACCTTTTTTTTTTTGTAATTCTTGCTAGCTTGAAGAGTTTTTTCTTAATTATTATTTTCTCTACCAGAGAATTCTATTTGATGCAGGAAATAATCTGAATGTTGAAGGCAATGTTGATAGCATACTTGCTAGCGACGGTATATTTGCAGTTTTGGCTGATTTTAATACTTTTCAATTCTCATTGACAAGCAGGTTAATGCTTCACTGATAAAATGGCACTAAGCACACTCATTGTTGAATGAATTTTTTGTTCTTTTATATTTTTCTTTAAGAAATGCATCCTAGCTAGACTGAGAAGAGAGGAGCCAATGCAACGTGTCCAAGATGAAAGTTTGGTTCAGAATAATTTGGATTAGTTTTGCGTGTAATCCTTATTGTTCGTTAGAAGATTCGATTTTTCAAATTCGAATTTCTTAATTGGCTGGAACATTCCGTAAACCTCTGCTTTACGTAAGAATCATATTATAGTGATTAAGTTTAGAAATGACGCAGTTTGGAAAGGTTTATTATAAGCAGTTGCTATTTTTAGACCGAAAAAGGGAAATATTCAGGTTAAAATGGAGAGTTATGGGACTTGTAAACTTTAATTTCAAGTTTGAAACATTTAAAAACAAGTTGTTAAAGGTATATATTTTTAAATGCTCTAGTATTCACATAAATATTAAAAGAAATTACTAGGAAAGAAATTATCTGGTATTTGGACCATTCTGGCGTATTAAAATATAATTTTACGTACTTCAAAACTGTTTAATTTTTCAGATTTCCGAAAAGATAAAAAGATAGCGTAATCAATATTTAAGTATTATTGTCTCAGAATTTATAACGTTGCGAAATAGCTTTACATTTCGAGATTCTAAGTGTCTGTGAATTTATACTTAACAATTGAAAGTTACTCTGAGAAAAAGATAAAAAATATTTTTCCTTTTGGTAGTAAAGTAAACCGGTACCTTATTCAGAAGTTTGAAATTAAAATTTCAAACTTCAGCGAGCTGTGGAAGCTTCTTTCAAACTATTGTTCCGAGCAGCCATATAAATGTAAATTTTTCCTGCCTTTCGTTACGAAGGTGTAAAGAAAGCGGTCGCGAAGCGAAAAGAATTTCTCTTCTTTTCTCTTTGTGTTACGCAAAGAGTTGTAGAAAAAGATTTAATAAAAAAAAAACCAAAATTCAGGCGAATGAATAAAGACTTTTAAAATGTAGGCCAATTAGTGGTAAAATTAATGAGGCTTTAGTAAAACAGAATTCTAAAGTTTTTTATTACAGATTTCTAGGCTGAAGAATTGCCATTATGTATCTTTTTAAAAGAAAGTAACACATCCTGCAGTTTTTATACATCAGAGAATTAGAAGGTGTCTTTTTAACATGATAAAATATTCAAATAACATATTATGTAATATAATTTATTTCTTCCTTCCCTAACACTGCCCACCAGCGGACGACAGGCAAAGTCGCTAAACACTGGTAGTTCCGACCTGGGTTCGGTTCCAGGTAAAGGCTGCATGGGCGCTATCGTCCTTTTTCCCGTGTGTAACGTGTATATGAGCCAGTTCCCTTAGAAAATCCTCCACGAAGGCTTCCCTTCTCCAAGGCAGATAGCCCTTGCGTGCTTTGTCATAATTAAATTAGCAAAACCAACCTTTTCTAACTTCACGCGAAGTTTTTAATTTTCTACCGTTTCATGCAACTTTTATCCGTTTATGAATTACAAATGAAAAGAATACGACCCGATCCACCTGGTCTAAAAATAGATCTTATGATCTGGTTTGGATCGCCCCTAAATTCACCCAAAATAAGGAATCCCATCGCAAAACCACATTCAAGCACAATCACAATATTAAAGCACAAACTATAAACACGCAATTAACACATATCAAATAAAAAGAAACAAGAACATATAGAATTAAAAAATCACAAGGCATTAAAATTAGTATCTAAGTAAGTCAAAATGAACAAAATTACAAGTAAACACTTCAAATCAAATCAATAAAATTCTAAAATCTCTAAAATACAAATAAAAATACAATAAAAGACAATTTTTAGTGAATACAGTTATAATTTCGATTAGATAAAAACACCACATGCACTCCGATTACTGTTAATAACTCCTACAATCTTTTACAAAATTTACGCAATTTATTATAGCTTATATTTTCAAAATTAGCAATTTTTATTTGCTGTCGGACAATTTTTGTTAATTTACGTTCAAAAGCGAAGTGCCTGTGGAGCCATGGAAATTACAAGCTAAGCATCTCCCAGCATTCTTCGAGCATGCTTTCGTAGTGTAAAGGTTAACACAATCGGCGCGTGTTCGAGAGGTCCAGGTTCGAGTCCCGGAGAAGCTTTGCTCATTTTTCACATCTCCTGCTTTAAAATAATCTAATAACTCTATAGTGGCGCCCGAACAAAAAGGTGGTGTATGATGATTCTTCACCACAGGATTTGGCGACTGGGTTCCCTAGTCCCCACTCGCCTCTCTCTTTCCAGCATGCCTTCGTGGTGTAACGATTAGCACATTCGGCGCGTATTCGAGAGGTCCAGGTTCGAGGCCCAGGGCACTGCTCATTTTTCACATCTCCCTCTTCGAAAGAAAAACGTAATGTATCTACACGATTTTCACTATTTAATTCCGCTATATATATACCATTTATGATTTTATGTTGAATAATGATGAGTGATTCTGATATTAGCACAGAAAGAAAAATATATATCAATATTAATTACATTGTTGTAGTAACTATACTTCTCGGTAGATAGTTTAAAATGTAAGTAGCTTGGTCAAAGCAAGATATGTCTCTATTTACGGCTCTCTCAAAATGCAGAAATGTGAATTTTTATGAAAATCTTATAAAAAAAATTGATGCCGACATTATCGAGAAACATACATTCCGTACCTGAAATGAAATTATTGAGAATTTACCTCTAAAACGCGCCTGGAGGATTTTTTGAATTATATTTTCATCATTCACAAATTTTTAAAGAATCTTAAATCGGCCAAGTTATTGCCACTTACATTTAAATAATTTGGAGTTTTAAAGTATATTTCATGTTATGCCAAATGTCTCAGTCAGAAACGAATTCTTCGTTATTCTTATGGCCATTCGTACAATACCAAACTCTGAGTTATTGAACATTAGCATAAAATTTTTATACGAGAAATAGTTTAAAGTTGTAATGTTAAAATTATGTTTTATCTTTATTATAATTATATCTTTTCGTATATGATATCTTCTGTAAATCTGAGAGAATAAAACACGCTATCATCATGTGTGACAGCCGTGTAACTTATGAATGATGATATCAATAATCTGAGGCTTGGTGCCCCCAGTTCTATGCAGAATGAGCATATTACGCCAAAATATACTGACCTTCAAAGTTAGTGCTGTCATTACCAGCAGAGAACGTCGCTGGCGATCTTATGATGTCATTAAGTCAAGATAAAATGATTGTTCGTTTTGAATTACATAGACGGGCACAGTTGAGCCTTATAAGTCATTTAATTCACAATATTTTATAGGCTATTTGTGGAATATTTCTTGAAATTACTATAGTAATATTTTAAGCAATTTCTTTCTTTAACAGATAAGTTTTTCTTTCCAAAATAGGTTTAACGTAAGGTAACTATAAACAGAATGAAAAGAAATATTGCCAAATTTAAAAAAAAAATGATGTTGCAAAACTAATCATGATTTTGAGCACTTAGAGATAATTAAAAAGTTTCAGAATCATCTTTTGAATATCACCAAAGTATTCAAATAAAGCATTCTCAGTTTAAAGGTTACTTAGAGTAGCCTGTGTCCCTTTGAACATCATTTTCCGGAGTTTTAAATAGCAACTTGCGGTTCATGGTCTAGAACAAGAGTAGCCATACCTTTGCTTCTAATCCTCGGGAGTACAAGAAAATGTAGTTCTGGAATCTAAAAGTACAAGTTTTAAAATAAAATAGTAAAGCGTTTTAAAAACCTTTCATCAAAGTTGACGATTAGAACGTAGTCTAATACCTTAAGACTTAGCGATAAGTAGTTCTTAAGACTTAGCGATTAGTTCGTCTAGTAGCATCTGCAAGACTTTAGCTTTCAGTTACAACAGAAAAACATTCAAGTTTCATTTTTCTTTTGTGCTTTCATTTCATACTTAGTTGGACAAATCCGCCAATAACAAAAAGTTATCCGTTCTAAAACATAAATTTGCGTTTGGGGGTTGAAATCTGTAACCTGATCAGATGGCTCCTGTTGTGTTGTTTGTAATCTTCATGATCTTGACCAGATTTTTATATCAGGCCCATGAATTTTAATGTCGCCATAATAGAACATTTGGTAATTGGCCTTGGGCACCTTTATAGATGACATAGATATGAAATTACCCGGTTCCAAAACTTTAGTAACCCTATCAGAGGCTGTAAAACTCACGCCGACTTTTTTCCACAAGACGACTCCCATTACGAGCATCGCCAGACAGGACAGAGTACTCACTGTCGAGTAGAGTGTGATGTTAAAATGTACCGCCAAGATCTACTCAAGCCCCCTATGTTGAGAGGCCACCTTATGTTGGCGGAAGGCCCCCTATGTTGGGAGGCAGCTTTGTGGCGGTCTCGTTAGCCGATCCCCATCCGGGGAAATTTAACACCCCTCTACCGCGCTCAAGAAAGTAAGTCCTGTCTTACCTCCATGACCGCGCTGAGGTGGACCCATAGAGGGGGACCTTTATCGCTGACAGCATGATTTACCCATCTTCTTCTAATTTGCATGCATAACATGATGGAGGATAGACTCAGAAGTCTCCATTCCCTCATTTCTGCCCAGCAACTGCTCGGGGAGATGATATTTCTTGATGGTATTTTGAGTGTACCCTTACCGCAAAGACACTTTCAGATTTTACTATTTGCTAATTGTTGAACGAGTTGTAAATTTAAAGGATATTTTTTCAAATTATTATCCAGGATCCATGTTTCTGATCAAGAAAAGTGTTCTCCCAATTAATTATTACATTAAATAGTGAGATGTTGAGTGGCCTTAAAGATAACAGTTTTATGCTTTTCATTATGAATTACAATAGTATAATAGTGTGGTATCCAAGCGGAGAGAGAAAATGTCCTGTAAGCTTTTCATAACTTAGCATGGAACTTCCCATTTTTATTTTCTTACGTTTTCCTATATTGCTCTCTTGCTAGAAGTGACAGGAAAAATCTTTTCCTTTCCTCAAAAAAGGGTTGAAAGCGTTCTTCTTCAGGTCTTCTTCATGTTGCTATGCCAACGGTCCTGAAGAGAAATCCTTCCTTCTTCCATATCCTCGAACTTAGTTTATCTACATTTCCCTTTTTTATCCTTCTTAGAATTTTTCTCGGGTAGGAGAAGACATCCAACTCGATGAATGGCGCCCAGGAGTACCCAAGGCATTTCTAACCACCCACGCCACCATTCATCGTCTTTGAACGGGTCACCACTGTCATCAGCGATGAATGAATTCGAAGATTTTGAAAAGCGCTTTTATGTTTTCTTAAGACTTGAAATTTTGAATATTACATTTTTGCATAATGTGTGCATTAAATATATAGGGACCTAGGAAATCAAGATTATCCCAAAGAGGATACAGAGTATTTTATTTTCTTGAGTATGAGCAGTTTCAGATATAAGATTATATTTAATTCTGAAAGTGTTTTATAGAGAATATTAGTCTGCATAGAGCCGAACATGACGCTTTGCAACAATTATTATTAAGTTTGACAAATAGTTTAAACGTTGTCTTTTCTTCATTAGACTCCTATCACATGTTTACATAGATTATGCAAATTAAGAGCACGTGAGTTTAAAAGCTAATTAAATACTACTTATGCAATTCATGTCTAGTATAGCGAGAACCTGCCGTACTCTTAGGAGAATTTAGAGACATTCTATGTTTATTGGAGTCGCAGCGTTTCCCGTTTGTCGTTCGAAGGATTGTAAGTGACATGAGATGTGAAGAAAAACCAGATGTCTTGCTTAAGAGATATTATTGGGTAATAGGTATAACGGCATTAAGCGTTTTATTATTATGAACATTATTATTATTATTATTATAAGTCTAATAATGTAAGAATATAAGAAAGGGGCTATTAGTCTTAAAATAGGATTTTGCGTCAGTTCTCTATAAACGGCATATTACTTTTCAAATTTTTGCCACCCAATATTATCGCCCTGTATTATTTTCAACGAAATTAAATAATGAAAAATCTGCATGTATGTGTGTATGTATCTGGTAAAGTGAAAAACTGGGTTAGAACATAGACCCATCAAATTTTGAATAATGTAGTCCTTCCCCCGAACATGTGCACTGGGAAGCCCGAATTTTGGATTTCGATTTTGATTTATTTCCTATTTGTAGAACTTTAATACATTTTTATCTAACAGACTCAACGATTTAAAAGCGAGCGGTGGCAATACTGTTCAGAATAAAACGTTCTTATTTCAGTCGCGCAAGACTGTTGCCGTTCGGAAAAATGTAAGATATTTATCTTTTAGTTTCAGTTTTAGTATCGAAATATGTCTGGCACAAAGAGGTTATAATAAGTAGAGTAAGCCTTCCACGTATATCCCATGCAATGAAAATAAAATTATGAAATGTCACGGTATGATGTCACGACTTATCGTGACCGCTGCCATAAGAGGACTTCTGGTTGCTTTTGTTACATTCTAATCTGCGTTGTTTACACGTTAACTTTTCATCATTGAACGTTTCTAAGTTTTCCGTTCTAATTTTAGTACGCAACCTAACGGTTCTCGTACTTAGTATATAGAAAAATCACAAGTACTGCAAATAACTCTTTCAAATTTATTAAAGTCTTAATACACGAAAATATGTAAACAAGTAACTATAACACAAACGTATACGTGATAAAAGCTGGAAAATCAGTGGACATTTTAATGGTATTTTATGCAAATTATGCCTAAAGACACTTGAGCCTGCAGACGTTGATATTTATTTTCAAATTCAGTGTCATTTTATAACAATATGTTTCGTAGTCTTACTCTAACGCTTTATAAGTTTAGATGTCAAGTTGCTGACATTTCCTTGGCTTCACTTTTGTGACGTCCGGCTCCATCTGTTCAAATCCCCTTAGTCTGGCAACCTCTAACACTCTATCGGAAACACTAAAGATATCCTCTTTGTAAATATTTTGTAATTTTTTTTTGTTGAATTGAATTTAATGGGGCTATGATGAGCTGAAAAAATACTGCAAATATATTATGCTTATTCATGAAGTTAATAAGGTCAAAACATTGGTTAGCAGCAGTGAGTGCAAGAGCAGACTGGTAACCTGCGAGCTCAGCTAGAGCGTAAAAATCACTAACAAAGTATTTTGAGCGACCATTAAAATCGGAAACCTTTCAGAATTTTTTTTAATTATTATTTTGAACGTTATTGGCAAGACGTTAAGCGATATTTTGTGTTGTATGTTATCGTTTCAGCTGTTACCTGCCAACAGTGAACACATAAGATTTTAGAATAGAAGAGAAACACGTCAATGTGACAATGTGAGATTTAGCATGTTTAGTGAATGATTTTAAGTCCAATCCAGTCCTTCCTAACGCTTTAAAAACTCTATTAACATAATTCTTAGTTTTTTTTGCCGATAGATGGCGTTGCCTCCTCGCGCATGGTACTACCCGAGGGTATAAAAAGCCGTTACTGAGGTTGCTTTCCCTTTCTAGAAATTTCGTTCTTCTGATGAGGAGTAACCTGTAGACGCCCTTGAAATCGATTGAGTGTTTTAATAAATGTACGCCAAATACAATGTTGTTTCAGCGATTTTGTCATAAGATTTTGTTGAACTTTAAATACGTGTTTGACTGCGAGTTAATTGTAATCAAGGCTATAAATCGCGAACAGCAAATAGATGCTGCTGCAAGAACTACCGTTAGGTAAGCTTAATCTGAAAGAACAGCTCTGTAATAAAGTTTCAGTTTGATTTGTTGAAGCTGTATCGTGAGAGATATTAAACTATCTGCATAGCGTATCTTGACAGGAAAATAATTATGTATTTTCGTTAATGTAATTGCTAACGCATAAGTAATAAATTGTTTTAAAGTATTTTTTAATGTCAACCTGCCCATTGGCTTTCATTACGTCATTTTAAGTAAAATTAATTTCACAAAATATCCTGCCCCTGTTTATGTTACGTAATTTGTTCATCTATATTAAATTATTTTATTCCTGTTTTCGAGGGACTGCTGAGTTATATATTACTCCTTTTATGATTAATAGATTTTACACCATGTATGATCTTTAAATATCGTACAAAACCTGCCTTAGAGAATACCTACTTTTCTGTGAAGAAGACACGTATTGAAGGCTTATTTCTACTCAACTAGCGAAGCGAAAATGTGTCGAGGAAAGCTGACTGTATTGAAAGAACTTTATCTCCCTTATCAGCAGCATGGATCCGAAAACATACATATTTCGCTAGGTAAGCATATACAGGCTGTTGGCACATTTTTTCGAAGAGTTTGCTTTGCTATAAAAATAGCTTGCTTGGAAAAAAAAACTTGTTAATTGCTATATTTTTGAAAGTGTAAATTATCGTCTGCTAGTTGACAATTTTATTTTCATGGAAAATAGCACTTTTAAAGAAGAATGCACATAAGGCTATGTTTGTGCTCTTTCCGCAGAAAATGATTCTTATTTAGTTATTGAAAAAAAGCTATGAAAGCCATGATTTTTTGTGTCTAAAGCAACGATAGATAATATTGTTAATAAGACAGGGAGACTCTTCAAACGTTTGACTTCAAAGAGAAAAATGATTCAAAATACATAGCCAAGGAAAAAAAGAAATGCTTCAAATGTCGCAAAGGTAAGAAATTTAATGTTCAAAGAAACTCTTCGGAATCAAAGGAATCTTCTGATTCATAATCATTAAAACGCTCGGTATCAGCTACAAACAAAGTGATCAGTACCGATTTGAATCTTAAAAAGGCAAAAAAAGGTAATATGCATCGACGACAAATTACGACACGACATATCGCCGAAACTAGAACGTGCTGCAGAATTCTCAATGAGAAACAATTATTCGGATAAAAATGAAAAATGTTGTCAAAATAGATCCATCTTTAGTACATTTAAATGATCGCCGTAAAAAGAGATCCATTTATTGTCATCAAAGAGAAGAAAAATTCTTAGAACATAATTCAAAGAATCTAAAGAAAATTTTTCAAACGGTATGTTTGTTGTTAGTTTTTGATATAACGACAGATAAAAATCAAAGAAGGTACAGAGAACAGTTGAAGTCAACTGCTCGTATTATCAGAAATATATTTCATACCAAGTTTTCAAATATGAAATAACTTCTTTCTACCCATAGTGCCATCCATCAGTAGAACTGCATCAAGACAAAGCAGCCGCAAGTCAAAATCTACTGTTAGTTTCCTGGAAAAATGGAACGAGAAACGTGTATCAAGGCCATACCCTTCACTCTTATGCCTGCTAAATCTTCTGGTGTATCATCCACGGAATTTTGTGCTTTTCTACTTTTGAAAAAGCTAATTGTCTAAACGTCGACCTACAAGCCTCCTTGGACTCTGGAAAGCTGTTCAAGAGGAATGGGATAAAGTACCTTTTCTGCTCCCAAAAAAAGCTTTATTGTCTTGGAAATTACAATAGAAAAGAATAAGGATTATTAAGTGGAACATTTAAAACACAAACCTTTTAGGTAAAATATTTCTATAAATACAATGAAAATTGTCTAAAAATGTACAAACAATCTCTGTATTATATGTTTTTTTTTTTCAGTTTTCAGACCCATACTCTCTCATTTCAAATTAAAAAAGTGATTTCTGCCTAACATAGAGGACAAAAATATTGACACGCTTTGGTACAGCTTTATGCAGAAAATCCTTTCAGTCAGTTATATTGGGTGTCCACGAAGCTGTCACAGATTGAAGAATAATAATCATTTGCTTGCAAAATACATATAAGAAAAGGCATACCTTTACATCCTTCGCATAAAATAGTTTTTAACTATCTTTGTCTTTGCATTGTAACCTATATGTAATAGTTTTGTAACCAACATAATTAAAATAGTAATCTAATATCTAGAATCTAATAATATCCTAAACACGTCAATGCATCGACTGCCACATTATATTCATTGACACAAAAAATTTTTAGTACATGTTGTTATCCTTATTATATTCTCTACAGCAATTCTATAGTCATTTGTAATAACTCGGATGATATGAATTGATAATATAAAAACTTCAATTAATCCATAGCTTCAGATGATTTTGTTTTGTATGAAATGGTCGCTTTTGAAAGACAATGATTATTTATGCTCCGAGAAACACCCGCCACTTTCAGATGTGGTCGTCTACGAAAAGTGTCGCTGGTGCATTTTCCCGCGTATATAAAATTTGCCTTTTTTATTGTTGTTTTATACTGCTTGACAGAAAAAAGGCAACTTTATAAACGAGTGAGTAGAATGTGATAAAAAATATTAGAGAAATATAGAATGCATAAAATCAATATACCGATCGAATACAGAGTATAGTCAGTACGAAATAGAATCACATTTTAGAGCGATGCAAGAAACAACCATTAAATGTACAGATAAAATCAGCGTCCGAATAAATGTCCTGTGGACTAGATAACCACGTACTTTCAGCCATCATTAACAGTTCGTATTCATACTGAGGTTGGGGCACATTAAACAAACGAAGGTAATCACGTCCCACAAATGCTCGATCGATGCGAAATCTGGAGATCTTAGTGGCTAAGGGAACATCTGGGTATCTTGCTGGGCTAGTTTGGTTGCGGTCGTGCTTAATCTTGCTGGAAAACATTTTGCAATACCTGAAAGTAGTTAAGTTCACCAGGCTACAGCGCTTCACTCATGTATCATTACGCCGTCATTATATCTATGGTATGAGTTAGTGACCAGCTACTCATGATCATGACTCTCCAGACCAAGATGCCGAACTCTTGAGCAATATAGAATTCTATTGTCGTAAAAGTATCGGACCTGTATTCACATCGTCTCCAAACTCTTACTCGGAGAATTCCATTTGTGGGACAGAAGAAAGACTCATAGATGTACTTTACCTTATACCATCAAAGGGTTTCATTGCAATTTTTGACATTGATGGTTTTGCGTCAACGGCAGTCTTTGTAGAGAGCGGCATGGTTGTAAGCTGCTTTCTACCACTCGTCTAGTCATTATTTTTGCTCATATTGATGTAGACAGCAGTTCTATTTAAAGTCAATAAAAGCATCATTACCATTGACAAGATTGTATTCCCTTCTTCAAACTCCCTTCTCCATATTTTTTGCACGTTGAAAACATGCAGGATGTTTCAGCTGCGATACAAAAGAGGGCCAGTTAACTGTTAAAATGGTAGCCTTCGTGAAAGGTTTGATTGCCGAAATTGACTGTGTTCTTCCAGGCAATTTTTCAAATGTTTACTCATCTGCCGTTTCCTTTCTTTTTATCTCGCTGACTTATCACACGACAAGCTAGAATTTCCGAAAATTTCCATAAATCGTTCAACTGCATATTCTTTACACTTGAACAATCTTAACAGAGTTGGATTATCTTATCTTATCAGTTTAACTATCTTATTATTTTAACTTGATACAACTAAATCTTTAGGGTATGGCATTTTCTCTGATACTAGTAAATATTGACAAAATGTTTATGCATTTTAAAGTTTATGTAACTTTAATGTAATCAAAGTTTAATGACTTATTTCTTTCTTTTGATTGAAATGTACGAAAAATAGAATAGGAATTATTAATAATATGGCGTTTGAACTAAACATGTAACATGTAGAGAAATTAGGTTTTTTTTTTTAAGTAGGAAACGTGGAAATTGAATCATGCCTTCTGGGGTACTCGAACCTGGACTGAGTGTGCTACCGTTACACCACAGAAGGTATGCAGGAAGGAAGGCATGCAGAAAGGAGGGAGAAATTACCTTATAAACATGACACCGAAATCTCCATAAAACTGCTTCTTAATAGTATGTCTCACATATGGATATTTATGACGTGCATAGAAAAGTTCAATTTAATACAATTTATTGATTTTTCGAGGAAAGCGCTTATGTTATACAATCTTAATTTGATAACTTTGTTAATGCGAGAAATAAGGGAAGCGATGTTTACATTTAATTCGGAAAACATTCTTCCATCCAGGTGGTGGCGCAGTGAAATGAAAAATTAAGTACAATGATTTCATTTTTACTATCATGCATTGAGATCACCGAAGAACTGAATTCGTAATTTTCTCTCTCTGTTTCTCCTGAAAAAAAATCAGTAATAAATTTCCTTTTAACATTACTTTCATGCAAAATAAGAATAGTCTTTAGATTTTCCTAAATCTAGACTAATCACTCTTACTGAACAAGAACAAGGTTATAATATGGGATATCTATGCAGAAATTATCAGGCTTTCTAAAGCAGAAAACATGAAAATCAACACTTTTTCTGCAGTGATTCAAGCTACAGATCTTCAGAGTGCTGGGCATGCTGATCACGTACACCACCATGTAGAGTCATTAGGTTATTTTGAAGCAGGCGATGTGAAAAATGAGCAATGCCCTCGCCGGGGCTCCAACCTGGACCTCACGAATATGAGCCGAGTGTGCTACCGTTACACCACGAAGGCATTCAGAAAGGAGAGAGAAAATACCGTGTAACCAGAGCACGCACGGGGAAGTATAATATTTCCTTACGTTCTCTCCAACTTAAAGGAAGACTAGACAGAGGTAATCAGTCAGTTAAACGAATCAAAATGGTGACGGATTATCATCAACCGAATTTTTAGTTCGAGCATCACTATAGAGAATATGGGGTTTACGGGGGCCGGAAAACATGAGATATTGACTGTGTTCTTTCGAGGAATCAAATCACGGATCTTTCAGTTGTCAGGCTACAGATTAACCCCCTTATATCATGACAGAACACACGGGTGTAGGGGAGGGAATGCATGATCCCATATACTCTTCCTCTACATTTTTAGTTCGAGAACCACTGTACTATCATGTGAGAAATATGGGAAATCAACTACTCGACTACCGTTCGCTTGTATTCGAACTATCGATCTTCCAGCTGCTAGCTAGACGTGCTGACCACTAACCCCTAGCTGAAGGTGGTAATGCCTTACATGTTTGTAGAGTTTCCCTTATTTTGCATACCAAATTATTTTAAGCTTGATACCTTTCCTGAACTCCTCAAGCGTTCCCCTCGCGTTCCCTCACCAGGATGTAAATTTAAAGTTAAGTGAAGCGAGTATTTAAACGGGTGAATATCTGAGTTTATTCAGAGCGTATTTTCGCTAGCCAGGGTACGTTTCGTCGCTTATTTCGCTGTTACGCTAGTACGCCCCTTGGCCATTACGAATAATCGTCACACCTGTTACGTTTGTGAGTGGACCTAAGTTAGCCGTAACTTAACGTGCTGATCCAGCACTATTCTAATTAGACTTTGAATTGATTTATAGTCTACGTTTAAGTTTCACCGCAAGTTCACGGTGTTATTGAAAAACACGAAGTGCGTGCTCTTTTGTTGTTACTTAATAAAGGGTTACTTTCACCCTTCTTCTGTGCTGGTATCATTTCACGGCTGTGAGGAATTCGCCAGATTCTTTGTAGGATCTAGTTTAGCTTATGTGGAATAGAAGAGACAGATACTAGTTATTCACGGAGTGAAAACTGAACGATATACTACAGTTATATAAATGTATGGAGTTATGACTATCTTTTTATCAAACGATTTTAATAAACGTTTCAGAAAATACGGGATATGAAATTAAATTTTTTCCCTCGTGAAAGCACAAAAAGCAACCAGTTTAGCACGTGTTACCCTAGAAACGCTGTAAAGTTTCGTTAATTGTATTGTAACGTATGATTAATTGTTACATAATATGTAACGCCATGCTCATATACATAATATGTAACGCGATGCCGAAAGCTGTATCATTTCCGTAAACAAGTTATCAAGAATCATTGAAATCCACTAGACAGTGTACTAATTTGCTTGTCTAGCTTATTAAAGGGGCCAAATGAATATTTGTTACATCCGCCTTCTATTTTACTTCCATTATGTATGTTCATCAGAATGATGATATCACGTTAGAACTGCTTTGATTGTCAATCAGGTGGAATAATATTAAGTCCACTATGTTACATCGTATTTTGGATACAAACATTAGGAAGCGAGAGCATCACGTGACTGCATTTAACGTATCATGAATGTGTACTTCCTGGTTTAATATACATTAGAAATTAATGACTGCATTATTTAGACTGATTTTTAGCAACAAATAAGACTAACATTTCCTTCGTCAATGAATAATAGGCAAGGTATAATATGATGTAAAGTGAATGACTCGACCAGTTAAACTGCAAAGTCCGTTTATGTTTTAAAAGTAGAGATATAATTAAGTTTTTTGAAGGCCTGATTTATATTTATATGGCTACTAGTGTATACTAATAATTGATACTCTTTCATGATGCAGCTTTGATATTTGACGTCTGTACCTTTTAATCAGATAATAATTTACCTCGGCCGTAAAAGTAAGTAAAAGTAAATTATTTACTTTTTTCGTTATCTGCCTAACTTTGTTTGCATTTTATATTTATTTATAGGTAATTTAATTCTATAACAGAAAATGTTTAAAAAAATTTAATTATTTAGGCCAGTTTACTGCATTTGTATCGCAATTTATTGTTTTCCCTCAATTAGTTTTGTTCAGTTGATAGGAATAATTACATTTCTTTACTTTTTGAAGCTTGTATTAAATGTTTTACTGTTTTTACTTCCTCGTACGAAGCATTCTAATCGCGAAAAATTTCGGGTATCGCATTTCAACAAAAATATTCATTTTGACCGCTCTCGATTCCATTTGAACGATGTTTTTGCGTTACATCTGTAAACAAGAGCAGAATAAAGGACTCTTTTTCCCCAAACGGATGTGAAGTGGATTTAAAATGGATTCGGAAGAGATTTTATGTGAGGTCTGTACGTACGTGCGTTATGTTAGATTTGTATATAGCATTGGTTTAGAATTGTAGAATCGAAATATGGGAAAAAAGTGGCATGTCATTTCAGAAAAAGTCCGATTTTGTGTCAAAATACCTATATTAGAACAGTGCTATATATAAATCTAATACATATCCTAATTTGCGCTTTCGAAACATAAAAAACGCAACATGAATGTCGTGAATCGGTCTAGTAGAACGGAAGATATAAAAATATTCCCCCCTTTTTTTCAGTTTACGTATTTTATGTATCTCGTATAAATCAGAAACAGTAACATCAGAAAACACTGAAATTTTTATATGTGACTTCTATAACATGTACATGGGCAACTCCCTTTTTGGAGTTGGAACTCCCTCCTCCCGACCGCACCAAAAGTAATAAATATACCGACACTCCGCGAAAACCAAAATGCAGCAGTTCTATATCTCCCGTTCTACTGGCCTGATTGACGAAATTCAAATTGCGTTTTCCATGTCTCGAAAGCGAGACTTAGGATATATATTAGATTTATGTATAGCATTATTCTAACATAAATATTTTGACACAAATCGGACCTTTTCTCAAGTAAGGTGCCAAATGTTTCCCATATTTCAATTCTACGACTCAAATTATGCCAAGTTTTGTAAGAATAGCACCAGTTGTTCTTGAAAACGTAGCTCTCAAAATTTTAGTTCCGCAATGTTAATTGAATTTGATATAAATTCATTAATATTTCTTTTTTTCTAATAAACGTACTTGATTCCTTCTTTCAGAATTCGAAATTTCGGTTTAATCCAGTTATAATTCGCACATTTCTTATGATTTACTTTTAAAATTTGTATTTTTAAATATTTTATATATATTTTTCGAAAATCTTTTTGTATTATAACCTAAAAATGTTTAACATCATCTTAAAATAGATGTATTTCAAAGGGTACCTGCAAAGTTTTTTTTATTCAAAATTTCCTAAGATATATATGAATTTACGCATTGGCATCTTTTTTTTAGCAATAATAACGCCAAATATGTTTTACGCACTTTGTTATAATTATTTTAAAGTATGAACGATGATTTTTTCCGCTCCTGTACAACAGAAAAAAGGAAAGGAAAGCAGATTTTGTAGAAGTTCACCAAGTGAATTATTCATGGCGCAAACTGAAAAAATGTGCCAGGATAAATTTTTAAATTTCTCCATAAATTTCTCACTAAAAATTACAAATAGTTTAAGGCATAGTTTAAGTCGTAGAATCGAAATATGGAAAAATAATGGTATGTTCTTTTATAAAAAGTCCGATTTTGTGCCAAAATACCTATGTTAGAACAATGCTATATATAAATTTAATATATATCCTAAGTCGCGGCTTCCAAACATGAAAAACTCAATTGGAATTTCGTCAATCGGCCCAGTAGAACAGGAGATATAGAACTGTCTTTTTTTTCCGCAGTACATATATACCCACAGGTGTACACACACATACACATATATATATTAAGAAAGTTGAAAATTTTTCTATTTGTTGTTGAGAGAAAAAACTAGAAAAACTAGTAGAAAAATCTGCGCGGGGTGCTGCATAATTTATATCATCTAATATGGGAAATGAAATATGTGAGAGAATTACTTAAGGATTGTAAGAACCATGATCCCCTACCTATTTCCCTTTTTACGAACTTGTACATTTTATAATATACATTTGGAACATAAAAAGTAAAAAAGTTGAAAAAACAAAAACAGTAAGCTCCAAACAGAACTTGTCATACGCACACACACACACATATACATACGTATATATATGTGTGTGTGTGTGTATATATATATATATATATCAATCAAAGAGTGAATTAATAAATTGAAATTCATTGTAATCTGAATAAATTTCCTAATACTTACGCTATAGCTGCAAAGTAATATAATAATAATTTATTAACTAAGTAATAAAGAGTGTATTATTTTCCAATATAAAGTTAGTAGAAGTATCTGAATAAAATAATCCGGAAACATTGAAAATTGAGTCTCGAAAAATGTTTTTAAAAAAGAAAGAAGCTTGAATTTGAATCTTGAATAATAGAAATGGAAACTTTGTAATTAATAATTAATTAATCAATCATGAAATATTTTTCATGATTTTCTCCTGTCACATTTTCTATTATTCTAGATTCAAATTCAAGTTTCTTTCTTTTTTTAAAATTTTTTTTTCGGGATTCAATTTTCACCGTTTCTAGATTACTTCATTCACGTACTTCTACTACCTTTATATTGAAAGGTAATATACTCTTTATTACTTAGTTAATAAATTAT
>KK122468.1:94278-110113 GCA_000611955.2 Stegodyphus mimosarum | reverse complement strand
TCTTTTTTTCTAATAAACGTACTTGATTCCTTCTTTCAGAATTCGAAATTTCGGTTTAATCCAGTTATAATTCGCACATTTCTTATGATTTACTTTTAAAATTTGTATTTTTAAATATTTTATATATATTTTTCGAAAATCTTTTTGTATTATAACCTAAAAATGTTTAACATCATCTTAAAATAGATGTATTTCAAAGGGTACCTGCAAAGTTTTTTTTATTCAAAATTTCCTAAGATATATATGAATTTACGCATTGGCATCTTTTTTTTAGCAATAATAACGCCAAATATGTTTTACGCACTTTGTTATAATTATTTTAAAGTATGAACGATGATTTTTTCCGCTCCTGTACAACAGAAAAAAGGAAAGGAAAGCAGATTTTGTAGAAGTTCACCAAGTGAATTATTCATGGCGCAAACTGAAAAAATGTGCCAGGATAAATTTTTAAATTTCTCCATAAATTTCTCACTAAAAATTACAAATAGTTTAAGGCATAGTTTAAGTCGTAGAATCGAAATATGGAAAAATAATGGTATGTTCTTTTATAAAAAGTCCGATTTTGTGCCAAAATACCTATGTTAGAACAATGCTATATATAAATTTAATATATATCCTAAGTCGCGGCTTCCAAACATGAAAAACTCAATTGGAATTTCGTCAATCGGCCCAGTAGAACAGGAGATATAGAACTGTCTTTTTTTTCCGCAGTACATATATACCCACAGGTGTACACACACATACACATATATATATTAAGAAAGTTGAAAATTTTTCTATTTGTTGTTGAGAGAAAAAACTAGAAAAACTAGTAGAAAAATCTGCGCGGGGTGCTGCATAATTTATATCATCTAATATGGGAAATGAAATATGTGAGAGAATTACTTAAGGATTGTAAGAACCATGATCCCCTACCTATTTCCCTTTTTACGAACTTGTACATTTTATAATATACATTTGGAACATAAAAAGTAAAAAAGTTGAAAAAACAAAAACAGTAAGCTCCAAACAGAACTTGTCATACGCACACACACACACATATACATACGTATATATATGTGTGTGTGTGTGTATATATATATATATATATCAATCAAAGAGTGAATTAATAAATTGAAATTCATTGTAATCTGAATAAATTTCCTAATACTTACGCTATAGCTGCAAAGTAATATAATAATAATTTATTAACTAAGTAATAAAGAGTGTATTATTTTCCAATATAAAGTTAGTAGAAGTATCTGAATAAAATAATCCGGAAACATTGAAAATTGAGTCTCGAAAAATGTTTTTAAAAAAGAAAGAAGCTTGAATTTGAATCTTGAATAATAGAAATGGAAACTTTGTAATTAATAATTAATTAATCAATCATGAAATATTTTTCATGATTTTCTCCTGTCACATTTTCTATTATTCTAGATTCAAATTCAAGTTTCTTTCTTTTTTTAAAATTTTTTTTTCGGGATTCAATTTTCACCGTTTCTAGATTACTTCATTCACGTACTTCTACTACCTTTATATTGAAAGGTAATATACTCTTTATTAGTTAATAATTCATTGAAAAGATATTTTTCAGAATAAAAAAAAAATTATAGAATTTTCAGTCCTCCTTGCTTTAAACACAGTAAAGGAAAAACTAAATCGCAAAAATGCCAAAATCAAAAGTAAACTTTTTAAATATTGAAAAACCAGTTAATGTTGTTGATAGCAGATTAATCGACTTATCAAGGGGATAAACCAATCTACCATCCATTAACAGTAACTAAAAACAGAGAGAGTGTTTCATCTTACTTCCAAGTAAGCGTCAAATTATTTGCTAGATTCAAATCACTAATTGATTCTCAATCAAAATAAAGATATTAGTCACAAAACCAAAAGAATCCTGTTAAAAAGCAAATAATCTTAACAATTAAAATTTTTTTTCATTAAGAACACAATTCATCTAAACGAGATTCTTTTTTGTTTGAAGACATATCCCCTACACTCTCTTTTCATTTCAAATACAAAATACAAAAGTAAAAACAAAAGCAGTTTCTAGAACAAATTTTAAAAATCGTAAGAAAATAATAAGAAATAATCCATAAAATTAAAGTTAAAAACTGTAGTAAAAAACAAACTAGTAAGCAAAAATTTCAAAAATTAACCAACTTGCCTTCGAAATTTTAAAACCAAATGACTGGAATGCAAGTACGTGTTAATATATGGAAGCAAAAAGGGTTGTAATAAGTACTTTTCTAATGAAGAAAGTTTAGCCTAAATTGGCGACAAAACTACAAAGTTTCTTGGAGATATAATACACAAAGAGCAGGCTGTTATTATATATATATATAGTCCATACTAGCACTTTTATAAGTATAAAAACAGACATTTTCACATTTTCTTTAACATTTCTTGGTACACCAGTCCCCTGCTGGGTTCCGGAATATGTAAAGTAAAACCACATTATCTTATTTTTAATACTCTTGTTTATTTATTTTATGAGGCAAATTTTGTGTTTGCGCAAGGTTGGTTTGCCTGATGATCTTGAAACAGCTGTCTTTTGTTTTTACAGCAATTTTTTTGTAATAGCAATTTTGGTTTCTTTTTGTGCCAATTCATTATTCCAAATTGAATATAATATCTAAATTTGCTTAAATTATGTTCTTCCTTAAGAACTTTAAAAAACAGCTGAATAGTGCTGACAGGTTTTAATTTATTAGCTATCTGAAAACGCATTTTCTTTCGTCCCATCTTATTATAAATCTGAGCTTGGCTCCCACAGAAATTCCTCAGCATAATTCCTTCTCTCCCGCAATCATTAAGATTTGCTTGGTACTACAGTTAAATAACTCAGTAAATGATTCCTTCTTTCCATTGCAAGAAACATTAAGCAGTGTGGCCGAACAGTACAGAGAGAAGTCTGTTCTTCGCTAATGTTTCCCTTGGCCGAGAAACTTATGTACAGGTTTGCAGAGTGAGAAGACGGTGGTGTGTGGGGGGATCGATAAGGAGGCGGACTGTGTTCCGATGGGTGACTTTTGTGCTCACGTCGAAACTTGAGCCCTGGTCGGAGAAGGGGCGTAGGTTAGCATTACAGGAATTCACGGAATGGGTGGCAGGTGACATGCATCTCAGAAGAAGGGGCGGGTGTCGTCCTGTTTACACCCGAAGCCCACATCAGTTCAGCGTGTTTTACACGACTGGTTGAGCGCTTCGGATTGAGTATCGGAAAGACGTCAACATCAGTTACTATCGACATAAGGCATAGAATACGAATTATGTTGGATTGTACGGTTTCAAACAAGCTTGTTCTCATGGCAGGTGCGCCTACTGAATTGCCCAAATGAACAAGATTAAGTATTCCATCACTTTATGTTTAACATGTTTAACATGCTTCCATGACTTATTTAAGGTCTGTAGTATAAAAATATAGCAAGTGATAGACTATTGATGAAAAAATGCTTAAATCTATTGTATGCATGTATACTAGCATCCAAAACTGATTCCATGAAACAAAAATCGTGAATTTAGTAAGGGATTGCAAAACATTTTAAAGAAAATTCATTGTCGAAACGCATATTTTATGTCTTTTAAATACAAAATAATAAACAAACCTTAAGAAGTCTTCACTCGCGATCATATTTTCCGCTTATAAAAACTTAAAAGTCGAAGGATTGGTCAGGATTTAATACAGTTTTAGAAAAGTTAGAGATAATATGATCAAACCTAATTAGTGCACAAATCTCACGATGTGTCCTCATGTCGTTTCAAAGCCTGCAGAAGAGATACTGAGGCATTAAAATCATTTTCTTCGGAAATGTTCCTTACATTCTGGAAGTTTATGGATAGGAAACAAATAGCATGTTGCTATAGCTTTGTCTGAAGCATCTTAACGATGTTTATTGGTTTCATGATCTAACGTCCTACAACTCATTTCCTCCTTTCATCTGTTACCCTAGGATGATGAAAGTTAAAGTGGTCTTGGAAAAGTAAAAATGGTGAAAGTAAAACTGAAATATAAAGTGAAATTCTCAGATAGGTCTCAATCCTAACTTCCTGTGTAAAGACATCTGAAAGCCTTCTGGGAGAATGGCATATGTGTAGGTCTTGATTTCTTCGTGTCTATGAATTTCCTCCTCCCCGATCAATTTCTTTGAGATGAGTTTGCGAGCATTTTGAATCCATGGAAGTCTTTATATACGAGAGATATGAAACTTGACTCATTACTAGTCAATTGTCCATATTTCTTTGAGGCAAAACCTCTTGCTGTCGAAACTAAAGTAACTAGACTGACGCTTCTGTGAAAAGGTGTAAAAGAGATATTGAAATTTAGTTTCTTGTATAATGATTCCTTTCATTCAGTTTAATCTAAACTATTTGTTTTGATATCTGAGAATGTTTTGAATAAGAAGCATGTTAAGCAGGAAAGTTGGCTAGTTATTAGGTATAAACTGAGATAAACAGTCAGAAACAAAATAAAGATCTTTAGAAACTGGTTTGTTTCTTCGTGTCTTTGTACTCATTTCTTGAAACAATTTTCAAAGAATGGGAACAAACTGCAGATCAGGGAACTAGCCACAACAACTTCCGATTGCATTAAAGACCTGTGTTTTAAACAGACTTATAAAATGATGGGAAGCATTCTTCTCCAAAATAACAAATTTCACTTCCAACTGGCGATCTCTATTTGGATAAAATATTTATGATTGTAGGTTTCCTTGTAAATGTATGGAGTAACACTGTAGTTTCCACGGTTCGCTTACTACTAGAATAATTTTGTTTGAATACTGAAAAAAATAGCTCAAACTCTACTAGTCCTTTTAAAAATATTAAAATTCAGTTTCATATTATTTGAAAAAACTTCTACCTTCTTTTAGTCAAGTTAACTGTAATGAGCGAAAAATATTTCTTTTATTTTACATGTTTATTACATTCATGAAAATCTTTTTAATAGTGAAAAATGGCTCATAAAATAGAGGAAATAAAATAAAAGTAATTAAGTCAATAATTTAGTAACTTTTTCCATGGATGTATAGAGATGGAAAATGCATGAAATGATTAATTGTCTTAAGACGGTTTATGAAGTTAGGAACTCCGAGAGAAATATTGCAATTTCCTGAACAAAGTCGGTGGTAATTTTGTACAAGAAAGATCTTTCAGTCACACTGCAAACATTATGTTTCGTTTCCGAGGAATATTACTATCCTTATCTTTGTACAGGGAGCCAGTAAATATCTTCTGCAATCCTTTCAGGAACCACAACCTTTAGGTTATATCTGCAAACAAGTTTGGATTTATCCAAGCCTCCCATTCAACGTCTATCACTCCTTCATCCCAACCGCCCAAGCTCTATCTTGGACAAACACACTCTTCCTTGCTTCGGCGAATCCGAGCGATTGTCTCGGACCATTTAGGCGGGAAATGACGGATGCAGGGCACGATAGCGCCACGCTTCGTGAACTCGCGTTGATGGGATCAGCCTTTTAAGTCTCTCTTCTCGTTCTACTCGTCCCTTTCTTATCCGCGCTGCGGAAGATCTCTTCGTCATACATGGAATTTGATTTCGCGAATGCGGTCGTAAAATATCAGAGAAGGGTTTCAGCTATCTTTGATATTTTGAATTCTTATATATGAAGTATAGTAACTGCAATTAATGCAAGAATTGTTGCAGATATAATCCACCTGAAGCAAATCAATTATTTGTTTTCGTCTTATGAAAAGGGTTCAAAGTTTTCAGTTGTTTTTCTAATTTTCCATGCAAAGTTTAAGCACAGATTTGAACGTTTTATCTAAGCTATTTCTTCTGTATTTTGGAAAAGAAGTTTCTATAATAAATACGAAAGTAAGTTTAAATAGTTCTTAAAGTAATTATGTACGGTTTAGCTGAGTTATATTCAAACATTTTTGTTAACGTGAATACTAATTATATGTACTCATTCTCTGCTGATATAAAATATTTTAGCTTTACGTTACCAGGTAAACGTTTTAGTAATTGATTTCTATTACTTTTCGTACAATAAGTTTTCTCTGAGGAGTTTCTATCGAAATGTATTCGCAAAATGGAAGAAAGGAAATAAAAATAAAGAATTCAAGTAACTGTCTAACAAGTCTGTCTATGCAAATGCAAATTTTTACATCAGATGAATTTTCATTCCGAGGCAATTTAACACTATATCACCCTGCTTTAAATTTGACAGCTCTGTTAAAATTTTTCAAAATATCATTATTTAGTTTACTACTCTCTTTTCCTTTTTGAATTCCCATTGCTTCTAATTCTCAAAACTGCCTTACCTGTATTCAGTCTATCGTGTGCAAAAATGCCCATACTTAACAATCTACACTATTAAAATCTGTGCGTCTGTTTATTTGCGACATTATGTCCTCCGCAACGGCGGGGAGTTGAATTTCGAGAGGTACTCCGGATTCGAAAAATTCGTGGGGAGCTATTTTTACTGTTTACATCTTCGTACGACTTTAACTAGCCGAGATATTAATTAAAAACTGTGAAAACACTAATTTTCACAATCATTTTTCCGAGTGGCAACAGTCTTGCGAGTTGGAGGTAAAAATGCTTTATTTCGAAAAGTATTGCCACTGCTCGCCTTCAAATCGTAGAGTTTATTAATCAAATATCTATATGTTTTACAAAATATGAAAATAAAAATAACATTACCGAACATTAAACATATTATGTAAGGTCATATTCTGGCGTTGAAAAAAGCACAGGATTGCTTGTGACGTCACAATATGGCGAAAGGTTTTCGTTAATGTCAGCATTTTAAATGCTGTTATATTACATTAAATTTAATCATGACGTCAGGCCTATTAACCTGAACTGTCAAAAGGTTTTGTTTCCTTCAGCAATAAAAAATTATTTACGAACTTGTTGCTTGAAAACAATGAACTAATTTCTTTCACACCGAAATATTTTCATACATTTGCTTTTTAGGGATACGTAGAAATAATAAATTTCGCTTTGACTGCAGGATAGTTCACATTAAAATTAGCGTGGTCTTGAAGCACCAGCCAACTACTGTTTATTTTTAAAGCCTTTGAGTTTACTTGTTATTACTTCATGATAATAACCTACACCGATCAGAATAGGAAATTTTTGTCACTGTATTTGCAAGAATCAGACAACTAATTGTCTTAATTAGTTGTTGATTTTAGAAACGGTGGGTAAATTAGTTGCACATATTTGATCAATCTTTAAAGCTTCTGTTTCTGTGTTAAGAGTTAGGTTCATTTCTGTTTCCGGTTTTAACTTTCACAACATTGTATGTTCGTTCTGTTGTTCAGTTAATTTCCAAATTCAAATACCGTCAAAGTATCTTTTCTAATAACTGGTAATTTAAACTTATCTGAAATGTCTCGAATTACAAATGTTTTCTTTGAACCATTGTGAAATAGAACAGAAACTGGTTCTAAACTATCGTCATTAGGAAATGGGCGTATCATGACAGTGCACAGTGATAGCAATATATTGCGGAAAGTTTAGGCTCTTAACAGACAAATCTGATTACCCTCTTTGTATAGCAAAATTGCTAACATGACTTTAATTTTATCTGATTTTGCTTCAAGTTGAAAGCAAATTGATCTATTGTGTTTTTTATAACATATCACTCGGTTTTCTTTATTTAAATTCCTTTACTTTATGCTGAGATTTAAGGCATAAAAAAGAACGAAACGGTGTAAGAAAATTTCATTTCTAATCTTCATTTTTCTTATTCAACGTTTTCACAACGCTCAGAATCGTGCAGTTCGTTACAATATATACGATTATTTTTAATAACTGGATCAATATATTCATACGGTTCGAGCGAACTTTTATCAAATTGTTTATTACACTTACTGTTTATATCGTAGTACACCGAGTGAAGACGATCGCTTGATTTATATTTCCAGTATGAATGTGTAGAGTCGTAAGGGTTTTTAAAGCAGGATACGAGAAAAATTAACAGTGCCGTCGCCGTGATTCGAACCCTAGACCTCTTGAATTCTCTCTGAGTATGCTTTCAATTAACCACGAAGGCATGCGGAAAAGAGGGAGAAAATACCTTACATACTCCCCATTTTAAAGGGCGACTGGGGAGTAGGAGACCCAATTGCCAGACGAATTATCATTCACCATATTTTAGTTCAGGCGCCACTTATGGAATCATTAGGCTATTTTGTAGCAGGAAACGTGAACAATGTCCAGTTCACTTGCCGGGAATCGAACCCTGGGCCTCTCGGCTATGCGCAGAGTATGTTTCCAATTACAGTACGAAGGCATGCGGAAAGTAGGGAGAAAATACCTTATAAATGAGTTGCGTGAGTTGCTGATTTGTTTTTTTTCCCTTCGTTGTCATTCAGCTGCACATCTGTTCTGTGGTATTCAGTTTCTTTGCGAATAAATTCCATTAATTCTCTAACAGTTCATGTTCAGTCACTATGACCTGTAACTATATTCTAATGTAACATCTGATCGAATTAATACACGTTTTAACAGTTCACGTTCAGGCACTATGACCTGTAACTATATTCTAATGTAATATCTGATCGAATTAATTTTACCAATATTGGATAAAGTAAGCTATCGTAAGTTTCTGATATCACATTCATCTAATTTAAGTTTCACATTCATCATATAGTGTTCTAATATCGTCTATATTCAATTACATTTCTAACAGGAGAACGATTTGACGGTTTATTCATGTCAGCATTTATTACCAAATCTTTTTTCCCAAACCAGTTAGTCAACAGTTCTATAGCTAAATCGTAATTCTCTTTTATAAGCGAAAGTCTCGAAACAGCTTTGTGGGCTACCTTACCTAATAACGACTTTAAGGCACTACATTTATTTACTGAATAGCAATTGAATAGTAGTTTAATACTGACTTCAAAAGTTCTGTCAAGTACATAAATCGCCAAAAGGTTTATTTAATATACGTGGGAACTTAACGGTTTTTGTTGCATGAACGATATTTGATTCTTATTAATCTCATTAGGAATAGAACTCATAACAGAATAGAATTTGAATTTCCTGAACGTTCTTTTAATCATTTAGAAGCCCTGCACCTCCAAAGTTTTACCTTACCTTGATAATGCTGTGAAAATTCAATTCCTAATTTAAGTTCCTCTTCACTTAATAGTTTTTCATTATCACTTTCGAACTGATTGAACAAATTTCGTTTATTTATTAACTGTTCAAAAAATTCAAGAATAGGTTTGGTAACCGACAGAGAATCTTGTATAGCATTTTCAGGTTTCTAAAACAACTTTGCTGTTAGAGAACGTGTTGTAGTATTTTCTTTTTAAGACTTACTAATTCACTCATTATTATCAACAAGTTGATCAAAGATAGAGGAAATTTACAAAGTTCCAATGGAGCTTAGCGGCGAAACATTATTATAGCAGCCCTCACTTTTGAATCACACAATAATAACAATAATACTCATATGTTGTTTTTTAAGAATATTTTTAATAATCGTTATTTCAAGGCCGTATGTCCAAAATTGCTTTCAACAATTCATCAAAAAAGTAATTTGTTTCCTATGGACTTTCTCCGTATACATTCCGGAAGATTTGATTCGAAGTGGGTTTTTCATTATTATTATTATTATTATTATGAAACTTGTCTAAACCACACATTCTTTCTAAATTTTGGGGGTTAACACCCGTTGTTGGATCTACAAAATTTCCCTTTTGGTTCACAGTAAAGAAACTGTAATCAGTTTCTTGAAGTTGCTCCGTTTTATATCACTTCCAGCAGTCTGAATAGATCGTTGATCCATCTTCAACATGCTGAATAATTTTGTCCCTAAGCGTACTAGAATCTGTATTGGAGATCTGAACGGCAAAGCACTCACCATCTTTTTGAAAAATTTCTCCCAAATTCACTGTTGTGGAAGTACTCTTGCGTCGTTGTTCTTACGTAAGATAAACAAAACTTCATTGATTTCAACCGATGCTGGAACCGCCTGTTCATCCATTGAATCTTTGCGTTAGAATATAGGGAACACACTTCTCAGATGTAATTGTTCCAACCATTTGCAGCACTTTTAACCACATTAAGCTGTTTATTACACCATCTGAGAGATAACTTCTCTGTCCATGAATACATAAGTCTAACAGCGGTGTCGATTGGTATTCCTGAACCACTGAACCCATTTCTAACCCGGAGGACCTTCTTTCTTTTACATTTTTTTTTGCATTGAACCCTCGAATGCATATCGAAACCTGTCGTCGTTAACATATAGTTTCATGAAGTGACCATTTTCGTATATTCCCTTCTCAGGTGAAAGACCTCACGAAATCTTTGAAAAGATGATATATTATTCACCTATTTATTTAGTAAATTAAAGACTGTTAACCACATATTCACAAAAAAGCAAGTATTAAAAAACTAATGCAAAAAAAATAGTAAAAAAATGAAATCTGAAAGGTTTCAGATTTTAAATTGCGTCCAAATGGGGACGTTTCTTTAATATTTTTTGTGTTACCTTTATTTATTAAATATCATGTTCTTCGCACTTAAACTATAAAATTCAGTTCAAGAGCAATATCGCAAAATAATTTTAAATTGAGCATATCTTTAGAATTTTCGATGCACAGTCTCACGCGCTGGAGATAAAAAATGTTTTTTCTGTACAACGTTGCCATTGCTCGCTTTGAAGTCCTTGAGTTTGTTAATCAAAAATTCGTTAAAGCTTTAGAAAATATGAAATCGATAATAAAACAAATTCCAAATTTCAAATTTGGGCTTCCAGATGCCTATATTTGCAGTAAGATAATGTCATTCAAAATTGGATGGGCCTAGGTATCGCTGTTTTATCGCAATGCGAGAAACAAATCAACCAAATATTATCGCAATGCGAGAAACATACATACATTTATGCAAATTCTTCATTATTAATTTCTTCAGATATAATACAGAGCGATAATATTTGGTGGCAACAATTTAAAACGTGAAACGGACATTCAGAATGATTCGATGCAAAATAGGAAAACGGAAACAATTGTTCTTCACGACCAAAGCCTTTTTGGACTAAAAAGAAATATTAAAAAAAAACTAATGCGAATACAAAACCCTTAATAAAAATTAAACATGATGCTAATATAAGAACACGTGATGAGAGAAAAAAATCTAACATATACCGAGGTAAAAAAACATTTGCGAAATATCTCCGTTAATTATAGATGCACTCTTGAGGATACTATAATAAGGAAGTACCGAAACAAGAAGTGTAAATACTTTACCAATGTTGTCGAGTAATCCAAATAAATAATCAAGAGTAGCCAGTTTCAGCTCATTTGAAGTGAACTAGCATAAATCCAAAATCACACAGTGGGAGTTGAATCGAAGAATCTAAAGGATAACCTACGTTTTGCAATCAAATGTACAATAAAAACGCTACGCATCTTCGAAGTTCGACGATGAATCTAAATGCCGCATCTGTAGTGGTTCAGTAATATTCCTATCTAAAATAAACACTCGATCTAGTTTTAAAGGAGATTTATTGGAATATCGAAGCAAATTTATCTAATAATGAACCTAACATCTCTTCAGCAGCATTGAAGTTGTATCAGACTAAGAAGCATTTTCACACTGTTACTATTTAGGGAGTTCTGTAAACAAAGCGCTTCCTTCTACTACTTTTCGGGTTGCCATTCAGAGGTAGAGAAAAATGTATGTTCATAATGGAAAATCAAGTTTACTAATCCAATATATATGCGATGCATATAATAACATAGGCGTTTAAGCAGGGTGTTTATAAATGAATGGCTCGGTTTTAAAAATTAATAAAAAATCGATACATTATTTTATATGGGCAAACTTTACATCATAAGCAGCTACCACTGTCCAAGTTTTTGACGCATTAATTACAATCCTTCAATATGTGCACCCCTGTCACAATATATACATCCACACGGTACTCAAATTCTTCCCATACTCGGTGTAGCATATCCGCCGTGACGGTCTGCAGTGGTCTTTATATGACCATATACTTCCTCAAGAGACCACTGGCGGTTCGTTAACTCGATCTCTAGCAAACCCCCAAAGAATGAAATCGCATGGTGTTACATCTGCCGAATGGGATGTCCAGGAAAGAAGGTTGTTGTTTGCTGTTACAGTACGTCCGATCCAGCGTTGGTGAACAACATGATGAAGGAGTTCTCGTACATTATTCCTGTGAAAATGGGATGGAGCACCGTCCGTCCAGTTGAAAAATGTTATCATCGTAATTGGTGTTTAGCTACGATAACCGCTAGGTTTCCAAAATGTCTAGAAATGAGCCACCAATCACAGTGAAGAAAAATGAGAGCCATGCACTTTCTCGCGGGACACCGCACCGAAAACGTATAGGAAATTCACGTTGAACTGAAACCACAGATCTGGACACCTCAAACGGAGAACATAGAAAGCCTGTTCCTGTTGCGACGCCATCTTTGAAACTGACTTTGGGGCTGCGCAGTGAGCATGGCAAGCAAACAGTAGATAGCACATGAGAAACTTGGACAGTTGCCAAAACTTACGGTGTAGGGTTTACACCCGTAAGGGAATACGTTGATTTATTATTCATTTTTAAAACCGCTCCATTCATATCCTGTGTATTCTTTGATCCTATGATAACAAATGTTCATTTTAGATTGTTTAGCTAACTGCCATATTGTTGCATTTCGTTTTCCTTTCGAGGCAAAAAATTCATAAAGATGCATGTACACTCACTTCCAAAAGTTAAGCTCGAAGATGAAAAATGCAAATAATTCAACAAATACTGCTTTTATTGACACAAAATTCGGCTGGAAAGTAAAATATATATTTATGCACAAAACAAAATCAATAATTATATACAGAAATGAAAACAATGTTAAATTTTTGTAAGTTATCAGATAATGACATACTGGAGACTTGAACAGAATTATGTATAAAGTGAAAATAAACAGCATAAAATGAAAAAAGGACATTAATAGGGTATGTGATCCCCCCTCATCTGTATACAAAGTTTACAACTTGTGACCATGCTTTCAATTAGGTGGCCAACCGCCGCAGAATTAAGTAATCGCCATTCTTCTTGTAGAGCAGTTTCCAGCTCAATAAGAGTGGCTGGAGGTGGGAAACGTGAAGATACAGCACGGCCGAGAGCATGCCAAAGATTTTCAATGGGATTAAGGTCGGGCGAATACGCTGGCCACGCCATACGCGCAATCCCTTTACTCTCCAGGTAGTCATCAACGGTGTCAGCTCTATGGGGACGTGCGTTATCGTCCATTAAAACAAAAGTAAGGCCATCTGCTGCAGCGTTCACTCATATGTAACTTCGTACAGTAGCTGCAGATATCGCCTTACCAATGGACGCTGCAACCATAGATGTCACACGTGTGGAGGTCGCTCTGCGATTCGGCTTGGCTACAATAACAATATATCGATATTCCGCGGGGGTTGTAACACTTGGGCGACCGGCTACGGGCCTTTGGACAATTGTCTGTGTGGTTTGGAATTGTTTCCATAAACGTGAAATTGCAGAATGATGAACGTCGAAGAAAAGAGCAACATCTGTGATCGACTGTCCTGCTTCAATGCGCCCCACAGCCCGCAAGCTCTCAGAATCTTCCATTCGTCTTCTGAAAGTCATAGAAACACATATGTCTTGAAAACAAATTGTACGAAAGTTTTAAACACCTTCTATCAGCACTTACAATCAACTTCTGTAACCTTTCATAAAGCTAGCTTCTTATAAGTCTGCCTTTTCTGCATATTTCTTGACATGAAGGCGCGATTGGCTGTTACCTAACATATTTGCATAACTTCCATCTACCTCTGCAGCGAATTGCATCCTCTTCAATTCTGACTGGCTTCCGAAAATTAGCATTTCCTTCTCCGGGCTTAACTTTTGGAAGTGAGTGTATTATAGCAGCAATGGGAAAATGTTTCTTCAAGAAAAGCTCACTCGAAGATCTTCGTAACGTAACAACAGTATGATTCACTTGTTGAAATATAACGACAATTTGATCCATTTTGAGTATATTTGCCTTATTACAAATTTCGGTTATAAGAATAAAATTGTTTGCCTTTCAGACGTTCTTATACTAAGATAGATTTATTCATATAATATTTAAAAATGAGAAAAAAGAATTTCAGCACTCTAAATGCTTTATACAGATAGAGTGTTTCAATGAAGATAAATAAGCTATTTAGAAAATCATCATATAACCAACAAATCGAAAATGAAAAATCAATATTATGTAAAACTCTCACAATGCAAGAAAACGTTTTCTTTTTAACAGGGCAACAACAGTTATTAGATTTTTTTCACACGGTTTTCTCTCAGCATTTCACATAAAAAATAATGACATTCTTGTCTAGTATAGATGAAAAATGTTTGAGTTAACCTAAAAATTACGGATTTTCTTTCAGAGAAGTTCCCAACACAAAACAAACAATATACGGTGATAAAAAATATAGGTGATGAAACACCGAGTTAAAACGGGAATTAATTTGAAAAACTAATGCAGCTGAAAGATGACCTACAAAGCTCAATTCATGTTGCCAAAAAGTAACAAATTCTCTCGCCAGAGGTCAGATAACGGACAGAATCATTCATAGAAGATTCTGTTAAGCGAAGTGTTAGCTGTATTTGGATGAAAGCCAGCAATATTTATCATCTGTTTTTCAGCCGTGAACAGTTATATAAGCATAGGCATATCATAATAAAAATAATAGTTATCCCAATAATGTTGGAAAAGTAGAAGAAAATGGTCTAATTCTGTTTTTAATAATATTATACATTATTGTCCTAAATAAAGAGCAATTTAATTGCGATCTGTCAGAAAGGAAGGTAGCGTATGGGAAAAATTGGATGTTTTTTAATGTTTATGAATATATATTATTTATATATAGCATTATTCTAACATGGATATTTTGACACGAAACCGGAAGCTTCCTGAAATTACATACCAATTTTTTTCATACGTATTATTCTACGGCTCAAATTATGCATAAATTCACGTAATATTTAAAAATGAGATAAATGAATTCCAGTGCTCTAAATGGTTTACACAGACAGAGAAATTTGATAAAATTTGGTTAGAAACTTACCGAGAAATTTAAAACCTCTATCTTGGAGCACTTGTTTTCTGTTTGTGCCAATGATAATTCACTTGGCGAAATTCTTAATTTGTCTTGACCTATTTTCCTTTTCCTTTCATCGTGCACAAGCAGAATTAAATGTGCATCGTTCATTCTTTCAAATAATTTTAACAAAGTGCAAGAATCCCATTTGGCGTTATTATCGCTTATAACAAATATGCCAAATTTCGATACACACCTTTATATAAATTCACGTTTAACTTGTTAAATTTCGAATAAACAACTCTAAATTTTTGCATGTATACTTAAAAAGGTTTTAAAGGCCTGTTTTAAGGTGATGTTAAGGATTTTATACGTTATACCTCGAAACCTTTTCCGAAAAATTTACAAGAATATTAAAAAGTGCAAATTTTAGAAGTAAATCAGAAAATATCTGCGAATTTTATTTGGATTGAACTCAGATTTCGAACTGTGAAGGACATATCAAGTACGTTTAATATAAAAAGAGAGGTATCAACAAATATAGACCAAATTCAATAACATTAATTAGCTAAAATTTTGAGATCTATTTCTTTTAATAAAAACTACACGAGCAATTTTTACAAAGCTTGGAACTTTGGTATAATTAATCCTACAATTTAAATGTAGAAAACAGTTGGTATGTCATTTCAGGAAAAGCTCGATTTTGTCATTTCAGGAAAAGCTCGGAAGTACCTATATTAGAACAGTGCTATATATAAATCTAATGTACATCCTAAGTCGAGCTTTTTTTTGTATGTGCAG
>KK122468.1:0-94075 GCA_000611955.2 Stegodyphus mimosarum | reverse complement strand
CTTCCTCCGAAATGTTAATATAAATCCTCGACCACGAAATCGTTACTGAAAGTTTCAGGTTGGGAACATTACGCAAATTTTCACGTATAGCCGCTAAAGTTTACCTTTTTTTTCTGCGAACCCTGATATACTAAAGTTAATCTTCGGCTGCGAATTTTTAGTGTAATTCACAGGTTGTAAATTTCCAATACTGGACGGCGAATTTTGCTTTTTCTCTCCGCTATAAAATCGGTACTCCTAATTATATACTACAACACCTAAGCACTTAATTGTGTTGTAGCTTCATTTCAGGTATACATCCCCTTTGACTGAAATGTCAATACAAATCCTCGAACGTGAAATCTTTCGTGAAACTGACAAATGTAAACCTTAGGTTGCGAAAGTTTTCCGAATTTCCACTATAGTCTTAACGAATTTTACATTCTTCTCTGAGACAATATGTCTATCCTTATTATACGGTAGCCGAGATAAATGGTTGCTTGTATTATTTCGCCGTTTCGGGTATATAACCCCTTTCCTCCGCAATGTTAATGTATATCCTCGACAGCGAAACTATCAGTGTTAACTCCAGATTGAAGTCACGCAAATTTTGCATTTTTCTCTCCACGATAAATTTATTATCTATATTATTATTTGGCCTTATTATTATTTGGCACAGAAAACTTATTACTACATACTAAAGAGATTTTCCAAAACAGTCGGCATGACTCCTTTGTAAAACTCATACACAAACTAAAGCACAGCTAACATCACCCAGAAAGTAAAGGGGTAAAAAAAGCGCATTTCCGATTCCGTACTGAAATCTAACACTGCAAAAGAAAATACCTGAGCTAATGCATACATTTTAGTGATTCGGCACATTCCATCCCATGCAGCAGGTCGAAGAGAAAGAAAGAGGAAAAAACAAAGAAATCAACTAGAGATCTGCACGCGTATGGTCTCCAGGGCAACGAGCCGCATGTCTGTCAGTGGTAGGTATTTTGTCTGGCCCTCGAGTGGCCGGCTTTCACCGGCGTATTCGCGGTTCTCCGCGTGAGCCGACCCTCTCGGGTTTCTGCTTTTCTTTGTTATGTTTTGTGACTCTCACGTAATCATCGATTACTCAATTTTCTTGACGGCTGCACCCTCAACGTGCCAGGTCGGAAAAAAAGGATGAAAGCTGCGGGATATGAAGAAAGGACCTGGGCTCTTGTCGTGACCACTTTCCGAGATGAAGGCAATTTTTCTTAGATGCAACAAAATATATGCTTGCAGAGAACAATGGAATAACAGTTTTCTTGTATGCTGAAATGTTTAGTTTTTTGGTTGGAAAACTTTTTGAGGTACAAGTTTTTCTATTTATTGATAGAGAAATACTCAGGAGCAAAGAAATTGTGCTCTGTTCGAGAATTCAGAATTCTCACGTATTAAAGGCTTGACGTTTAGGTATACTTACTATTATTACATCTACTGCCCTGATCGGTATAGTGGTTAGCTATGGCAGTTATTACGGTCCGAACTCTAGTGAAGGAGTAAATGTCTGTAAATATAAAGTAGATTAGTGACATGGGGACGCTTAAAACACTGTCGCCTGAAAGCACTTTCGATATGTCTGATGTAAATGAAGACCAGAGGATATCCTTAGATCCATCTCTTGGGTGTTCTCCGTTATGGTTTTTACATGCGTTGAACATTCATTATCAGTTCTTTAACTATATATGTTAGAACAGGTTAATCATCGCTCACATATTGCAGTGGTTCTGCATATCCTTCGTTCTAAATTGTTTTGAAATTATTTTACTGACTATTAGGACCTGATCGGTGTGTATTTAATTAATTTGTAATATATTAGTCTTTGTCCTGGGTCTGGTATAGCTCTTAAGACTGTATTAGCTGTTAGTATTAGCCGTTGGCCAATGTTTGGAAGTCAGTTTATTCCACTGCTGGGGACGTACCGTTGGTTGCACGTTCAGACGCTAAGCTGCCCTTCCAGAGGAGCAGAAGGGATATTATTCGATTCACAGTCAATCTGAAGCATTCATCATTTGTTAGCTAGACGTACTAAATGACTCCATGAAATCACCTACGGAATAATGCAATAATTCCTTGCATTCCCTTCCACTTACACGGGGACAGGAAAAGACTTTAGACTTGCACATTTAAACTCAAGTTGGCTAACTAAAATTACTATTTTAACTTTCTTAGACTATCGGACGAATTATCGTTCTACATTTACCTTTAAGACAGCTAAAGTAACAATAAGTGAATAATAATAAAAATTAAACATTTATTTTCCCTTTCCCCTAAAGTCCTAGGAAAATAAAACGTTAACAATATCAACTTCGCTTCTTGCGTGTCAGATTGCCAATAATAATTTAAATTATTTTACAAGTTTAAATTTAAAAGCCTAAAAACCTGCCTCATCTACCCTTCGAATTCTGATGTAACTGCATTAAAAAGCAAACTCACCAGCTCGTAAAAAACGCCAAAGACGCGCTGCAAAATAGTTGCCAGTTCTCTTTCCTAGTCTTAGCTTTACACTCGTTATTTAAACTCACTTTCTTTATATTTCTGGAGCAATCGAAGCAGTAAAATTATAGGTATAATTCAGTATAAGGAATAACGTATTCATTAAAATAAACCGCATAGCTAATGCTCATTTTTTCTGCTTCTCTTGTTCTGATTTTCGATCATTTGGCAATAAAATTTGAATGTCTTTATCGGATGTCTCCGATTTGTCTCGCATATCGGATGTCCATAATATTTACTGGATATTAATACTGTAGAGTCCTTAGGTTATATCGCCGCGGGAACGTTAAATTTTGCAGTGCTCTGGGGCTGGGATACAAACTCCGGACCTCTCGAATGCGTGCCGAGCATACTTCCAGTTACACCACGAAGGCATGCGGAAAAGACGGAGACAATACTTGATGAAGAATCAAAGCACACTTTATTCGTCATTATTACACAGGACAGTTCCAAAGACATATTACAGTCGTCGAAAACCTACGATAAACGCGCTGAAACAATCAGCAACGCAGACGTTTGGCTACCAGGCTATAACGGTGAAGAAAACTTCACGGCAGATCACTAAAGTACAGCTCCCAACACGTTCAATCTCTCTCAAGCTAAACTCTTGACTCAAAGCACTTCTTCTGAACTCAATACATTCAAGATACTCTTCACAATATAACTCTCAAGATACACTGCTACTCGCTTACGGGCAGAGTTTATATAGCTGTTGAGCTGCCTTCGAGAACGTTCTGCAGGAAACCAGTAAGAATTCGTTCTAGAATGTTATCTCTCCGTCTATGGCATATCGACGATTTTATCTCCAAATGGGCGATTTCGAGCCAAACATGGCAACCCAGCCTTTTCCTGCCACTTTCTGGCAACCCTAACCCGTTTTGCGGGGAAGCAATCTTACCGCAGCTGGGCATTTCGTAACAATATTATTTCATTTTTCGTGGAAATGAACTTTCTTTCACGATAAAATTGCACGTATTATAAGCTATATAATTATCGTAATACATATATACCACATGAAAGCTTTTTCACGAAAACAGAGCCACGAAAGACTCTTTGTTCCCCGTCTCATGCCACAGCCATTATTTATTCCGAGTTTTAAAACCTTTCGTAACAGTAATTTAATTTTTACCCTTTTCTTCAGTCATCCTGCTCGTAAATTAATCCTTAAAAATAAAGATTCTTTTTGTTTTTTTAAGAATAAAAATTCTTTCTATTTTTAAGAATAAATATGTTTTTAATAAATTGTTGATTAATTCTTAAGAGTAAAGATCGTCGTGAAATTCCCCGTTTTATTTTATAGATTAAGAAGAGATGCTGAAAGTTATAACTACAGCGAAAGACTGTTTGTACACCAAGCAAATTTTTTAACTCTCTTACGAAACATTTATCTCTTTCTTAGAATTACTTTTACGTTTCCTCAGAATTCCCCAAAGCTGCAGGTAAACGCATTTGATTGGCAGATATGGATGACAGTATTGCTGTTTTGTAATCAGAATTTGAAGGATACCTTTTCCCCTTCAAACTGAAATCTTCGAAACGAATGTGAAAGACTCCTATAACAAAATAAATCAAGCATTTTTGTTGGGAAAAAAACTGATTAATAATGAATATGTACACGACACGTAAAAAATCCCTCTTCGTAATCTCTCGAACGTAACAGATTAAACAAATGCGACTTTCATATTAATAAAACTGGCTTTGCTCTAATGATTTTTTCTCTCTCCCTTCACGTCTGAAAAATGAGAGCTGCGTACTTGTTTACACCGTCCGGCCATTGATTCTTATGACAAAGATAATATTAAAAAATAAAGACGAGTTTCTTAGGTTTGCTTTATTGAATTCTCTTTTAATTCTCTTTTTCGACTGGAACTTATTTCAAGAAATACTATTTCTAAATTCTCAAGCAATTAATAACTGTGGATTTCACTTTTCATACCTCTAAAATATTTCCTGCCTATGCTGTCTGTTCAAGAATGATCGTAATAAATGCTGTTTATTTAAATATTATTTCAGAAATTCAGTGCAGTCATATAGCGAATTAGAGCTCTTTTCAAGCCCAGAAACATAAGGATCTGCAATGTAGCTGCCTCGAATCGAACTCTGGATCCGATTGCTTGTCGGATGTGCTTCTAATTACACCATGAAGGCGCGTAGTAAGGAAAGATAAACCTCTTTACATTGTTTAATATGTGTAATTATCTATCTATCTATCTGCCTATATATATACTTATATACTAGCGGGCAAGCTCGCCAGACGTGCGAGCTGCGGCAAAGGCAAAATTTATAAGTTTTATGTACACCTGGAAAGAAAATGCATAAAAGCATTTGAATATTAATGAAATCAGTTCATTCTTTCCAAGCAATAACTAATTCGTAAATAGTTTTTTTAGTCCAAAGGGGCTTTGTCCCTGAAGGACTATTTTTTTCTTTTCGGCATTTTGCATCGGCAACATTAAATGTCGGTTCACTTTTCAAATTGTTGCCACCAAATATTGCAGCCCCCTATTATATTTAAAGAAATTAAATAATGAATAAGGTGCATAAATGTACGCATGTTTCTCGCTTGTGATAAAACAACGGTACCTAGAGCCATCGAATTTTGAATGACGTAATCCTACTGCGAATATGGGCATCTGGAAGCCCAAATCTGAAATTCGGAATTTGTTTTATTATAGATTTCACATTTTGTAAAACTTTAACGAAGTTTTGATTAACAAACTCAAGGATTTCAAAGCGAGCAATGGCAACGTTTTACAGAAAAAGCATTTTTATCTCCAGCACGTGAGACTGTGTTTTGGAAATTCTAAAGATTTATTAGTCCAAAGGGATTTAATCCCGAAGGACTATTACTTTCGTTTTGCGATTTTGCGTCGGAAACACAAAAACGGCGTATCACTTTTCAAATTGTTGCCACTAAATGTTATCGTTCTGCATTAAATTTTAAAAAATGAAAAATCTGCATAAATGTATGCATGTTTCTCGCATTGTGATAAAACCTAGAGCCATCGAATTTTGAATGACGTAATCCTACTGCGAATATGGGCATCTGGAAGCCCTAATTTTGAATTTGAAATTTGCTTTATTATCGATTTTATGTTTTGTAACTATTCAACTAATTTCTGATTAACAAACTAAATGATTTCAAAGCGAGCAATGGCAACACTGTACGGAAAAAAAAACACATTTTTATCTCCAGCGCACGAGACTTACGAAAATTCTAAAGATATGTTCATTTTAAAAGGATTTTGCGATATTGATTTTGAACTGAATTTTATGGTTTGAGTACGTAGTACATGATATTTAATAAAAAAAAAGGTAGCACACGAAACGTTAAAAAACTCGCCTTTGGACGTAATTTAAAATCAATTGGTTTTTTTTTCAATTTAAAATTATTTTGCGATATTGTTCTTGAACTGAATTTTACGGTTTAGGTGCGAAGAACATGATATTTAATAAATAAAGGTAGCACACAAAACGTTAAAAAAACTCCCCTTTGGGCCTAGTGTAAAACCGTTTGTAAAATATGACAGCTTTCAAATTTTTCTTTTCTTTTTGCTTATTTTATTTTATTTTATATATTTATTTTTCCCCCAGAAGAGGAAACACAAATTTTTAACACTTCAGGTTAATGTGTATGACTTCATGATTTAATGTAATATGACAGTTTTGTCTAAATATAAATAAAAGAATTATAATAACATATTGTGTCAATTATCCTAACCTGAAACAAAAAAGTTGCCAACACCAACTATTTATTTAAAATGCTTAACGGAATATTTTTGACATACGATGACGTCACATGCGATCGCATGATCTGTTGAACGTCAAACTATAACCTAATATAATAATAATATATTTAATGTTTGGGAGTTCCTGTTTTTGTTTCATATTTTGTAAAACTTACAGATTTTTGATTAACAAACTCTAGAATTCGAAAGCGAGCAGTAACAAACCTTTTCAAAATAAAGCATTTTTATCTCCAGAGCGCGGGACAGTTGCAACTCGAAAAAATGAATGAAAAATTATGTCACAGCTCAGAAACGATTATCCGTAGAACACTGAGATTTTACTGCGGTATTCAATACCAAAACTATACTTTTTATATACGTGCATCCTTGCCTCTCTGAAAGTCCATACATGGCCTTTATTTTGCAATCGTTGGTCACAGTCATATACTTCCACTTACAGAAGTGTTTTAAATGACGAAACCATTCTTGTTTTGATGATGTCAGATGAAAAAAAAAATTAATTTTGGTCAAATAAGGAAATTTAACTTTGAATGCGATCTCCCATTTTAATTTTGAATGCGATCTTTCCATAATTACATTTGGGAAAGTTTTATACACGTTATGAAAAATTAAAATTCTGAGTAGTTTGGCTCTCTTACGAAAAAAATTGATCGAGTTATTTAATTTCAAAATGTGCAATTTTTGATGTCATTTTCAACTTGCCTTCAAGAATCAAATAATTAAGTTGGAAGATTCGAAGAAATAAGTTCATCTGAAGTGCGGCAAAATATGTGTATAATTTAATAGGCCGTAAGAGGAAGTCACGTGGTGTCCAAATCAGATTTTTCAGATAACTAATATAATTCTTTCATAAGTATACAATGCTTTGGTTTAATTCATATTAGGACACTGAAATCTAAAGCTAATAAACTAATGTGCACTCTAAAATTTGTATTGATGTTCTTCCATAGTAAATATTATAGCGTTTTCTATTAGTGTATTTCTATAAAATTCTATTCAAATAATACTTTTTCTTGTTTTTCAAGTATTATAAGTTTGTTCATTCCATGTTCTTAACTTAATTTCAGAAATATTCCGCATTATTATAAAGTAGTATATGTGCGTATATGAATGTGCGTACACGGCTATATATACATGTTTGAACGTATATATATGTGTACGTTTACGTTATTGTAAAGTAGTATATATGTGTGTATGAGCGTGCATATGTGGCTATATATACGCGTATGAACGTATATATACGTGAATTTTCATTCTTATAAAGTAGTATATATGCGTGTATCAACGTCTACATACGGCTATGTATTACGGGTATGAACGTTTATATACGTGTATTTACATTATTGTAAATTTTTATTCAAAATTACTATATATGCGTGTATTAATGCACTAATTGTTTAACGATAAACAGTTACTCATAAAATTTTATTTCTTTTACAGGTAAGTTTGCTGCCTCTATTTTAATCAAAGTAGTGTTATGAAGTATCGTAATCGGTAAGAGAATTTTAGGCAATTACATTTCATTTTGCATATATGTTGTGTAAAATTTCTTATATGTCATTCATAGAATGTTCGCAGAAAATTCGAGGTCTTATGAGAATGGAGATCAAAGGTTTTGAAAGCATAAATCTATCAGTTTATGTAATACGCAAAAAGACAATCTCCCTCTTGTTTTATATTAGCACTAGCGGAAGTAATCCGATGCCAATCACGTTAGATTGAAAGTAATATATCTAACAACAGTGAGAACGATACCGCTGTAATCATTCCCTAATAACGATTCAAAAAATGCGATTCATAGCTATACATTTTTTCGTCTCATGCGATATGGAACCCACATACAAAAGTTTCTATAGAGAAATACTCTCTCATTAAATTTACAACAATGGCAAGCAGTTTTTAATGATTTTCGTCTTTTTTATCAAATGACCGTAAAAGCTCATGTTCCATCCAGCACTCCACCTATATCCAATTTCAGTCGATTGAATGGGGAAAAATTGATCATAATTAATCAGAAATCAATAACGCGAACAAACAAACAAGCACACAAACAGACGTTCTTCGTTATATATACAGAGGCTGTTCGCACATTTTTTAGACGATTTTGGTAGGCGGTAATAAAACCTCGTTTTCTGCAAAAGAAGTAATTGCAATTGTACTATGTTTTTAAAAGTCAAAATTATCGTCTGTGGCTCGAAAGTTTTGTTTTTATTCAAAATGGCGAATTTAACAAAGCAGTGGTTCGAAGGCTACATTGACGCTCTTTCCGAAGAGAAATATGCTTACTCCGTTATCTAAAAACGATGGGAGAATCATGTTTTTGTGATATCTAAAGCGTCGATAGGTAATATTGTCAACAAGAAAGGAAAAAAAACGTCAAATTTCAGCCTCGAGTGGGACAAAAATTCCAAACAAGTATCCAAGGAAAAAACGGACATCTTCGACTATTGCAAAGGTACGTTGTTTAATGTTAAAAGAAAATCCCCCTGGTCAATTGACAGTTGCAAAATCATTAAAATGCTCGGTGTCCACTGTAAACGAAATGATAAACGTTGATTTAAATCTTAAGAAAGCGAAAAAAGGCAATGTGCATCGTCTTCTTCCAAAGCATATCGCTCGACGCAGGACACGCTGCAAAATTCTATATGAGAAACACTTATACAAAGAAAAATGGAAAACTAATGTGGAATGTAATATAGGAAGTGAAATATATGAGAGAATTATTTAAGGATTGTAAGAACCATGATTCCCTACCTATTTTCATTTTTATGAATTTGCAAATTTAATATATATATATATATATGCAAAGTAGATTTATACATGTCAGTCTTCATTTGCTCTAATTAAACCGATATTGGGGTAGAATTATGCTTAATCCAGCAAGATAAATTGATCCAGCAATATAATTAATTAAATCCAGCAAGATAAATTGATGTATCAAAATATCGTTAGTTTCAATTACATCACTTTTCTTGTAAATTTTGTATTCATATTCTTGTTTTTAACTAAAAGGGATTTTAGCGTAAATATGCTTCTTCTACAGGTACGTACGTTATTTAGCTGAGTAAACTGTTGATATAATAATCGAACAACCTTTGATATTGATATCATTGATGTTTTAAAAATTTGTTCATATAATTTTTGTTGTTAGAATGTCAGTTTTGTTTTACATATGATAAGTAAATTTCATGTTTGATACGTATTGTTTTAATTTTTATATTGATACGAATTTTGTACTTATATAGGTAATTTTAGTAGAATTAATAAATAAAATTGTTCTATTTCTTTTGTAAAATGAAAAATCTAAAGCAAAGCTATGTCGGAAATACAAGAATACAGGGGCAAGTGAATTGAGTAACATTGATTGATAATTTGGCAAGAAATCGCCAAAAGTCGCCAAATTTGGTAAACATTTGGAGATATTTTGGTCCGGTCCCCGCATCGGCGAAATATGTATTGAAATTGAATACAAGTAATTGACCACTATGTTAGCTGTGACCGTAATCCCACACTCTTATTACTTTCCAGTAATTTGGAGATGCAGAAAGTACTGCAAATATCTTGGCGGCCGATTAAAAACTATTTAAAGGCGAAAAAAGAGAGCATCTCCTCTCAGTTTCTTAGTTATTGTTGTTGCGAGTTGTTATTTCCGCGTGAATTGAAATCCCCGAATTAGCTTTCTCTTTAGATGCGCTTTGCACTGCAATGTGTCTAGCATTTTTACCATAATAAGTGTTCCCCTTAGTCTCAGCAGTCCCCATCATGCACCTTTTTTCCATTTTCTGGTCCTTATTTCAATGCTCCTCGTTTAGCGTGGTCAATTGCAGGAGTACACACTACTAAGCTCTTTATATATATATACTTTAATTTCCATCGACCGGATCCAACAGGCTGAAAAGCACCTAACACAGTGGGCCAGCTGTTCCGTCGATGGCGAAAAGAAAAGAAAAAGTAGTTTAATGCACAAATACTGACTGTACTCTGTGATACTGTGAACTCTGGTAAGAGTATTTCTGCGGAAAATTCCAGAACTTCTGTCCACTTTTATGATATAAATTTTTATTAACTTATTACGAACCCGTACGCAAGCAACAATATTCTTTGGCAGCATGTTTTTAATACCCAATTCAGTTAGATATTCTATGTTTAATACATTATTTTGTTACACCGATATTATATATATATATATATATGGATTGTTTGGGAATATATCATCACGGATACGTAATAGCTACATTTATAAATTTTAAAGCCGCCTAGATGGTATTGTGGTTGGTGATGCTGATTGCCATGCCGAAGGCATCGAATCCTGGCGAATGCATGGATGTTTGCAAATGGACCTTCGGACCTGTCAACAGGGTGTTCGTCTTGAAAATTGGGTAGATGGACAAAGTGGTGCTGACACCGACATGGTATCCAAGGATCTTGCCAATGACAAACGCATTCTTGCACTCCTTGGCATGATAAAGCTGGGCTGCAAGGGCTTGTTCTGATTAGGTTGGGCATGTGAGATTGGCCACAAAAATACACATTTCAAATAGTTTGACACAAAAATGCTTCTCTTGTTGTGTTTAATTTTTCAATAATTTAATTCACATTTTCAATATCTTTAATTAATATTTTTGCAAAGAATTGTGGTGTCATTCGTTTTCATTTATAATAAAATTAATAAGTCCCGTTTTCGAATCAAATGAGTAATGATTGAGTTAATACATCGCTGTTAGCGATTCGACTGGAAAAAACTATCAATCTTCATTATCTAATGCAGTAAACCTCCTGAATAAATGCTGCCCCGTTGTCGCTAGAGAATCGACCTGAAGAGAGAGGGGAGCTTCATAATGAATATCGTAATGATTCCAATCGAGAATTTCAATTCATAAAAGTATACCTAGTTGGCATCCGTATACGGATGCTATATGCAGCATAGCATGTATGTTGAAAACTTTTGATAATATTTGATACGGAAAAAAATCGGTACTTTTCATTAAAAGTATTCTGTAAACTTTTTATTAAATAGTCGAATAAATTCGTTCAACATGCAGTTTAATCAAAATAGTATAAAATTTTAACTTTTCTTTAAATTACGAAACCAATTTATTTGCTTCCAATAAGACCTTGGATAGCTATGGCTCTTATGCATAAGATAACGTATGTGAATTTGGGGCAATAATTGAAATTTTCGGACCTAAGGTTTTTACTTTTTCTTCATCCTTCCATAATAATTATTCATCCACTTCTGAAGTTGATGCAAATCTCAATAGTCGAGAGTTTAATATTTCATTTTATTATAGTAATTATTATTTACATCCCTTTATCATTCACGAATGTCTGCGGTAGAAATATCTGAATTACATGGCGGCAATGCAGCTTTAGAACAAGACACAAGTTTCGATTGTTTTTTATCGCTCTAGCTTTTCATCGCGAGTAAAGATTCCGGTTTAACAAGTTCTTCTCAGACGTGATGAGAAACATCAGAGAGAAACTTGGATAGTCCTTCGTTCCTACTGGTAATGCGGCAGTTCTTTTAAACGGCGATTGGGAATTAGGTGACACAATCGCCAAATCATGACGGTGACGAATTATTGTCCAGAATCGTTTTGTTCTGGGCCCCATTATAGAGTAGTTAGGAGTTTTGAAGTAGGAAACACGAAAAATGAGAAATGCCCTCGCCGGGACTCGAACCTGGACCTCTCGAATACGCGCCGAGTGTAGTAACCGTTACACCACGAATGCCTGCTTGAAGGAGTGAGAAAATATCTTATACTCGTATAAACCAGCAGACCAAAATAAAGTATAACTGTGCAGATCCCGTAGGCCAAAAGTGTCTAAAAACCAGGGGACAGCATGACTCTTCGTAAGCCAGTTCCCCGTAAAAACAAATGGATAGATCCAATGGGTCAAAATAACAGTAAAGGGCAAATAGGTAAAAAAAATAAAACTCATGGCCCAAATACCAATAAAAACCAGTAAACGAAACTAGTTACCAGATTAGAACAATCATTTAATTCCAGTTCTCTTGCAAAACGTCCGCTATAGAATGTCATCAAATCAGGTGTATAGCATTAGGTACTCATGTTGTATCACATGGCACTGTGAAGATTTGGTACCGAAACTTGAAAAACAAGGACTATGACATTCAAGAAGCCGAGCGCTCTGACCGGCCTACTGATGTTGATGAAGCCGGTATCATAGAACTTGCGGAAGAAGATCAGTAAGCAACCACTCTAGAGATTACTAAAGAGTTCGACATTAGTGCCATGTTCATTAGTCGCAATATGCATTGCATAAACCTGATGTACAAGTTCAATCGCTGGGTGCTACATGAGCTGACTCAAGCGGCTAAGGACAAACCTGTTCGGACCTGCACTAATCTGCTCAAATATCAACGTAAAAACCGAATTCTGGACCAGATCATCACTTGTGATGAAACTTGGATTTACTTCAATCATAGAGGCCGAAAAGGGGTTGTGCTGCGCCCGGCGAGTCCGTCGACAGTATCGCAAAGCGCAATTTGACTAACAAAAAGATCATGCTTTGTAATCTTTTGTCACGTCCACCATATAAACCCGGCATCGCTCCTTCGGACACATGTAGCTATATCTTGCTGGTGTTATCTTCCATTCTGCCCAGGACGTCCGAAATGAGGTTGATCTATTTTTGAACTCGTGGCCACCAAGTTTCTGAGCCGAAGGCTTTGGAAAACTACCAAACCGTTTGCAGAAAACAACATAATTGGGTGGTGATTACTATCCGCAATAAAGGTATGGCTTTCATGCTTTATTTTCTAACTTTATTAAAAACTTCTGGTTGATGGAAAACTTTCGCTACAACCGGAAATTTAGAAGCATGTAGGTTCAAAATATTTTCAGCGGCAAATACTATGTTCAGAATTCGAGAAGAGAAATATGAACAATAGTTTGTGAGATGTTAATATTGTTTGCAATAAATAAATAGCCGATAGTTCATTTAATCTAAGATTATGTTACAAATTTAAAGAATAGGGTAAACATTTTAAGCATTAATGTTGCCACATTTCCCGTTTTACATTACATGTTGAGAAGTACTTATGGACAATTTTCGTTGCTTCAAATAAATAGTTTTGCTAATTGTATATAAGAAATAGTGGAGCCATATAACTTTTCAGTCTAATAAAAGTTCTTTTTTTTTAGTATTTTAATTTATTTTTGTTGTAAATATCGACTTACAAATCAAATATTAAATTCTATTCGAATTTTCGTAAAAATGGCTCGCATTCATACACAGTCCAGTCACATTAATGTGACCATCTGTCAAAAGCCAGAATAACCACCTTTCGCAGAGCGGACTGCTGCGAGACGTGCAGGAAGAGAGTCACATAGGTCCCTGAAGGTGTTCTCTGGGATGTTGAGCCATGCCGACTCTAATGCCGTGGCCAGCTGCGCTAGATTACGCGGTTGAGGATCCATGGCGCGAACAACTCGATCGAGATGGTCCCACAGATGCTCGATTGGGTTTAAGTCAGGTGAGTTTGCTGGCCAGGGGAGGACGGTAAACTCATCCTGGTGCTCTTCGAACCACGCACGTACACTGGCAGCTGTATGGCACCTCGCATTGTCCTGCTGGAAGATGCCATCATCCTGAGGAAAAACAATGCGCATGTAGGGGTGAACATGGTCCGCAAGGACAGATGCGTACTTGTATTGATCCATTGTGCCTTCCACAATGATCAGTGAACCTAGAGAATGCCAGGAAAACATTCCCCAGACCATAATGCTCCCGCCTCCAGCTTGGACCGTTCCGGCAATGGTTGCAGGGTGGTTCCTTTCAGAGGTTTCACGCCTTATACGCCAACGTCCATCTGTCCGATGGAGCATAAAACGCGATTCATCCGAAAACGCAACCTGTCGCCACTCAGTGGACGTCCAGCTGCTGTACTGGCGTGCAAATTCTAGCCTTCGCCGTCGATGAACAGCAGTCAGCATAGGTGCACGAACCAGGCGTCTGCTTCGGAGGCCCAGACGCAGCAATGTTCGCTGAATAGTACTTTGGGAGACACTTTTGGTAGCCCCTTGGTTCATTTTGGTGGTCAGTTGCTCAACGGTAGCCCGTCTATCTGCCCGAACGCATCTCCGCAACCGTCGTTCGCCTCTGTCATCTATGGCCCGTGGTGCACCACATTTGCCACGTCGCTGATTTTGGACAGTCCCATTTTGCCATGCACGGTACACTTTTACCACGGCGGCACGCGAACAGTTCACAAACTCAGCCGTTTCGGAAATGCTTCCACCCTTGGCCGGAAAGCCAATGATCATGCCCTTTTGGAAGTCGGATAAATCGCTTCGTTTCTGCATTACGCCAACGATTGAAATGTTTTCCGAAGCCCTCACACACCCTTTATATACGCTCAACTGCACTGTGCTGCCACCTGCCTTCTGTGATTGGTTATTTAACTCTGACATGGAAAGTACGTGGTGGTCACATTAATGTGACTGGACTGTGTAAATATTGAAAGAGATTACGTAGAATTTAGCTTCCTTGTATGAAATAAACCTTGTCTTCAGATCTTGTTTAGACGCATCTTGCTTTGTAATAGGAAGCATAATTCAATATTTTAAAATATATTTGCGAAATAAAAATTAACGAAGAAAATTTTCATCATCAGGAATAGTCACATGGAAGAAGAACTTTCATTCTTATCGTAATTTAATTGCAGATGACTGAAATTTTTCTTGAATAAAGTAAAAAACTTGCATTTTTTAAACTCATAAATTTTTATTAAGAATATTTTTAAACGTCTAAAAACTTCACGAGGCTGTTTTATTTGGTGAATTAATTTTTTTTCAGCACGCGTGTTTAGGACTCACCTTTGACATTTCCTATTTGCCTACTAACTGTAAAAGGGTTTTCTCTGCAGATATAACCTGTTATGAACAGAAACAACTTTTCCTTCTTTCTCTCTGTTTCGCAATAAATTGCATTACAAGAAACACAATGTAACAGCCTAAAATTATTTTACTTTATTTCATTGGCCGTTTCTTTTTTTTTTACTTTTCTGTTCTTTATAAGCCATTTTATTTCTAGTCGTTTCTTGATGCTGGAAACTCAGAAAGAAATTACTTCATGTTTTAAAATATGAAAGGAAGTAAAATAATTAGGCATAATAATTACTCATCAAATTTCACTGCTGTATTTTTATGCGTGGGATAAACTGTAAGCTAAAAATAAATCCAATATATGAACGTATTAGTTTTAAACTCCTGCCAGCTGTCTTCTAGATGCTTATTATTTATTGTTTACTTATTTAATAATAAGAATTATGAAATGGTAAACGGAAGAGAAAAAGCGAAAAAAAGGAAATATTCTGTCTAATTTTTATTCTAATTTTTATAATTAATGGCTAACATTTTAAAGTGCAATAATATTGTATCTTTGTAACCAAGCGTGCTATCAGAAAAATCTGAAATTAATAATTGTAATTAAAATATGCTATATAAATTAGCGGAAAAAAGCAATTCGAATAAAATCATAGTTGGTATAATATCTTATTTAAATATATATATATAGAGAGAGAGAGAGAGATGTATATAGATAGATATATGGATGTATATTGGATGTATATATATAAAGAAAATCTGAAAGGATTCAGATTTTAACTTGGTACCGGAGGATTTGTTAATGTTTTCTATGCTCTCGCTGAGCATCGTAAGTTACCAGTCTGTTCTTGACTGTAAAAATCGAGAGCAAAATCATAAAATATTTTAAAACAGCATATCTTTAAAATTTATGATGGAGTATGTAGAGTTTACGTTCAGCTTTTAACCAATTATTTTATGTTAATCATTTTTCCTATATTCCTAATTTCCATTTTCTTGCAGGAATGTAAATTCCTACCTCGCGCGATGTGCAAATGAGGTACAAAGGGGAGACTATTTAAAAGAATGTTTTAGAGAGTAGAAGTAGAGCGCCTTTTACCATCTGAATGTCATTTGATAATTTGAATGGTCAAAAATTCGTCATCACCAGGATTTGGAGATTGGGTTACCTCATCCCCAATCTCCCTAATTAAGAAATAGACAACGTATTTTTTTTATCCTTCCAATATGCCTTCGTGGTGTAACTTTAGCACACACGGTGCGTATTCAAGAGGTCCAGGTTCGAGTACCGGGTACGGCATTGCACATTTTTCGCATCTCTCACTTAAAAAAAAGCTAATAACTTACGAAGTGCCTATTTTAAAATAATAGACTGTAATAACTGTATTCTTATGCCATCTCAAATTTCGCCAAAGGTAGGCAACCACGGTTTTATTTTGGCTTTCAATTTTTGCAACGCAATTGGAGTTGTTTCAGGTAAGTTCAGTTTGCATTCTTGTCAACAAGAAATGTATTGAGATATTTTATTTTACTATTATTATTTTCCAATTCAATATCTTAGTGGAATTAAAAGTCCAAGAAAGCTTTGGCTAACACGACTGCGTTCACATAACCTTACCATACTTTATTCTGGGCGCATGTAGCATAAGCATCGCGAGGGGATGTTCACACAAAGGTTTTGCAAGGCACATGTGGCATAAACGAACTTCGTTGCTAGGACACCAGCCATCCTGTGTTACATAAATTGTCAGGACTGAGTGTTCGGTGCATATTCTTGGAAAACATCTTCGTTAATTCCTTAAATCCTGATCTGGAACAGGAAGCTGAATGCAGCTATGTTCTGTGGTAGAATATTGTGATTCAGTGATACAAGAACTGCACTTTAAAGGGAGTTAAAATCCTCTTTTATTAAACCACAATTATTTACAACCACTTCCCAACTCGGGAGGGATACAGAAAGTAGAGACCGCAGTTGGGTCTAAAATGAACAATCAAATAATATTTAAACTAAATTAAATAGTCGTTGCTCACAGAGCTATAACGCGAGGTTGGCCTCTAAACTAAATGGTGCGTAGCAAGATTTAACTAATACTGACGCACTTGGATTTACTTCAATGAGTAATCACGTAAAAGCGCTACGGCTTAGAATTTAAATACTAGCTAGTCAGAAGAACGTTGAGTAGAGTAACCGTGGTCTGAGAGTAAAAGCATTTTCACACTGAAAGGTTTCTTACTTTCGTTTAAATACAACTAATACTGACGCACTTGGATTTACTTCAATGAGTAATCACGTAAAAGCGCTACGGCTTAGAATTTAAATACTAGCTAGTCAGGAGAACGTTGCATAGAGTAACCGTGGTCTGAGAGTAAAAGCACTTTCACACTGAAAGGTTTCTACCTTTCGTTTAAATACTACTTGGCTCCAATTCAAATTAGCATACTGCTGAAACGCGCGCTTATTCTAACGGGAAGTTGAAATGAGAAGAGATAGAAAGATTTAAATTAAAATAAAACTTTGTTAGTTTAACTAAAACCTTACAAAATTAGCATAAGGATTTTGTTTAAATGTTCTAACTGTTGGACTTTATGGGAGCCTTGCACCGATCACTCGCAACGAAAAAACACTGGCTGATATTCAGTCAACGATTTTGTCCAGTCTGGACATTTAGAGATGCGAAACTTTACCCTTCATGATGGGTTACTGCTTAAACATTCTGTATTAGGTGTGAAAGAATGTAGTGGCTTTTCAGCCTTAGGACTATGATCATCCTGTGATTGCTCGCTTACGTTATAAGACGGGGGCCACACATGCGTATTTCTGGAATGTCTGCATACCGGTAATATATGGTATTCCTCGCCTACTCAATGCATTTTTACTGTAAAATAAACTGAATATTTAAAAAAATAAAGTAAATTTTCACTTCTTTTGCTTTTGTGGAACTTTTTTTTGAAGAAATCCTCCCAGGTCGGCAATGTCTAGGCCTAAACAATTTGAATTCTCCTGCGTGGCTTCTGACAATTTTTGGTCTTGTGATGGCCACTTGCGTTGCTGTGAAAGTTCCTTTAACCATATGAATTCTCGCTGGACCTGTGGAAATTCAGCTGTAGTGGACCGCCTTGTTGGATATGCAGTCGAAGATTTACTTCGTTCTTCTTGAATTTTAACCGTTGAACTGATTCTGCTTCTGGTGGCGTCTTGACGCGTAGATTTCTGCTTGGCTGATCCGTTATTTTATCATTGCTGCCGGTCTTCTTTACCACTACTTTGTTTTCGCTGACTTTCCAACTGCCCTTGTTTAACACTCGCCACATCTGAAGATTTAGAACTTTTCTTTGTCTTTGGATAAATTCTTTGTTTTCTTCGTTCTTTCTGACTCGCCCTCTTCTCTATAGGTTTGCTTTTTGACGTCTCCTCGACAATTTCCCTTTTCGTTCCTTTATAACATTTCCTGGAATCTTTTCCTTTTCTTTGCGTATCTTGTCCAATATACGTCAACTTTATATCTACTGCATTCCTTGACGCCCCTTCATTGCTCAAGCTAGGAGATCCCTGAAATTCCTCTATTAACAGAGGCACATCAGCGCACTCACAGTAGAGCTTAATCTGGTTCATATTTGCCTTTAAATCTCCACAACTTTGTCCTTTCAAACCCCAGTTTCCCTAATTCTCTCAATTACAAAGTGGCGTTAAATCTTGTGACAAAATCCCTTCATCTTTACTTCCGCTGCACACGTGAGAGGATTCAGAAGTTGAGATAATTTTTAGATACAGCTGGTAAAATCTAACAGCGCGGCGCGAGTGTCAGGAAACTTCTTCTGTCTAATATCCAAAACCTTAGCCTAAATAAGCTAAAAGCTAGTTTGCAACCTGATGAGGAATATGGAAAGAAGACGTTATTAATAAAAATCGTAATATATCTTTAATTAACATAAAGATCTTACAAGGGAACACTTGATTCACTATCTTCTCTATGGAAGGTGTATGATTCGATTTACGGCAAAGGCACAGTTCATTTTTACCATTTTTAGGAAACGTAATATTTTCTTTAATGTAACGAACTTTAAAGCAACGCTATATAAAAACTAGGGCACATTAAATTATAAACGTTTCTAATGACAATAAAAATTATTGCACATCGTTCGAACATAGTCATTAGAAAACTTATTTCCACTGCAACAGAAAACATAGTTTACTGTATAGTCTGTTACTGATAAGCCGGCATTACAGGTGCAGAAAAAAAGTATTTCTCTACTCAATTAGATGCAGAAATATCAAAGCTTTCTATAAATTGCACTGCCCAAATTCCAGAAAGCGAACCTCTCATTTACTCGCATCTTTTTTTTCTGTTCATTGAATTACTTTTTGCCCACTGATACTCAGAAAAATTTCAAGTGGTGATGGAACATGATATCAAACCTACCCTTCTTCAAAATTTTTGCCAGCACGATACGTGATATAACTCCTCCTTCTCTTTACTTCTATATCTGTAAATGAAGAATGCGGCCATTGCTCTTTTTTGAATTTTTTCAACCGAGGGGGAGGAAGTCTGAGATCGATCCCTTGGAAACTTGGGTGTGGCAGGGACAGCAAGAAATGAGATGGAAAGAGTACAAGCAATTTTTCATTCCTTGTCAAAAATTCTTCCAGATCCTCAGCGGAGTTGTAATTTACGTTGAAAGTATTATTACCTAATAACTACTACGTTTTCGTATGTTGGTATAACTTTGAATTGCCACCATCAGCACGTCATTACATTTTATATTAGGTATTGTAAATAATCTTTAATAATTATTACCAAAGCTGAATTTTTTTATTACTTATTGGATTTTATATTTGAAAGAATATAGGTAATATTCAGAGTAAAAATAAAGATTTCCTACTGAGTTAATATGGAAACAACTAACAGCTTGTCAATGAGAAGTGTGCATATTAAATGCTCGTAGATTAAATGAAATTGAATTTTGCAAAATGCATTGATAAAGAAAGGGGAAATTAGAAAAAATTTAAGGAGAATTAACTATTTTGTTTGATCAGAAATAAATATTGCAAAAGTTATTTTGTGCACCCGATTTTAAACTCAGTTTAGATTAATTTAAACACTAATTTAACCTTTATAGAATCCAAGATGAATTACCATCATTGCAAGCTTTCAATATTAAAACACAAAAAGGTAGGTAATTACAACTAAAAGAATAAACTGAACTTCAGATTGAAATTACACAACTTAAGCATTAATAACAAATTATTTTCCGCTTCCTGCGACCTGGACAGTAATTCAGATTATTTAGAAATCGAGGTCGATATTTAAATCCTAATAGCCTGTTTTAGTTCCCCAGTGACTGTTAATGTAATTTTAATTCACGACAAAACTCAACAGCTCCTAGCAACAGCCGTAAATCCAAACATCAACTGAGGAATTTCCACAAATTAGACTGAATCAGCCCTCTCTTCTAAACTTACATTGTCATTTTCTTTTTAAATATACTTTTTTACATATTCTCGTGTAGCACATGAAAATGATCAGATTGCGGAAAAGATTTTACATAAGAATTAGCGTTTTAATTAAAGTAAACCTTGAAATGTAGTTTTTACTTTAGACATCAAGCCTCCCAGACGGTATAAGCGGTTAGGGGATCCTACTGCAGTATCGAAGGACCCGGGTCCATATTCGGGAGAAAGCATGTTTATAACTGTCCGTTCCTTCATAGGTTCAACGGTTGCCACCTATTAGGTGCCTTCACGTTAAAAAAAAGGCCACCACTTCTGGCCTTAGGAGTGGCCAATGCCAAATAGGCAACTGCCCTCCGTTGGATTAAAAACTTGTAGAGACATTAGGTTATTTTAAGCAGAAGATGTGAGAAATGATCAATGCCCTCTCCGGGACTCGAACCATGGACCTCTCGAATACGCGCAGAGTGTGCTAACCGTTATACCACGAAGGTATACAGAAAGGAGGGAGAAAATACCTTATAAACTTTTGGCGTTAACAACTCAGTAATGTCTTTGAAAGTTAATTTTATGATATCATGCTTTTGGAAGGTTTCAAATATCTTTATTGCGTTTCATTTTACAGCTGTTAATCGAAAATACTTCCTTCTTTTAACCTATAATAATATCAAAACTTTTTAATTTGTTTATCCTTTCTTAAATTTTCTTTTAATTATGTTAAATTAATAATTTCTAGTGCACTTATTTATAAATTAATTCAGATGAACATATAGATTCTTACAAATTCTTGTTTCCTGGAACATATAGATTGGCCTACGATTTTGGGCAAGTTGTATCCTATGAAAATTAATGGAGAGAAGATTCCTTTTCAGGAAAATACTTTATGCTGTCACACTTATTGTTTTATATTGTAAGGTTTTGGTTAAACTAACCAAGTTTATTTTAATTTAAATCTTTTCTATCTCCTCTCTGCTTCAACTTCCTGTCAGAAGAAGCGCGCGTTTTTAGCTTATGCTAATTTTTGAAGTTCAGCCAAGCACTATTTAAGCCAGAGGTGGAAACCTCTCGGTGTGTGAGAGCTTTGCCTCAGATCACGGGCACGCTGCTCAACGTTCGCCTGACCAGCTAGCAGTTTAAATTTATAAGCCATAGTGCTTACTACGTGATTGCTTTGTAAAATAAATTAAAGTGCGGTAGTATTTAGTATATCTTGCTACGCACCCTTTTCGGTAGAGGCCAACTTCCGCGAATTGCTCTGCGAAGCAAAGTTTAATTTAAGTTATATTTTAATTTATTTAAATTTATTTGATTGTTAAGTTCGACCAAAGTTTGGTCTGTTACGTTCTGTATCTCTCCCGAATTGGGAGGTTTGTATTTAATAGTGATTGAATAAAAAAGGATTTCAAATCCCTTCACGTGCAGTTATTCTCCAGCCCAGCAGTTACATCAGAACATAGCGTACCTTCCGCTCCCTGTTCCAGTTCAGGACTTAGAATTTGAGGATAAGAACCTTGTAAGTAATTTACCATGTTCTCAAAGAATACACACAGAATGCTAAGTCCTGATAATATCACTGAAAATATAACGCCAAAGTTTAAATTTAATTGAGGAGAAATACATTACAAGTTTCGGTTTTAATAGAAACATTATTTATTTCCTTAATTTTAGTACAATAAGAACGAAAATAAGTTTAAATATTTTAAGCTTAAACCCTTTTACATTTACTTAGAAAAAATTAAATTTGCAGTTTACTTCAAATTGAAGTAGGAACTGGCTGTAAGTTTAGGCTAAAAAAATTTCGTTAACTAAAACATTCCGATTCTTAAAATATTTTTGTTTAAATTTTCTTTGAATGTTCCCGCAACTTGTAATCTACTTATTGAGAATATACATAATTTGCAAAGGAAATGTTAATTCTTTTTTTATTAAAATTTGCTAAATTATTCAACAGATACATTTTCGCCTTGATTTTTATGCCATGTGACATCTATATGTAGTAATTTGTAGCAAAGTGCAGTAATACCCTGCCAATATTAAAATAACAAGTGGTACGAACCATTATCAAAATATTACGAAAATTATTAAATTAGATTCTGCTTTAATGGATAAAGACATTTAGGAAGAATTTACAATGAAGATTTTATTGCTTTCTGTTAAAGCAATTGGAACGTTTCGTATTCTTTGGAAGCATTTAATGTACAAAACGTCTGAAGACAAGACGTGAATTATCAATATGTCTTGTAATTTACCACAGAAACTTAGAAAAGAGTGAAAGGACCCTTTATTTAATTTAAATAAAAGCTACCAGACGGCACCAATCGTGCCTACAAAATATAGCCAGCAGTTATGGCTTAAACCAAGATAATGAATTAACTAAGTAAGTTAGCCTAGTGGCTACGCAATTAAAGTAACGCGTACGTTGGTTCGGACCGAAAGGTATGCCTGACAAGCCTAATGGTAAGACTAAAGCAAAGCCGCAGAATACTATTCTCAATAGAATAACAATTAGCAATTGGCCTTTAACATACAGAACACGCTCTGATTCAAAAACCTTCCTTTAAATTCCTCTTCTTTCTGCCTCATTTGAATATCACCTGAGCTAGAAATTTACATTCTGGCAGGAAAATAGAAATGAGGAGAGTAGGAAAGCGGTTTAACGTAAAATAACTGCTTAAAGAACTAAACGCATGGTTTAGCGTTAGAACAATAGGTTAGGCCTATTAGCACAATGACCCAGTGATAAAAGATGTAAGAATAATTACTTACACATTACAGTGCATACTGTCAAAAAATACCAAACTGCACTTATAAGTTAATTTTATTTTTTACTTATGCTTACTTAGTAAAAATCAGTACGGCCGAGATAGAGCCATCAATCAATCACAGTATTATTATAACGATAAAAATAGTTATTAAAGCTCTGTAGAATAGATTCGTAATGTGGAAGAATTAGAATGCATGTGCCTATCTATCATTATACATCATCGCAAATACTATTTTTACCAGAACTTCAGGTATGAAATCCCAATAAAGAAATAACCGCGTTAAAAATGATCAGTTATTTATTATACAGAAATGAAAGTTCTCAGGTATAAAAGGAAATTGTTCTCAAGCCTCATTGCTTGGCCAAAAAAATGGCGCTTCCTCCTGGTTGCTCATTTATTTTAGCATTCGTGGAATAATATTGGGTTGCCCGGAAAGTTCCTACCGATTTTAAAGGAAAATTGAAACACAAGTGATTTAAATTTTAGGCTACATTTGTTAAATTATATAGGTGGCATTCTGTTATATAACCTTTACCCATCCTTTCAGACAACCTGAAAATTCCGTCCTTCCAAAGCTCTCAGGTTCTACAGCGAAAATCTTTTCTATATGACATTTTATATCGACCAAAGAGTTGAAATATTTTTTTCATTAAGGAAATTTCGTAATGATAGAAATAGGCGCAAATCAGAGGTTATGAGGTCTGGTGAATACGGTGGATGGGGTACAACATCCCAACCGGGCTCCAAGAACTTTCGTCGCGTTAGCAAATGTACATGAGGCCGCTTATTGTCTTGATGAAACATGACGCCCTCCGAATTCGATATATCTGGACGTTTTGTTCAATTGCTGTTTTTGAGTTGTCTAATTGAGAACAATACTGCTTTGAGTTTGTCGTCTCGTTGTTTAGATAAAGAGTGGTTTTTGGGTTCATTCCGCTTTCCCCAAGATCGTTTTCGCTCAACATTTTTAAAAATGATCCATTTTTCAACTCCCGTCACTACTTACTTCAAAAATGGTGTCTCCTCGTTGCGTTTATAGAGCGAATCGCAAATCTCAGAATTTTCTCCGTTAAATTGTGAAAATGGTCTTTACAAAATGGTGGATGGATGGTGTATTTTGACATACACTCACGTTTGTGAAAATTGCAACACCATGAAGGACTTACGCGAGTGAGCTGAAATTTTCAGGAAATGCAAAGTAGCGCATGATATGCAAATGATTAGAATTGCAAATCCGTAGCGCATGCGTATGCTGAGCAGCGCCCTCTGAACGGCTGATGGATCCGAATAAATAGACGGCTGTAGCGAGGCGTGTATGGTTATCGGTGGTTATCTGCTAGTGGTAAACGTTAACTCAATCTGTACTTATGCCTCGTCGACGAAAGAGAGCGAGATTTGAACAACTTACAGAGTTTGAACGAGGGAGAATCATCGGCCTTCGTGAAGCTGGATTGTCGTATCGTGCAGTAGCCTCTCGTGTGCAGCGTAACAGCAGCACAGTGATGCGCGTTTGGAAGCAGTGGACGGACGAGTGTCGGACAACTCGGAAATCCGGGAGTGGACCCCGAAATGTGACGTCAGCTCGCGATGATAGACACCTGGTCCGCATGGCGCGGACGGACCGTACAGCTTCCTCTAGACAATTGGCAGCACTGTGGTCAATAGCTACAGGTGTTTCATTGTGTGCTTCATCAATTCGTAGACGTCTGCTGCAGTGTGGACTGCGCGCACGGACTCCTTTATACAGGATCCCCCTAACGCACGACCATCGCCGCCTGCGGCTACAATGGGCCAATCAGCATAGAGACTGGCGTGCTGATTGGCAGCATGTCGTGTTTTCTGACGAATCCCGCTTTAATTTGTGGTACCATGATGGCCGCATTCGTGTCAGACGCTATGCCGGTGAACGCCACCTTCCGGAGTGCATTATCGAACGCCACAGTGGACGAACACCCGGAGTTATGGTCTGGGGCGCCATAGCATATCATAGACGATCTCAATTGCTACGAATTGTGGGCAATCTGAACAGCAACCGGTATATCCGTGAAGTTCTACAGCCCGAAGCTGTTCCCTTCCTTCAAAGCTTGCCAGGCGCTGTATTTCAACAGGACAATGCCCGCCCTCATACTGCTCGGATTGTTAAATCCTTCTTTGCAGCGCAGCAGGTACAGCTTCTTCCTTGGCCTGCGTGTTCCCCGGATATGTCGCCAATTGAACATGTGTGGGATGTCATTGGTCGGCGTCTTGCTCGTGATCCTCGTCCTGTTGCGTCTGCAGACGAACTTTGGGTACGCGTACAAACGATATGGAATGCTCTTCCTCAGTCAGACATTCAAACTTTGTTTGACTCCATGCCACGTCGTGTAGCAGCACTTATTGCGGCGCGTGGTGGCCACACAAAATACTGATTCTGATCTCTTGTTCTTGTTTGTTTGCTTTGAACATTTAATCATTTATTTGTACCACTACCACTCAACTGTGTATTAAATTGCATTCAATTATGACGATTCCTTCTTGGTGTTGCAATTTTCACAAACGTGAGTGTATTTAACATTTCTGCTAATTTTTGCGTCGTATAGTGTGGGTAATTATTGATCAGTGTTTTAATCTGATCTTCATCTATGGTGGAGGCCCTACCCAAGAGTTCTTGACCTTCAAGGTTGAAATCAGCGACTAAACCTAGCAAACCACTTTCGCACAGTTCTTTAGCTATAGCACCTTCGCTTAAACAGCGCATATCTTCCTTGTCGCTTGTGTGGCATTTTTCTCTTTCCAATAAAAGAAAAGCATTAAATGCCTAAAATGTGCTTTGTCTTCTTCAAGATTCAGAGGCGTATGAAACTGTCAAAAATTAACGTATCGTAACCAAACGTTTTTCCAAATATGTCCGAAAATTTATTATTTACTGTATGTATTACTGTTCATTTGTTTTCAAATGTTCTGATATATTCAGATCTGTCCTTATGAAATCGGCACGGACCAAAAATCCAAACAAGTCGGCACGGACCAAAAAAAATCGGCACGGACTTTCCGGACAACTCAATACCTAACAGTGAGCTGTAGCTTCCGGAAGAATAAAGAGCACTTGCCTTCAGTTTTTGCAAACTTCTTCCTTCCATGGGAAAAAAAGAATAGGAAAAATTGAAGACCATTTTAATATCGTCATACACGACAAGCAAAGATGAAAAAAACCGGAGCGTTCCCCTCGCCTTTTATTTTCGCAGTTCAAGTCAAGGAAAAACTGATCAGATGAGACCTTTTACACAAAATGGCACTGCGTTAATAACGATAAAATAATGGAAGTTCAAATGTGAAGCTTATCCTTACATTTGAACATCTAAATATGAGCATAAACAAGGTACACGATTTCTTTCTATTATATATGATTAGAAAGGATGAGCATGAACAAGAGATAAAAGATTTCGTCATGATTAGAGGGGAATTTCTCTTATTGATAAAGGCGCTTCTGAATGTCAATCGAAGAAACGTTTTTCGTGACGTCTGTAGGTATGCATCACGCATAGCTCAAAAACGATTAGACGCAGAACGTTGAAACTATGTACTATATGGGGCTGGTATAACATATAGCTATATACCTCGTTTCTTGTGTCAATCGACTGCACGAAACGATGTATAGATACATACATATACCACTATGAATATTTGTACGAGTATTTTTGTGGAAAGTTCCAGAACCGTAAAGTGTTTCTTTTGGAAAATAAAATTTATCAAGGTATCATCAGTTCTGTGTGCATTCTATATTACGAATCCGTACGCAAGCAACAATATACGTATACATATATACACACCCACCTTGTTACCCGGCTTCGTGAATTCTGTAATTATAATCTTATATATTGGTCAATTTTGCATTTTTTGCTTTAAATGTGATTAATTTATGTTATTCTTATGTTTCGGTTAAGGTTTTTATGCTTAGGTTATTCTGCGTGCAACAGTTGTAGAATTATCAACAAACTGTAAGATGCTGCTAGGCATAACGTAGAGGCTGTTTGTTCACGTTTGAAACATTTCTCAGTATAATGAATTAAGTAAGTTGGTGAACCAACTTCAGTAGCATCTTACACATGATGACTAAAATTTAGTTTTTATATTTTTGCCCACGAAACTTTTGTCTTTCTGCCCCTCCCTTGCTGAAATGCTTATTCTGGCGTAGAAATTCTTATCTTAATTTGAAAAAAAAATTTAACTCTTTTAACTGCATTTGGTGTTTTAAGTTTTCCTGTATTTTTGTAATTTTTATGATGTTTTGAATATTTATGTACAAGGTGTCTTTAATAAAAGAGCCCTATTTCAAAGCAACATACAAGCAATCAGAAAATTGTGAAATTTTGTGTCTTAGGGATTAGATTTTCTTTCAGCGAAAAACAATACGTCACAAATAGCGTCACCAGAGAGTGTTTTACATTGAAAATCTGTAGTAAAAATGCAAATCTTTGTCGACGTCATTCTGTAGCTGTTATAAAACCTAGAAACATTTGCGGAGACTTTGTTTTCAATATGCCTGTTGCTGACAATGACGATAAATTTACTCTTGTTAGCAAAATTGTTTTACCAAAACAATAATTCCGTAGCAATTACTCTACGGAATTTCGGACCTTGAAGGTGATCCTAAGTGCTCCAATGAATGTTAAAAACTTTCGTAAAGTGAACGAAATTTGAAGAAAAAGGATCGTTTTCTGTTCGTCCTGGAAGAAGAGGAAAACTTGTTTCTGCAGAAGCAATACAAGAGGTTGCGCTTCAGGTTGTACAGGACACAAATTCAAACTTTTTTCAAAACCGGTGTTCGGCATAGAGCAAAGGTGCTGGATAAGTCACGTTCTGTGCATAAGATCTTGTGGAATATCTTCCGATATTATCCTTATAAAACTTCACTAATGCGGCGTTTGCTTCCATATGATTTTTGACGCTCGACTCCAGTTCTCACTTTAGTTTTTTGCTGACTTTAAGATGGATCACAATGTCCTTGGCATATCATCTGGACAGGCGAAGCGGATTTTCATTTGGACGGTGTAGTGAATACTCACAACTGCCAAATTTTGAAATCAGAAAATCCGCGCCCTGTTTTAGAGGCTCCGTTGCGTTCGCCAAAAGTGACGGTATGATATGGATTTTCTACGTCACTTATTCTCGGTCCGCTCTTAGAGAACGAAAGCGTTCCATCCTTACAAGCACGTTAGCGCCTTGCACACACAATCTTTATGCAACATGGCGTTCCTCCACACATTTCACGGTGTGTTACGAATGTTCTTAAAGTCATTTTACAGAACAGCGTGTCATTACCCAGCACTTTCGTAATGTTTAGCCTTCCCTATCCCCAGACCTCAATCCATGCAATTTTTTGGCTTTGAGGACATTTGAAACATCAAGTAAGTCGTGATGATCCAAGAACTTTACCTGATCTTAAAGCCAGCATTTCACGCTATGTTCGGAACATTTCCCAGCACACACTTCTGTCAGTTGCGGAACATGACATTTTACAATTTCCAATGGTAGTTGAAAATGATGGCAATCATGTAGAACATGTTTTTGGAGCGAAATTTGTAAAATTATAAAACTATATTAAAGGCGTGACTAAATCTGTAATTTATTAAATACCTTCTGGTGATGCTATTTGTAACTAATATTTTTTTCTCTGAAAGAAAGTCTCATTCTTTCCTTAAGTCCGCCAGAAAATTTCGCAATTTTCTTATCACCGGTTTCGTCTGTAGGCAGCTTTGAAATAGGACTGTTGAATTATAAACACGCTGTATTTTTGCCTTCCAACGAAGTTAGAGCTGAATTCATTGAATGGCAGATGTATCTGTAATGAAACTCGAGAAAATAGGTTTTAATGAAGTGCAGCAAAGAATTCATATAATTTAATAGGCCGTACAAAGAAGTAGTGTTAACACCAACACATTATAATTCAATTCAACTTGAAATTTGATATTTGAACGTGAGAGTACTAAATTTTTCCATGCTTTGTTTCATTCAGTAACATGTACTTCATTTCATCGGTACTGTACTTTCTCAGTTTATATTAATTAATAAGTTAATATTTTATCTTATACTCCTCTTGCTTCTGTGGCACTTCTTAGAATGCAAGTTATTCGGGATCTAAACAACGGAAGAAATTGTAACTTAGAAGGACAGAGAGGACTTCTTAGATAACAATAGGAACCTTAAGAAACTTCAATGCTCATCCTGTCGGCTATGGCTAGTCTGAGCGGAAACAAAAACCTAGTTATCAAATCCAACTAGCGACGAGCATCGTCCACTACAATTTAGTTTGTGCACCGCTGTATATACCATTAGATTTTTCGGATCCGGAAACACTAAATGAAGCTGTGCCGTCACTGGGATCTGAAAAACAAATCTTTGAATTTGCTAACTGGACGTGCTGCCACTTAAATTAGGAAAGCAAACATAATTTTCTTACATTCTTAGTCATTTAACCCTTATAAAATCGAAGCCTTCGTTAACATGTATGCTTAAAATATCGAAACGCCGGTCCCCGTCCATTACGCGTCCCTCCGTTTCTTGCCCTCCCCGTCCATTAACGCACAAAAAGGTGGTAAAATTTAAGTGCCATCCTTTCTACTTCCTAACAAAGAAGCTTCCATTAGCCTTTTAAGACAAGCTGCCTGCAAAAAACTGATACAATGCTTTTGGGTAACTGCACCTGCTATTGCATAACTTAGAAGAAAAAACATCGCGGTCTCGGCCGTTTCGAGCGGTTGGGGTCGTTTGAATGAAAGGCTGTGTCCGGCGGTTTGGCCTTCAAAGGGTTAAAGGGCAAATGAGGAGGCGTGGAAGACCAGTTAACCAAATATAAAACATGACGATTTGTCGTTCATCACAGTTTTAGCTCAGGGATACTGCAGAAACCATTAGGTTTTTCGAAAGCGAAGGCCTATAATTTTGTCTATACTCTTACTTTGGTTAAACAAATGGATCTCTCAATGCCAAGGGGACATGCTGCCCACTTACAACACACACGAAAACACACTTTAAGGATTGCGATAATTCCTTATAAATTGCTTTCTTTGTCTTTTTAATTAAATATTGCATTATTTTATAAAAGTATGTGTGTATCATTCACTTACAGCTATTTTAATATATTTCACGTTAACTCAAGTAGCTGCAGATTTTTTCCAAAATTTAAATAGCGAATTTTTTTTAGCATTTATATTTTCATTATTCCTTCTTAAATTATTCCAAAGGCTAATGGAAGACGTACATAAAGAGTATCAGTCCTGATTTGTTTTCAAGGTAAAAAGTAAAATTTGGAAGCATTTAATGGTTATTTTATTTCTCGGAGAAGTATTTAGAATTAACAGAAAGAAAAAAGTGTTTATCTTTTCTTGAAATTTGCGAGTTAAGAGCGAAAAGTGCTTCCTGGTGGTCGATCACCGTTAATCTAATCAGGAAACATGGAAGATCTTCGAGTTAATCCACTTAGGGCATCAACAACATTCCCATTATTCTAATCGAGTTCTCCTTTCTGGAGACGGGAGGATGGATTTTCACTCGATGGTAAATCAATTCGAAAACATTCGTTGGCAACACCTCCCGAAGATGTTCTCTATGACGATGAAAGCACGATCGCGGGCTGAATATTAATTCCTTTTTCGGAGCTCTTGTTATTCAAGACCTGCAGGTTTTTATTAACAAAAATGGAGAAATCATTGTTAACAGAAGTAATTCGAAAAACACTATCTAAAGAATGTTGATCCTAATCTTGCCGTAAATAATTGTATGTAAATAAAAGGTGGACATGGAAGTAAAACCGAAAGTTAATAGTGCCTCGGCAATGAATGGTAATTTCTTTTTTGGTTTTCTGAAGAAAACCACTATTCCAAACGATCAGCTTAAAACAAGTCTGTCAACGAAAAACTGTGCTCAAAAAGGTGGAAAATTGAACCATTGGAGTTATTATTTTAGTAATGTCTATAGATATTAAAGTCTAGAATTACGCATTTTATGTATCCTATTGTTAATATATAGCAAATAAAATGCTAATCGGAGTATTTACTGTGAAGCACTAAAACATTCATAGAATAATATGAGAAGTATGGTGTTTTTTGTTGTCAAATGATGCATAAAATGGTGTCAAATTAACCCCACCATACTACCTTTGGAACTCATGATTGTATATTGACCTTCATTTAATGTTCTTCTATGGCTTGTGTATACTAATTTTCTTTCTTTTTTGCTCTGATTTTACTTTTTCCGTTAGAGCAACATTTATCCCATTTGAGAATTAATCTTTAGATGAGAGCATTTTCTCCTGTCGGTCCCTCAACGAAAAAACTAAAATAAGAATAAAAGCGGATGGGCTAAGAGCAGTGTTAAAAGATGATTTCTTAGTATTTTGGAGTTTTTCTTATACAGAAATATGTAATTAAGTTGTACGTTATATATAAACACTGTTACATCAAGTGTTGAAAGAATGGTATATTACATAGTTGAAAAAATAAATGAAGTAAACAGTTTTTAGTCTTTAATTGATCAATCTTCGTTCAGCCAGTTATAATTTAATTTTTTTATTCTTAATGATGTTGAATCTTCTATTATTCATATTGTGTACTACATTTTAAATACTAAATTAAATTTAAATAACTAAAGACATATACTGCGGATTTAACTGTTTATACATACAAGCAAATCTTTAACAAATGGGTATTTTTCTGTTCAATTTCAACGCATTATACTTGTTCCCTATGTTTTTAAGCGTCCTTTGTTTAATCGTGACTTTGAACTGAGAACGTCCTACCTGGTATTACCCCGATAAAAGGGGAGGTGTCTGTGCTTCGGAAATTTAAATGTGCATTCTATTTTGAGGAAAAGAATGTTATGTAAACCCATATACAAGCGGACTTGAAGACATCGCAAGTTTAGTTTCTGTCTACCCCAGTTACATGAATATCCCAAAAAGTCCAATTAAGCCTTTTTATGTTTGTCTAGTTCATAAAGGAGAGGTATAATATACATAGTCAGTAACAAAAACGCCCATGCATCCAGCACGTTCGCTTGGATTAGAACCCAGATCGCAACTACCAGTGTTTAGCGATTTTACTGCTCGGCCGTTGGTAGGCCATTAGGAAAAATGTCTCGGCTTAAATATAGAAATATCGGTGCTTATTCAACCTAGAGAAAATATGGGCTATCATTTCAAATAATTTGATGTTTAGAAGAGCATATAGACATAGCGAAAAAAACAATGCGCCGCTCAACTGTAACCTGAAGACAACCTTAACGCAATTCCCTCCTCCAAAAAAAAACATACCCTTAAAAAGCTCGAAATATTCCTTTCCATTTTGAGAGAGGGTAGAGGGAAAGGAAGGCATTTTGAAAAGGAATTTCTCGCGTTAGATCTGTTAGCCCCACATCTGGAATTGCTATGAATAGCATATGAGGGTTTTTCTTCTTTATGAGAAAATTCCCGTGTTTAAGCTCTCTGCACTCAATCTTCATTCGCTGAGAATGATTGAATGCGACTCTTTACCAAAGTGGGTGGATGGTATTTACGAATTCGAAAAAGAAACAGATGAAAGTACATATTGTTTTACCGAGAACGTCGTTTCTTATCTTTAGATTTCTTCGAGCACAGAACTGACAGAAAAGGATGATACTTTGGTATTTAGAATTGCAGATTTTATGAAAATCATCATGCTTTTATACTTATTTAGTACTCTTATGTAATTCCCCTCATCATTTGAGGTACTTTCAGCATAAAACTATAACTCTGCTATTAAACTAGTCTTATAAAATCTGGCTACTTTATGGTACTTCACGCAGAGATATTTGTTTGCGCGTTATCCAATTTTCGCCTTCAAGTATTTAGCAGTTTAATATACAAACAGATAAAAACTAAAAAACATTCATTTAGCCATTTCTTTCGAGTTATAACTCAACCAAAACTGTGTAAACCCAAAATTTGTTAGAAACCTATCGATGACACACAAACAAAATTAAGGCGTTTTGTGTGTTGAGGTTTACAAAAACTATTATATTTATTTATTTATTTACAAGAATGATTTCTCTCCAACCTGCTCGCTTCCTAACAACTAATAATTTAAACCATTTACCAACTCCAAGAGACTCACCAACGGAAATACCCTTGGCAACCTGCAAACTGGCAGAAACGTTCCTTGGCGGCATGCGAGCGTTTTCTCTGGTTGTTGCAGTTAACCTAAGTTGGCAGTTAACCTAAGTTAACCAACTCTGTTTGGCGTGCCTTTAAATCGCATAACCTTCTGAATGGATGAATATATGAGACCGTGAACCAAAAAGAAAATAGAATAGTGTACAACTTAAATTTAATTATTAGTAAAACTTTACAAATTCAGTAATTCAAATGACCGCAGGTATGTTACAGTGGACTGCCTACTAGGTGTAGTGGTTACAGCGGTAGATAAATTGTAGGCAAGGCTGTAGGTAAGTTATACCCGATTGCCTACTAGGTCCTACATTACTGTTTATATCAGTCAGGTCTTTCATTATTTTTCAATGATTCTCGCTGTTAATAAGCAACAAAATATTAAAATATCAACGGGGTTTTATAAACCTATAAAAGTAGAAGAATTATTTATAATAATTAAATGGAAATTCATCAGTAAATCGCGCGTTTCTATTCGTCAAATTATTCAAAATTGTAGACTGTTCATCGAGTTATTTAAAAATTTAGGCTTAAATCTTCGACTCCAAAAAATGAAAAATGTCCAGACATGTGAGTTACAATTATTATACTCGTACAATTTGTAAGGAAAGCTTTCCATCCTGAAATTTGCCAAAATTCCTTATAGATGACAGATTGCATTTTATACATAATCTAAATGTCAGTGGCGGAACAAGTATTATCATACAAATTTTCCCAAGTAGTTAGTCTGTGTTTTTCAAGATGAAACCTAAAAGAAACTTCACAAGAACACCCAAAATGAGCCACGGCGTAGATGATGAGGACCATGTTTATAAACCAGTCCTTTTTCGCAATAGTTGTGAGGTTATTGTTGAATTTGATACCCCGGTAGACTTACTAAACCAGCTTAAGTATGAGATTTAAATTGTGTTGTCTTTGACTACTAGTCTACTTTTTAACTTGAATAGGACTGCTCCTGTTTAGTTACATCACCGCAAGATGTGGATGATATTGTTAGCGCAAGAAAGTTATAATTTCTATTTAACAAAAAAGGTTATTTTAAACACTTTTCGTGGAGTTACTTTATTCATAGCGATAACTCGCTTTACGTCTGATCGGATATATAATTGCAGATCACGTATAACCCCATAGAGTGTAAATGCTTCTATTTATTTAAATCAGTGCATTAAAAACATTTGGTGCCTTTCATCAAACACCATAAAAATGAATATAATTTGTTAAGAGATATTTCAAATTGCCAGTCTTTATATGCTTAAGTTTTTGAAACAGCAGAAAAAACATTTTATGCGTAAATGGAATAGTGCCCTTATAAGACTTATGAAACAAGAAACAAGAAAATTAGAGTATTCATAAACATGTAAGGTTTTAGTTAAACTAACCAAGTTTTATTTTAATTTAAATCTTTTCTATCTCCTCTCTGTTTCAACTTCCCGTCAGAAGAAGCGCGCGTTTTCAGCTTATGCTAATTTTGAAGTACAGCGAGGTACTATTTAAGCCAGAGGTAGAAACCTCTCGGTGTGAGAGAGCTTAGCCTCAGATCACGGTCACGCCGCTCAACGTTCGCCTGACCAGCTAGCAGTACAAATTTATAAGCCATAGTGCTTACTACGTGTTTGCTTTGTAAAACAATCTGAAGTGCGCTAGTATTAGTATATCTTGCTACGCACCATTTAGTGAGAGGCCAACTTCCGCGAATTGCTCTGCGAAGCAAAGTTAAGTTCTATTTTAATTTATTTAAATTTATTTCATTGTTAAGTTCGACCCAAGTGCGGTCTTTTACGTTCTGTATCTCTCCCGAGTTGGGAAGTTTGTATTTAATAGTGATTTAATAAAAGAGGATTTCAAATCCCTTCACGTGCAGTTACTATCCAGCCCAGCAGTTACATCAGAACAAAGCTTACATCTAATCAGCTCACTGTTCCAGTTCAGGACTGAAAACTTGAAGTTAAGAACCCTTTACAGAATTTACCATGTTTCACAGAACACTCAGTCCTCATAAACACACTTGAAAATATTTGATGTGGACACTACATTAAATGTATATCCTTGTACGGCCTATTAAATTAAACAAAATTTTGGCTGCAATTCATTTCAACTTATTTCCTCGATTTTCATTTCAGATATATTTCTAATTAATGCGAGGAGTAATGCGTTCCTGTACTAACCTCCAAATTCTTCGTCTTTCTGGAGAATGCGACTTATTAGCACCTTAGAATGAATTACAAAGTACTTTGAACTAGATCTTTGTTATATCATGTTGTAGAAGACTTGCAATATATATTCTCGGAGATAGAAAATGTGAAAAATCAAATGCGTCCTCACCAGGATTTGAACCATGAATCATCCACTTGCTACCTAGACATGCTAAGTACTTTACCCCGAGAGCACGCACAGTAATACGATAATTCCTTAAATTTTCCCTCACTGAAAGAACTGTCGGCAGGAAGCAGAAGAACCAGCCGACAAGTTTCAGATGATGCCGAGTTATCACCCAAATTATTTTAATTTGAAAGGCGCTGTAAAGACCATTGGATATTTAGGGTCAGGAAATGTGAAAACTCAATTGTATTCTCACCAGTTTTCGAACTAAATAGCTTCTTATTGCCAGATGGACGTGTTTGTCATTGACACTACGTGGGCATGCAAGAGAAAATGCGAAAACTTCTTATACCCTTTGAATTTACATTTTAATGACTGTTTAGTAGTTTGTAGAGCCACTAGGTTATTTTGAAGCAGGAGACGTGAAAAATGAGCATTGTTCTCGCTGGGACTCGAACCTGGACTTCTCGAATGTGGGCTAAGTATGGCATCGTTGCACCACGAAGGCATGTAGAAAGTAGGGAGAAACTACCTTATAAATTTAAACAGATTGTCAGTTGCATTTGGAATAAAATTCTGCAGATGCAATAGATTTATTACAAATGCAATCGATTTAATTTTGCCAATGTTTCTAATGCAGGTTTTGTTTCAGAAAATAAATTCATCCATAGTTTGAATCTCGAATCGATCTATTGTTTTCCATTTTCTCTTTCAAAACAATATTCCGTCATGCGCATTTATTTTCAAAAACAATAACCGAAGCAAGATTTCTCGTTATTCTGTGTGGCCTCTGAACGCCAACCTTTGAAATAAATGCCAAAAAAAAATTCCTTTTGCGAATCTACTTTAAAATATCCCATATCGGAGCATCAAAACAGTATTGGATTTCCAGGTCTATGGAATAAATTAATTTCACAAAACCTCGGCATCTAAAATATTGCCAGGAATTCTATGTGCTTCACATAATCACGATGTGGTTATCCCAACAGTTGTTTCGATTGTTCCAGAAAAAGATATCTTTATGATGTGTTCCGTAAGCGAATAGGAAATTGGATATCTAATTTTTAATGTCAAAATATTTTTCAGAATTGTGTTTGTAAATGTTCCCTTATGGAAGGTATGACGTTTCTGTCTAGAAAACGTTTGATTATACATTTCGGTTGCTCCTTTATTTATTCGAGGATCAAAAGCTTTTATTAAAAGTACAAATTTTTATTTTGGTTCAAAAATTATATTTTTCAGAAACAGAAATGTAAAAATACATTTAAAGTGTGCGTTTTTTATCAATGATTTATCAACAGCGAAACTCTATTGGTCCAATATCTGTTCCTTAAACGTAGTTTATACACATCCGTAGGCCCACCAGCGGCCGAGCGGTAAAGTCGCTGAACACTGGTAGTTCTGTCCGAGTAAGAATCCCTCAAACGAGCTGGCTGCATGGTCATTTTCCTAGTTTTCTCCATGTATAACGTATATACGAGCCAGTTTTCCTTAGAAAGTTCTCAGCAAAGGCATCCCTTCCCTTAGGCAGATGGCACTCGAGGGTTTGCCGTAATCCCATAAACCAAACCATCTACATATCCGATATGAACAAATATAAACACGGCTGTAAACACTATTAGCATGAAGTGTAAATGGAAGCACTAGAAGAAACCTCACGGCTCGTTTTTAATTGCTGAAAACAAAATCTACAACTGGCTCGAATAGATTAAATTAGGTAACATTGGAAGAATTAAAAATTTAACATAGAGCATGCATCGAGCATTCCTCACTTTCACCTTTTGTACATGATCAAAAAGAGTTTGTCTCTCTGATAAAAGGTACCAGCTCTTTTTCTTTCCAGAAGCAGATAGCTATCGATTTTAAGTTTATTTATAAACTTTTAAAACATTTTAAAAATGCATAACAAATAAGCTACCCAACCGAAAATGTATGCATAAAGATGCAAAGAAACATCTCAATATAGTGCATATTATTATATATTTTCTCCCTTTTTTCTGCATGCCTTCGTGGTGTAAGAGTAGTCCCGGCAAGGGCATTGTTCCTTTGTCACATCTCCTGCTTCAAAATAACCTAATGAATCTACAGTGGCGCCCGAACTAAAAAGGTGGTGGATGATGATGATTCGTCATCACCAGGATTTGGCGACTGGGTCCCCTAATCCCAAGTTGGCCTTTAAAAGGGGTTATTTTTTCCCTCCTTTATGCATATTTTTGTAGTGTAACGGTAGCACACTCGGAACGTATTCGAAAGGTCCATGTTCGAGACCCGGCTGGGGTATTGCTCCTGTTTCATATCTCCTGCTTCAAAATAACCTCATGACTCTACTCTATATCATATCAAAGAGTGCATCTTGGATCCTGAATTATCTTTTTCAATTTGAAATTAATGACAGTAATCCCTCTCGTATCGAACATCTTCCTAAAAATCTAATTTTTAAAAGTTACGTCTTACTTTTAGAAACCTCAGCATCACCTCATAAAGGCGACGCTTAGATTTTTGACCTTCACAAAAATCAAAATTGGTTAGAAACTTCTATGGGATTCTCAGGAAGAATTCACTGCTTTTCTTACGTTCTTTTTAGACCCAAAAAAAAACGGAAATGGATGAAAATACTAATTCTCATAAATTAAATTTCTATTATGCGTGAATGAGGATTATTTTGACATCACATTCATTATATTTTCTCTATAAAGCTATCACAAGCCAAAATCAATCAAAATCGTGCATGGTCATCTCAAGAACGGTTCACTACATTTCTAATGTTCTGTTTAGACGAAGCTAAACACGGACCGTGCTGAAATGAAATTATTTCTGTCCCGTTTTCTACAGTTGCTTTGCTATCCACTGGACGAAGATGCGTAATTGTCTGTTGGTTCTCTAGATGGATAATTCTGTTTTTAATGTTTTATTTAAATCCGGGAAAATAGAAATAAATAAGGAGATATGTTTTTCATGTCTGGTCAGTTGTTGGAAAACGATAAGTATGATTTCGAACCATGTTCGTCTTAGAAAGAATTTCATATATTTCTCATTTGCGCAGGCATTTCTCTCCAGTTTTCTAGGGTCGTTGGGGAAATTTGGTATATGGGCTACCCGGAAATACAGTTATTTTAATCTTAGCCTCTTTGGTTCTTTTAGATGATGATACATTAGAATTAGAATCTGTACCAGAATAAAATGTGTGATTTAGCAACACGTATCTACGACTACACTATCGCAAAACCCAGTCATTAGGTAAGTATCTCTGCAGAATACTTTTCCTTCGACACGGCCAAATTTCTCAAACCCACTATTGGCTATTATATTGACGCGCAAACTGCTTAAAGTTTCTTAGCACGCTGTCTTCTGCACTTGTTCAAAAGCTAACATAAAAGTTAGTCTTTCGGCATTGATTTTCTTAAGTCTGTTCCCTCAACTCCGTTTGTTTGTTCTCCAGTTTCTAAAACTTACCATTCTGTCTCTCGCTTCTTCTAAACATTCTTTCATTGTTTCCCTCCATCCCTCGGAGGTTGTTTCCCACTTTGCGAAGTCTTTCAGTTTATGGAAACTTTTCCAACCTAAACCGTGAAGTATACGAATGTTCTGTTGGGGAGGAAGAGTTTTTTTTTTTTGTGTGTATTTTTATCAGAAAAATAAGAAAGAAATCCAATACGGGGACAATGCTGGAATCAGCTTTGAGAACGATCGATATTATACCCACTGAGAAACTTTAATTTTCTTTTATTTCCTACTTTAAGCGACTAAATTATCTTCAGTTTAAGCAAACGTGAGCACAATTTAGACTCGAATTAGTAGTAAGAAACTTCGGATGATTTGGAAATAATTGAAAGAGCTTAATATTTTAAATCAACCTTCTTCAAAATATTTCAACTCTAATAACCTATGGAACTGTAATTATATCTCGGAAAGACATTGGAAATATTATATTGTGTACCTTTTATATGCAGTATGAAAATAAATCATTCATTATAGCGAAGAAAATTTCTGTTTCTCGAATTCCGTGGATCTCGAAAAAGGTTGAAGATCTAGAAATTCGAATTTTTGCGCTTTATTCTTCAGTTGAATCGTTCGATTCTTAAACTATAAACAGGTTAAAACTTTTAACTCAAGATTTTAGAAGTATTAATTTTATCAAGTTCCACTAACAGTCTTCATAAGAAAACAGCCCGATTGGTGCAATATCCGTAGACGGGGGTCACCAGTGCATTTTATGGCCCTTCTGACTGCCGCATTCTTAATTTTTAGGAGAGAATTTAGCTTTTCATGTTTAGCATTTTTCTACTTTCACACTTGAATAGTTCTTCTCCTCCCTCTCAATGCTTGTTTTCATTAAAAATATTCGAGAAAATGTGAAGCATTTTTAAGTATTCCTTAACTAGGCTTTTAGAATCTTGTTAACCTCAAAACTTAGAGTTTTACGCTTTCGAATTCAATTTAACAATGCTTTTGAGTGACAATTGTACGAAAGAACAGAAAAAAGGATTCTTTTACCCCCCAAAAATTATAAAATTGAATTAAAATGGATCCTGAGGAGACTTTTTTGTGGCGTCTGTAAGTACGAATGTATGTATGTATCTCGCATAACTCAAAAACTAGTAGCTTCAGAACGTTGAAATTTTGTATTTAGGACTGGTATAACATGCAGATATGAACTTGCATTTTTGGTTTAAAAATGATTGAATTATGTTGTTCTTATCTTCCGGTTAACAATTTCATGTCTTTAGTTACCCTGCATATTATAGTTCTAGAATTATCAGCAATTTAAAAGTTGCTTAAGTGCGACTAAACCTAATTTTTTTGGCCATAGCAGCCGTATTTGTTTAAATTTGAAACTTAGTAGAATAGTGGCTTTGTTGCCAATCTAGAGAAACTAAGCTTCGCAACAACAAAGATAACGCTTTTTTCTATTATGGCGAATTAAATCATGCTTAATCCATTCTGGAATTTATTCAAGGAAATAAATGTTTAATATTTACTTCGTAATTTTTAATATAGATACTTTTAGCTTTTAAGGATTTTTGGATCTGAATTTATTGAATGAGAAATACTGAATCGTCTGTGAAAAACTGTTTCTTTCTTTTTTTATTTCTTTTATGCGTCGTTTTATATTTATCATAGTATTTGAATAGAATATGTGACAACTGTTAGATAATTCTTCCGATGATATACATAATTTTTGTGCATTCTGAGTTATAAAATGAATGAGACGTAACGGTGTTAAGTGAATCTAGCGCCAGAGTGTCGCTCTGGTAAACAAATATAGTGAATTTTAAAGAACGCATTTATTCTATTGTGGTTTATGCGCTATTGACGAACTAGATTTAATTCAATCCAATAAATGTAAATGAAATGCAAGAAAAACTGTGTATAATTCAATATACCGTACAAGGAAGTCATGTGGTATACACATCAGATTTTTTTTATATTCAATAAACACAAATGTTAAGATTTTGTTTTAATTAAGAACTACACATATTAACTAAATTTGTTTCCTTTTTTAACTTTTAATTATTATTTTTATACAAAGGATTGAAGAAATCTGAAAAACGTAAAAATCGGGTGCTAGAAAATTTAAGATCTCTAATTAACTCTTGATAATTTTACTAATGAATTACAGTAACATCATATTATTTAAGGTAACAAAAACAATGGAAATAAAAAAATATTAAACTAATGATTTTATTTATTTATTTCCTTAATCACGGAGTAGTGAACAGTTCTTCAGAATTTCTTTGTTGAGTTCCAGAATCTCCAGAAGAAGCACAGGTCCTTAGGATTTAACGAATTTTCACGATCTGAAGAACTATTTCTTCAAATAAATCAACTTCTTTAAGCTTTATGTATTTCATCCATCTCTTGCAAAATTTTATTTAATCTTCTTAACAGAACGTTTTTCGAGTATTTTTAATCGATAAATTGACTTTTATCGAGACCTACTTTCGTTTAGGATTTCTGACGGCTCTTGGACGCATGGGTCTGGTCTAGCCTAATGGTTAATAAGTAATAACAACAACAACAAAAAAAAAAGCTTTTCAAAGAGAACCTTAAAAGCTCAATTGCAATGCAGACAGAACCTTCTCCTTATACGTGTCTTTAATGTTTTTTTTTTTTTTTAGTTTTTATTGCTAAAATTACCCAAACCTGTTTTTTAATTTGAAGATAATTTTGATATCCAAACCTGTTTTTGAATTTGAAGATAATTTTGGAAGCTATTTCCTCATTCTTCAAAATCTGTTTGCTTTTTTACTGGTTCTAGTTTCAGATCTCTCTAAGCGTTTGCATGTAGTACAAATACGAGGAATAAAGTAGAGTCATAAAACGGTTGAAGAGAGAGATATGCTCTCATTCTAGATGCCATTATTTAATTTAGCTACTGTGATAGTTATAAAAGTAGGCAGTGCCACTCTATAATCTAAAGATATGTAAAGATTTTCAATACAACACTGACGGTATCCAAAACAATCGAGTATAGGTCTTTCCTTTTCACAAGAAAAAATTGTTTTTGCAAAGCTCGGAGGAGAAGTAACAATATTTATAAGGAAATCAATGGGCGGAATAAATGAAAAATTAATACAGCCGTATTTGTTGAAGGAAAGAGCAATGAAGAGATAAGACGTTAGAATATTTAAAGCACTGGGATAATGACATTAATTCCAATCAAATTCTCTCTGGTATTTTCAAGTTTCGAATTTATCAACTTTCCATTGTTAGTTTCTTCGACAGGTGGGAAGAAAAGCTTTTTTTCGTTTTGTTTCGTTTATTAATTTCACTATGAATACACTTATTAAATCTCCAATGTTTGCAAAAATGTTTCTCTTCAGAAGAAACGAGCCTGTCTCACAGCTCTTGAGATCGATAGTTTATTTAAAACCTACGTTAATCTAAGTTTTTTTTTTTTTTACTTTCTTGTACAAAGTAAAAAGACAGTATTGTAATTGCGAAAAATTTCCGGTATCATATTTCAACGAAAATATTCATTTCGACCGCTGTCGAATGCAATTTAACGATGTTTTTGTGCGACATCTGTACGTAAGGACAGAGTAAAGGACTCTTTTTTTCAAAAAAAAAAGAAAAAGAAAAATATATAAAACTGATTTAAAATGAATTCTGAAGAGCTTTTTTCGTGGAGTCTCTGCTTACGTACATACTGTTACGGATTTCATATTTATTTGGCTATTTATTTAGAATTGTAATTAAAATTTTTTATTTTCCCGTGCAACACAGACGATCCTTGAAGAGAAACCTACATCGGAAAAATAAAAATAAAAATAATAGAGCGCCTGCATTTAATATTTAATAAATAAAAATCTCGTAACTACTGTTGCTATTCAGAAAAATCGAGATTGATCTAGTGATAATTAAAAAGCTTATAAAAGCCGAATTGAAACACCTCATCTCAGTTGTAGTTGTAGCTGTTTAAAGCGAACTTCTGTTTGTTTACTTAATGTTGTTATTGATTGTAGCGATTTCGCTGTGAGATAGATTTCGTTTATCTGTTTAACGTTTGAGATATTGTGATATTGTACGAATATCTCTGAAGAAATATTTCAGCATTTTGATTTATTTCTTGTGGAAAGAATAAATTTTTGTCAACTTTTTAACGACTTGTGCATTCAGTCCATTACAAACCCGTACGCACGCAACAATATGTATGTATCTCGCATAACTCAAAAACGAGTAACCTAAGAATGTTGAAATTTTGTATATGGGACTGCTATAACATGTAGATATGCACCCCTATTTTGGTTGCAGTTGGCCATACCAAAAGTGTGTGTATATATATATATATATATTCACTCTGTTACTCTGCTCAGTGAGCTCAGTTATTTATTCTTATATGTTTGTAAATTGTGCATTTTTCATTTAAAAGTGATTGAATTATGTTCTTCTTATCTTCCGGTTAAGGTTTTTATGCCTTTAGTTAATTTGCATGTTATAGTTGTAGAATTATTAACAAAATGGAGGTTATTTAAGTGCGGCTAAGCCTAATTTTTTTTTACCAAAGGCGTCATATTTATTTACATTTGAAATTTAACAGAATAGTGGATTTATTGCCAATTCTGGAAAACTAAGCTTCGCAACAACAAAGATAGCGCCTTCGTGTATTGCTGCAAATTACGTCATGCTTAATCCACTGTGGAATTTACTCGAGGAAATAAGTGTTTAAGACTTACTTCGTAATTTTTAATGTGGGTATTTTGAGTTTTTATGTATATTTGTCTTGTCGCGAAGTGGGAACTGAATTAATCGAATGAGAATACTGAATCGTCAGTGAAAAACTGTTTCTTTTTTTGTTTGTTCGTTTAATACCTTTTATACATCGTTTTATATTTATTATAGTATTTGAATAGAACGTGTGGCAACGATTCGATAATTCTTCAGATGATATACATAATTTTTGTACATTCTTAGTTATAACATGAATGAGATATAACGCTGTCAAGTGAACCTAGCGTCAGAGCCTAGCCATGGTAAACCAATATAGTGAATTTTAAAAAGTACATTTATTCTATTGTGGTTTATGCGCTATCGACGAAGTAGTTTTAATTCAATTCAATAATTTTAAATGAAATGCATAATGTGTATAATTTAATATTCCGTACAAGGAAGTCATGTGGTGTACACATCAGAGTTTTTTATATAAATTCTACATCTTGGAATTTCCATTCTAGTGCTAGTTGACGTATAGCAGACTGAGAACTGGTTTTTTTAAAGTTGTTCTTATATACAGAAAGACTGTTTAATAGGGGCTTTAGCATTCTGTAAGCATTCAGAAGTGTGGCAAGAAAATTACATTGAATAGCAGCCAAACAGTGACCAAAATAATAACGAGATGTTTTGCTACGTTTGTTACTTTGACTAAACGTGTGACAGTTAAACTGCCATTTCATGTGTTGTGGATCAACGACTGAGTATTTAATCAGAGTTAGACGCTGAGGCCATATAAAAGCGGTTTGTTCTTATTAGATATTAATTTTAATAAATTCATCTCGTAAGTAAAGTAACTGTGTCGCATATCCTATAGTAAATTATTGCTTTTATCGCGGTATAAGTGCGTACTGTTGTGGCATATGTGGTTATCTAGACCATCTAACATTCTGGAAGGTCCGTGGTTTGAATTCTCGGTTGCTTTTGTGGGTTTTCATATTTCCTGGTCCGTAAGATCTTTCGTTTAGGTAGTAACGTCTGAAATAAAATGTGATGGACATAACTGGTTAATAACTGATTAATATTTGGACATAACTGGTTGATATTTGGACTCGATCTTGTGCTTCTATCCAGAGCCTTTTAAGGAAAGTGAATGTAAGGAATTATTTTCGCCATCGTATCCTTTCATGCGTGATGTCCTAGTGTGAGTGATTAGCACGTCCAGCAGCTAGGACTGGAAGATCAGTGATTTGAATCCCGGAAGGGCACATTTGATTTTTAAAGTTTCTTGCTTCAAAACATCTCATAGCCTCTGCGAGAAAACACACGTCCATATTCTGCAAAGTTTATCATATTTATTTTCATAGTGTTTGCATATTAAAATGTTAGTATAACACAAAAGTGTTTGTTAAATTAGATTGGCGTTATTTGGTCATTATGAGATCAAGTCTTGTGTTAATGTGATCAGATTAAGTTTTATCTTAATTTGATTTTGCTTTAGGGAACTTAATTTTTAATTATGAGAATCTAGATGCTTTTTTCCTGTTTAATATCATTTCAACCAGAGCATTCTAAACTTAAGAAAAATATACTTTGAAATCAAGGGTACAGGAAACAAGCCTAAATTTATTGCTCAGCGTTACCTGTAACATGAAATATATTTTTTCGTCTATGGTCCTACAAAACTAAGGGTAAAATAAAAATAATTTTAAATTAAGCGCAGCGGTTAGGCATTAAAAATGTATGCATCACTGAATTTACTCTTGCATTAAATAATATTCAATTCTTTCTAATTATAAGCTGCCGTTGGACTCCTATAAATTATTAGCATTTTAACTTCTAAAAGAGTTCAGAGGTTCCTCAAAAGGATGTGTTTTTAAAATTTTTTTAAGTCTTAATATAGAAAGAATATGTTAATGATGTGAATGCCGTTTTCAGTAAATGAAAGAATGCCGGTTTCAGTAAATTAAATATTGTTTTCTTTTTGAGGTATTAAAAAATATAAGCTATTTTTAACTCAAAATAGCCTGAATGGACTATTAATCTTGAAACGGGATTTTGTGGCATATCAATTTAAATGTCTGAATCATTTTTAAATTGTTGCCACGAAATATTATCGCCCTGTATTATTTTTAAAGAAATTAAAGAATGTAGAATCTGCATGACTGTATGTATGTTTCTCGCATTGTGAAAACACGTTCGTACCTAGGATCATGCAGCTTCAAAGCACGTAGTCCTCCACTCGAAGACACACCTAGACCAAATTCGAATTATTTTATTATCTATTTCCTATTTTGCAAGACTTTAATGAATTTTTGATAATCAAACCAAAGATTTCAAAGCGAATAGTGGCAACACTGTACGGATTAAAACATTTTTATCTCTAGCGCGCGAGACTATGTATCGGCAATTCCAAATATACGCTATTCTGAAATATTTTATGATATTGCTGTTGAATTGAATTTTATGTGGTGCAAGGGCGAAGAACATGGTACTTATTAAATAAAGTTAACACAAAACGTTAATAAAAAAAAGACAAAAAAATTTTTGTAAGCCATCTTACTAAGAAAATTGAACATTGATGTGATGAACTGAGAAAATATTGAAAAAAAAAGATATAAAAGTGTACGCCAGCACTTAACACTGCATCTGGAATTCTAAACATAGGCTACTGTGCTGCTTTTGAATTTTTTTAATTTTGCTGTTGAATTGTATGCGGCGTAAGTGCGAAGAGAATAATGCTCAATAATAAAGCTAAAAAGACAAAAGGAAATGGGTTTAGCAGGAGTGAGGAGAACAACAGACTGTCAATGAGGATGAGCTCAATGAATAGCATAGAAAGCCTTAACAAATCCTTTTGGGCGATTATTGAAATCTAAACCTTTTCCGATATTTTTATTTATTTATTTATTTAAAATTATTTTTAAATATTCATGTTTATGTTCTGGACGTAGTTAGCATTTTAGATGATCGAAATGGGCAACAAAATATTTTAGGATCCCATTAAAAGAGAAATTTAATAATACGAAACTAAAATCGCATTTGGATTTTTTAATTCATATCCTTCACCTGCAGATGCAGAAACCATATTCAAAGAAGTGGTTAGCAGCTAAGTAAAATAAATAAAATTTCTTTGGTAGAAATAATTTTTAATGTTATAAAAAGATAAGCTTCATTTAAACTCTATGCTTTTCTCCTTTGATTTAAGCCTCCCGTATTTGCTCAAGCCACATGGTTATGAAAACTGAAGTATCCGCTAGAGACAATAAAACTAGAGAAAATTAATGGTAATTCATACCTTATGGGGTGAAGCTCTGCCTTGCTGTTCGGAAGTCCTAGTACCGAGCCCTTGGAAAAGAGTTTTGAATTAAAAAAGAAATTAAAATTATTCAAAAAGCTTCTTTGATGGGTGAATTGAATTTTCCTGAAGCTTTTCACATTCACAAAGAATTATCTTGCTTAAGTAATGAATAAGTCTAATCCAGTCGTTCCTAACTGCTTTTGAAATTTTATTAGCTTAAGTTTTCAATTTCGTTACTACTTTTGCCGACAGATGGCTCTACCTTCTCGTTAGCTTTACTGCCGTAGGGTATGAATATAATCGTTGCGTCCGCTGCTTTTCAGTCTTGCAGATTTCTTTGCTCCTCCCTGCACCTGTTTGCTCTGAAAATCGATTGAGTTTTTGACCAAATCTACGCCGAACAGAAAATTCTTGCTTTGCTAATTTTAAGTTTAGTATTACTTGGAGGGTATGTCCATTCCCTTTGCCGCTCGAAGTTTGTAGGTGATTAGCGAATGATAAATCACAGCTCTTCTTAGACGATCGAATCTGACGGTCGCACATTCAAATCGGGTAATCTAATTGCTACTATTTATCGTTGACAAGCAAATGATCTTTCGATTTTTGTGAGTTGCTAATAACCCATCAGAAATGATCAAATAATGTTTGATGAATTTTGATGTGTTTATTTTGACTATTTGTCGGCATTTAAGATTTAATTATTGGTGAAGTATCGTTGGATAAAGATACCTTTGGGAGTAGTTAAGGCTTTCTGCATTCATAAAACACCGGATGTTAGTGAAATGTTTTACATAAAATCTCTAATTTACATAAAATGTAGCATCTTACGAGATTTTTATGCTAAAACTCTGATACGACATTTCATGATATTTGAAAAAAGCTGGCTATATTAATAATTCATTAAAATTTTTTAAAATCTGTATTCCGAATGAAAGCTGTCTTGAAGTAAGACGCAAATGAAACTGTTTAGCGCTGCGCGTGCGAGACTTCTGTAAAAGCAAAATTTAGTACTTGAAATGGTCCAGATTAAGGAAAACTTCCAGCTATTATAGTATTTGCTTGAGCTTTAAAAATGAAGTGCAAACATCACCACACTTTTATATGCGAAATGGTAATATTCACTATAATTTTCACCGATGCATAATTTTTTGAATATTTTTTTCTTTGATGACCTTATTCAACATTTTCGAAAGGGAAAATTAACCTGCCATATTTAAAATTTGAGCCTCAGGTAAATCTATAAGGTATATCTCCCACATTCTTAGCGTGCCTTCGTGGTGTAGTGGTCAGCACGCTGAGCCGGTATTTCAGAGGTCCGTGGTTCGATTCCCGGCGAAGGCCTTGCATATTTTTCATGACTCCTGCTTCGAAATAAACCTAATGTCTCTACAAATCCTAGGCGCAAATCCGATGGAATATAAGCATCCTACTGAAATCTATACTCGGTCCAAAGGGTTGTACATGCCCATACTTTGCATAAGGATTACATAAAGAGCATAAAGAGTTTTCGTACTCTGAATAAAGAGAATTCATGCCTCATCTGAAATTCCTTTTCGAAATATAAAGTAAAAGAGAGATAAGATTCAGTCCTAGCTCCAACATTTTCGTCATCATGGTCAATCAGTACCGTTGGCTCCCGTATAAATTAAGTATATCGAAAACTGTCGCTTGAGTGAATAACTAAGCTGGCGCCTTTTGAACATCAGTATCCTAAGAAACTTTCTAAGTTCACCAGTGCTTGGATCGTCCTTGGATGTCGGATCCTTGGATGTCGACACATCTAATTTCTATACCGAATGGGCTTTCAACACCCAAATAATAGTCGCACCTTTAATAAATATGCTTGAGTTAACTCTAGATCAAAAGCAAAGCAATGATTATGTGCTGCTCTCCTTGTACAGTTCATCTCATATTACTCTATTCTCCCTATATATTAGCCTAATTATGTTCTCTTAATATAATTCCTGTATCTATGAACCTAAATTAATTTACCATATGTAATTTCTGTCTATATATATATATCGATCTAATTCTGTTCTCTATATATAATTAAACCTCTAAAGAACGATTATTCAGATATTAAACTTCTCATTGCTTGATTTAGGTTTGGTTTATCTGATTATGCCAAAGCACTGCCTACGGAAGGGATGGCTTCGTCGAGAACTTTCTAAATGAAACTCGCATACACGTTATGGCAAAAGATACGAAAGCGCCCATGCAGTCAGCCCGTTCGCTTGTATTCGAACCCTGGCCCAATTAACAGCCCGTACAGCAACTGTATCGCTCGGCTGCTGGTGTCCTGCTTGATTCAGAAATTGCATTGTTGTATAGCGTTCACACACACAAAAAAAAATTAACTAAACTTGACGGCACAAACACCCTATATAGAGCCATTGCCGGCAGTGCCCTGATATATGCTTCCTAGACCGTGGGCTCCGGGGTGCTTGTGCATCTTTGCCTGGACAAGTGGTTAGCTTGTCGTACGACCCGCGATGTTTAGTCCCCAAGCGAACTTGGTACTCGTTTTATCGACTCACTCAAGGGATGAAGGACTGAATCAACCTTGCCCAGCCCGAGGATCGAGCCCCGGACCTTTGGTGCTGCCGCACGACGGGCTAGCCACTGCACCACCGGGCCTTCAGGTGGTCACACAATAATTAAACATAAATTAGTACCAACTTACAGTGAAAAATATTTTCTGCATTTAAGGTTGAAATGACAACTGGCGCATGAAAATAACAGCAACACGCATCAGAATTTTCTTTCATCTTACTCCAATTTATTGTTTTGAAAGAACCTTTTTTTCCCTGAGTTAATACATGCCTTCACTTCAACCCCGATGAAAACAATTTTGGAACTTTTCCAAAAGGATGCAAGAACTGCGCGACGAGAGCATCGGTGATTTCCAAGAAAGATTCAAAATTTTGGCAAGACAAATAGCAAGAAAATTCTTTCAAAATGGCACAATGTTTCAGAAATATTTTTAGGAGTTGAAATCAAGAGCATGTTGGTTTATCATACGTCAGTAAGCTAAAGACAATGAATGATTTCTTTTGAATTCCAAAGATACGTTTTCTTCCTCCTTTTAAACTGAGTTATGGATATTCAGGTTTAGTTATTTTTCTTCCTTAAATTACAATTTTCTCTCCGCCTTTTAGCAAAAAGGATATTATTCATGCCAAATAAGTATCGAATATTTTGCTTTTCTGTGAAATAAAGTGCGAACGAATGCAAACTTTAAACATTAAACATGAAACAGAATATTACGTAAGAAAGGAAGAAACATAAAATTTCCGCTCAAGACTTTTTTGGCTTGGGAAAGAATATATATATATATATTTGATTACAAACTTAAAGCGTAGCCGGACTCCATTTCCAATATGGGCTTCAACTTCATCCATAATATTTAAACTATTAGTCCAAATGGGCGTTAGACCAGAAGGGCTGTTATCTTTCGCTTAAATGGCGTTTTGCGTTGAATCGCTAAAAGCGTTGTATCACTTTGCAAATTGTTGCCACCAAATATTATCGACTTATATTACGACTTGTATTATATTTAAAGAAATGAAATAATGAAACAATTTAACTGCGTTATTTTGTCGTATGGTTATGAATTAGTTTAAGATATAGAGAAAAATCATTAACAACTGCTTAGGCTCTTCCTGTTTTTTTTTTTTTCAGAAACCTCAATATCACGAGTAAAAGTATATAAGTTTGTATTTTATATACTCATGCCAAACAAAATCTTTAGAAATAAAATGCACGAAAAGTGTAAAATATAATTTTTGGTTTAAATAGCTAGGAAAACTATTAAATTTACTTCAGATAATAAAATTAATTCAGGTTTGTGAGATTATTTCCCGAAACACTTCACATAAAATGTAATTTTATCATTATTTAAAAATTTAAAACAGTCATCCTCATTCCAATATTTGTTAAAAAATTAAGACCTAGAGAATTCTAGATTTTGAACAAAACTAGAATTTATAAAATAGATCACTCGCTGACACATACAACATGTATTATAAATTTAGATTTATTCTGAAGTGACACCAAAAAATAGAAAATAAAAACTATTGCAATAACTACGTTTATTGCTCTCGCGCGCAGAAAAATGCATCGTCCGTCAGGAATTGAACTAAAGCTTAGTTTTGCAAAGACAAAAACGTTTAGAAAATTACAGGCGAGTAAATATTCCTAATCATTTTAATATCTTGACAGATATGCATACGAAACCCAGTATTACAGTTTCTTTCATTTCACAATTGCAATAAAAATGTAAATTAAATTGGACTTTTGAAGCATTTTTGAGAAGCCGTAGCATATAACCAAACAATTGTATGGATTTGCAATAAGAGTTCATTAGATATGCTTTATTCCTGCAGTTGCTACCAAAATTTTCGTTGCTTAGTAAAGAAATCCTAAATTAAAACTGAAATTCTATTACTTATTTCCTGTTGCCGATATAAAGCGTAATTTATCGGAAGCTTTCACACATTTCATTATCTTGTGTAAATGTGTTTTTTCTTATTTTCCTTTTTGGAAAAATTCATTCAGGTTTATTAGAACGAATCGCTTATGAATCTTCAAAATCTTGTACTTCTGCAGGAAAAAGATTCAAATTTTAAAAAAATCTGAAAAGTTTCATATTTCGACTCCTAAAAGGGTTTGTTAAAGCCTTTTTACGCTCTCCATTTTTGCCTTATTATCTTAATACATTAACCATCATTTTTTTCTCACTTACACCACACACAGGTCAACAACAAAATTGCAAAATTTTTAAAAACTGCATTGCAGCGTATGTTTAGAATTTCCGATGCAGTGTTAAGTGTTGGCATATATTTTTCTAATTTTTTCGGTCTTTTCTCAGTTCATCGTACCAATATTCAACTCTTAGTAAAATGACTAACAGAAGGTTTTTGCCCTTATTATTATGAACTTTTTATGCGTTATGTATATTTATTAAATATCACGTTCCTCGCAGTTACGACGCATAAAATTCAACTCAACGGCAAAATCTCCCCAAAACTGAAGAATATCCTTAGAATTCCCGATAGGCAGTCATCCGCGCTGGAGATAAAAATGGTTTGCGATGTTGCCACTGCTCGCTTTCAAATCGTTGAGTCTGTTAATCAAAATTCGTTAAAGCTTTACAAAATGTGTAATAAATAATAAAACTAGCTCCGTATTCAAATTTTAGGCTTCCAGATGCACATGTTGGAGTAGAGGGCTATGTTATTCAAAATCTGACGACTCGAGGTACCGTCACATCTTCACAGTGCAAAGAACATATATAGATATATGCAGATTCTTCTTCATTTAATTTCTTTAAATATAATACAGGGGGTTAATATTTCGTGGCAAGAATCTGAAAAGCGTGCGCTGTTTGTAGTGAACAAAAGCAAAATTCCATTTCGAGGTTAATAGTCCTTTTCAGGCTAAAACAAATCACACGTTTTAAGTTATTTCTTATACATGTGTTTTTTTCCTTCAGGAATATATAATGAGAATGCTGATTGGCAGTCACCATTTTTCCAACATTATTCACTAAATGTAGTTATCTAGTTCAAGCAAGATTTATTTGTGGTTAAGTGCGAAAACTACTGAACGCTAGTAAATTTAATTTCAAGTTTGCTTTCCGTTAACCAAATGGGCTATCTGAGCAGGTGTTTGTGTTTGTTCATTATGTTTTTGCCATATTTAACATGCATATAGTTTACTTTTTTTAAGAAATCCATTAACAAAGACATCCCACTTAAAGAAGATAGCGTTAGTTTGGTTTGCAATAAAAAGGTCATGATTTCAAGAAGAAGACTTTCAATAACACATCATATTCTGGCATAGCGGGAGAAATTCCGGGATTTCGTTTGTTGATTAAGAATGGCTTTTTTACTTATGAAACCATTTGAATCATTTCACAGTATGAAATATTTAATTGGCATCTTCGCTGTCATAATCAAGTGCTTTGCCATAATCAAATAAACCAAACCAAAAAAAATCTTTGTCACAGAAAAATCACGTCCATTTCTTCCTCCGAAACCTCAGACACTGACTGCTTTTACACTCACAGCAGGACATCTTTGCCCCCATTGCCTGAGGATGTGTCATGAAGTTTTTGACCTGTTTGTAACCGGTACGTGTATGTCAGCAATAAACAAATGTATTATTAACTATTGAAAATAATGTACGGTTCGTGGTAGTCCAGCACTGGAACGTTTTTTTAGTCCAAAGGGGCTTTGTACCTGAAGGACTATTGCTTTCGTTTCACGATTTTGCGTCGGAAACATTAAAAGTCTGAATCACTTTTAAAACTGTTGCCACAAAATATTGCAGTCCTGTATTACATTTAAAGAAATTAAATAATGAAGAATCTGTTTAAATGTATGTATATTTCTCCAAATGTGGTAAAACAACGGTACCTAGAGCCATCCAATTTTGAATAACGTACCTTTCCACCTGAATATGCGCATCTGGAAGCCCAAATTTGGAATTTGTTTTATTATCTATTACATATTTTGTAAAACTTTAAAGAATTTTTGACGAACAAACTCAAACGATTTAAAAGCAAGCAATAGCAACACTCTCCGTGGGAAAAAAAACCTTTTTATCTCCAGCGCGCGGAACTGTGTATCGGAAATTCTAAAGATATACTCATTTTAAAATTGTTTTGCGATATTGCTGTTGAACTGAATTTGATGGTTTAAGGGCGAAGAACATGATATTTAATAGATAAAGGTAACACACAAAACGTTAAAAAATGGCCCTTTGCACGCAATTTAAAATCTGAAAACTTTCAGGTTTCTTTTTTTATTTTCCCCTGTTTTGTTAACAGAATTCTGAAGAAGGAAGGCGTTATAGCATTCTTACGTGCAAACGGGTTCGTAGTGGATTGAATGCACACAGAACCAATAAAAGCTTGATGACATTTATTTTTTCCGAAAGCACTTGACAGTTCTGGAAATTTTCACACAAAAGTATTCGTACAGCTCTACTCAATATGTCAAGCCCAATCAAAAGTTACCACTTCAAACTATTAAGAATGTTGAACACAAGGCAACGCAAAGCGATTCAAAAAGCGAAAGTTTGAACCTGAACTCTCATTACTCTGAAGTCTCAATCCTCTGAGCTAAATTAAACTGAAAATTGATACACTCTCCTGTCTTACATAGTTTTCCGCCATTAGCCAGAGAAATTTACAGTAGTTCTGATTTCTCGAAATTGCTGGAAGACATACACAGTAACAGTTACATATGGCCGGGTGCAGTTACAGTTACATGCGGCTGGATACAGTTACAGTTACATAGTGGTCGAACCAAAATGTCGCCAAACGATCATAAAGCTTGGCGACGTTTGGCGGTTTTTGCGCCAAATTTGGCGACAAAAATTAGTCGACAAATTAGCTGCATCTTGGAGCTGTTTCGCCAGTTTGAAGCGATAGCCATTTATCTAAAATGTCCTTACGCCTGTACCCATTTTTCCGGCTATTCTTCGTATTCTCAAACTACCATTTATTTACCATAGTTTTACTAAAATTATTTATATTGATGCAAAATTTGTAACAACATCTAAGAAATCAATATTATTACCTTGTTCTCTTTGGCATAAGCCGTTATATATTTTAGTTATTCCTTATTAATTTTATTTGGCTCTTAAAATGCAAGTGCAACTGACATAACGTTATCTATTTATGTTATCATTAAATTAGCTAAGCCTTACTAACTAACTTATATTACATAAAACTTTTACTTTCAAGTACTCTTAACTTTGAATCAATTTCTTTTGTGGGTCGTTTTAACTACGGAAATTCATCCAAAACTTTGCCACTCATTTCAAGTACATAATTCGCTTAATATGTTTCAGATTTAATTTAATTTTCCTCCTAGACTAAACAAGCTCCAGAATTTTAAAAAGATAAAGCTCACATTGAAAGTTGTTTACTTTGTTCAATTAAAATCTCAGGAATCGCTATTAGTGATAGAGTTACCAGATCTCTAAAACGAAAAGTGAGTATATAAGGGTAGTCAGAGAGGGGGGGAGATTTTCCAAACCATCCCTGAAACAGCAGCAAAAAAAAGGGCAGGAGGAACACATGTTTACGGTTATTGAGTGAGGAATTTTCTGCGAAGATAAAAAGTAATTTTTAGTCAGCTGATTGGTAAGCTTCCAAGTCTGTTGCCATGGTTACCCTTCGTCAGGGTCAACAGCACCGGAAATGATGAAAGGGTAGAGAGAAGTCTTCCTTTTCTGCGGAAAATTAAATACTTCTACATATTCCCTCCACCGTAATAAATAGATGGCTGTTCCGGAGAAGAATATTGAAAAGCTAGCGCCTTTTCAGCATTTTGACAACATAAACAGGAAATCGGTAAAACCAGAGACTTCAGAAAGCTAGTTCCCTAGTTTATTGTTTCTAATAAATAAATGAATGTTCTCATGAAGGTCAAATTCTTCAACCTTCTTAAATATAGAAGAAAGAAGAATGCTTCTTTTCAAGATATGCTTTAATATATTATCTTAAACAGAATTTTAAGAATGATTGTATACAAACCAACGCGTTACAATTATTATAATTTGAGAAAAAATCCAAATGAATCTGTCTTGCAAAGCTGAAGTCACTAAAAAGGCCAACCATGGTTCCAGAAAGTTCTGTTTTCTGTTTAGGTGGTCGTCATAAAGAAGTGATGTTCAATATCGATACTTATTTATGCTCTTGGCTATACTGCAGCATTCAGAAATAGTCATTTTATTGAGTTATTCGTTACCAAAGAATGTAATATACAGAGTAACCCTTTAAGACCACCCAAACTCTGTGCAGCCAGTTATCTGGCTTGGAATACATAAATAATGCTTACAGAACGATACCTCCACGACCCATAGTTTTCGAGATAAAAGCAAAAGAAAAGTATAACGTAATATCCAGTGAGAGGGGAAAAATATTGGAAACATAATGATCCGTATTTGCGTATGTTTAGGTAGGAAGACATTTAAAATGTCCATCACACACATCGAGGCACGCATGCGCGCGCCGTGGAATGGCTGACTACAGACGTTGCAGCGGCGTTGTCTGCATACACACGGCATGAAAACCAGAAGTTAAGTGACTTTCTCTAGTAACAAGACCTCGATAGACCAATTCCTTCAGTTGACACTTGACAGCTGAGAGCAGGGTCTGAACAGCAGTGCGACTTACTTAGACTATTCGGCTCTACTTCGGACTCCGCAACTATCCGCGGCAACAGCTCGTGGACTCCATAAGGACATTCGTTAATCCTGTTTCATACATAGTTCATAAATACATGCATACATAATTTATGATAATTAATTGTCCATAATACATATCACAAACGTTAAACAGAATTCACTTTAAAACAGATAAACTAATTCTAACACACAGCGAAGTCACTACAATCAATCACAGCATAAAGTAAACAAACAGCAGTTCGCTTTAAACAGCTGCAAATACCACAACAACAAAGATGAGGTGTTTAAAGTCGGCTTTTATAAGCTTTTTATATATTCACTAGAACAATCTTGATTGTTCTGGATGGCAACAGTAATTACGAGATATTTATTTATTAAATATTAAATGCACGCGCTCTTTTATTTTTACTTTTCCGACGTAGCTTTCTCTTCAAAAATCGTCTGCTTTACACGGGAAAATAAAGCAATTTTGATTAAAATTCTAAATAAACAGCTAAATAAATATGAAATCCGTAACAATATATACAGTACGTACGCAGTGCTGATCTCTAATAAAACTACAGAAGCAGAAGTTCTGTTAGTAAAAAAAAAGGGGAAAAAAGAGAGAGAAGGAGAGATTACAGGAGTTCATGTGATGTTTATGTACTAGCTTGATTTGGAATGTCACTGTTTTTCTATATTTTCCTTAATAGACTGGGATCTATTGCGCGCTGGGTAAGTCTGTTCCCAATTTCTGCATTATCTTGCATATTTTAATGCGAAATCCTGGCTGTTTGATCAGATAATGCTTAAGAGATACTGCCTGTTCCGGAAGCTCCACATGCCATTGTGCTGTTAGAGGGCATTGGGTCAAGTAATGGTCTGGCTTGCTCATGGCTCCACAGACACGTCTATCGATGTTTGCAATTCCTTGTTCGTAGTAATAGGAGGGCAAGAGCCCGTGCCCCGCCACAAATCGCGTTATTTGTGGGAATGACTCAAGACGGTCGGGCGAGACTTTATGGTAATATTCATAGGTCCTTCTGCTTTACTGAGCAGTGTCAAGCCGTCCCATTGCCATTCGTGCTGAGCTGCTGTCTTTGTAACTTTTTTTAAGGTGATATCACGGCAGTTTGGTTATGACTCTTTGAGCATCGGTATTATGAGTTGCTTTTGCTAGCCTGTCTGCTTCCTCATTACCTTGAATGCTAGCCTCCGACCATTGCTTCAGAGGGAGCCTTAAAAAAATTTCAAAGGTCTGGCGATCATGGCGGCCATAAAACCGGACCCTCACTTCCAATCCAGCGGCCCGACCATCTCATGTCCAGCAAAGTACGTGCAGAAGATTCTGGGCAATTTGCCCAGAAGGGCTATTAATTTCGTTTTGGCAATTTACGTCGTCCACTATAAAATGGCGTTTCACTTTTCAAATTGTTGCCACCAAATATTAGAGCTTTGCATTATATTTAAAGAAATTAAACAATGAAGAATCTGCATGAATGTATGTATATTTCTCGCACTGTGAAAAAAACCAACGGTACCTAAAGTCATGAGATTTTGAATAACGTAATCCTCCATCCGATCACGAGCACCTTGACTCGCGAATTTCGAATTTGTTTTATTATCTCTTTCATATTTTGTAAAACTTTAACAAACATTTCAATAACAAACTCAACGATTTAAAAGTAAGGAATGGCAACACTGAACAAAAAAGAAAATAATTTTTATCTCCAGGGCGTGAGATTTTTTATCGCAAATTCTAAAGATATGGGCTTTTTAAATATTTTGTGATATTGCTGTTGAATTGAATTTTATGGTTTAAGTGCGAAGAACATGATATTTAATAACTAAAGGTAACACACAGAAAACGTTAAAAAACGCCTCTTTGGGCGTAATATAAAATCTTGAAACTTTCAGATTTTTGTTCGTCTTTTTATTGTTAACGTTTTGTGCGTTACCTTTATTTATTAGATATCAAATTCCTCGCACTTATGTCACATAAACTTCCATTCAACAGCAAAATTACAAAATATTTAAGCTAGCATATCTAATTTCGGACAGACAGTTTCGCGCGCTTAAAGTAAAAATATTTTATTCCGTAAAGTCGTAAAGTCAGGTCGTTGAATTTTTTAATCAAAAATTCGTTAAAGTTTTACAAAATATGAAATATATAATTCCTGCTTCCAGGTGTACATGTTGGAGTGGAGGACAACGCTATTCAAAATTTAATTGCTCTAGGTATCATCATTTTTTCACAGTGCAAGGAACATACATGCAGATTCTTCATTATTTAATTTCTTTTAAAAGTAATGCAGGGGGATATTATTGGTGGCAGCAATTTGAAAAGGGATTCGCCATTTATAATGGAGATTGCAAAATTCCATTTCAAAACTAATATCCCTTTCGAGCCAAGGCCCTTTTAGGCAATTTGTTACATAATATTGTTACGAACTGTCCAGGCGCTGTGGGATAGCTTCCCCTCAAAGCAGAATTAGGGTTGCCAGAAAATGGTAATGGAAGGCAGGGTTGCCACATTTGGCGAGAAATTGTCCTTTTGGCGACATTGGCGATATGCCGCATGGAGAACCTTCTGGAAGGAATTCTTACTGGTTTAGCCCAGAACGTTCTCGAACACAAGCCAAAAGCTATATAAACCCTGCTGGTACACGGAGAGTGAGTCAGTGCGGAGTCTATCGAGTTGATAGTCAGTCGGTGAGCGAGTGTCTCGTAGTCTAATGCCGAGCTGGTCGTCGAGTACATCGAGAGAATCTCTTAGTGTATCGCGAGTTAGTGCATCGTCGAGTTTCATATTTGAGTGTGTTGAGCCGCGAGAACGACCGAACCGAATCGCGAGCTGCACTTTTGTGCATCGCGAGTTGTAGCGTGGAGAGTCTCGAGAGTACGGAAAGTTTCGAGAACGGTTGAGCGAAGTCGGGAGTTGTACTCTGATCCTTTTCCGTGAAGCTGTCTCCACCGTTATGGCCTGATAACCTGAAAGCTGTGTCTCTCATTGTCTCAGCCGGTTTATAGTGGCTCTTCGACGACTGTAAACGTGATTTTGGAGCTGTCCTGAGAAAACTGGCTAATAAAGTGCGCTTCCATTCTTCATCAAGTGTCGTCGTTATTCACTCCAAATCCGCGAACCCTAACGTACGAACGAAGAAGAAGAGAAAAACGTAACAATATGCATTAAATAAGTACAAATAATACATAACACTAAAACATATATATAAGCTGAATACAATCATATTGTTACGAATTTCACATTTATTTGGCTATTTATTTAAAATTGTAATTAAAATTCCTTTTTATTTCCCCGTGCAACGCAGACGATTTTTGAAGAAAAAGCTACGTCAAAAAAAATAATAATAAAAATAAAAGAGCGCATGCATTTAATGCTTAATAAATAAATATCTCGTAATTACTGTTGCCATCCAGAAAAATCTAGAAAAATCGTGGTTGTTCTACTGATAATTAAAAAGCTTATAAAAGCCGAGTTGAAACACCTCATCTCAGTTGTTGTTGGGAAATGATCTTATTTTCCACACCTCGGGGTGTTCTGCAGTTCGTTCGAAAGTGGCCTTCAGCTCCGCAGTTCCAGCACTTCCGTTTCTTGTCGCACGTTTTCCTTCTCATGTCATTTAATTGTCTGTTTATATCGTCCGTCTTATTTTCCGAGCTCTTTAATATTCGGCAGTTCCTTCGCATGTGCCCTAAAGTACCGCAGTTCCAGCACTTTATTGTTGGTTTCTTATCACCAATTTTCCGCTGCAAGGCATTCACTTGTCTTGTTAAATTATCTAAATGAGCCATCAACTGATCCACTGGCTCGTGGACTCGCACAGCTCTGACTGGGTGGTGACCTCTACGAGTTGCTTGCTGAGCTACCTCGAATTTCATGGCGTACACTAGAACGCTTTTTATATCCTTCACATCAGCCATTCGCAGTGCTATCTGTATTTCAGGATCCCGGATGCCGTCGATGAAGTACTGCAGGGACAGGATTTCTCTTGTTTCTGACGGGCACTCCGAAAAGGCGAGGTGGGACAGCCTTTCAACATCCGTGGCGAGCTCCTGGAGTGTTTCCGTAGACTTCTGTTGACGGGATTTTAACTGCAGCCTGCTGTAATCTTTTAAACACTTCTCTCCAAAACGCAGCTCCAATGCGCCGGACAGAGCGTCGAAATCTAGCCTTTTGTTTTTGGGAAGAGTCTGAAGGATATCCGCTGCGTCTGCTCTCAGAGAAGCGACAAGATGACAGGCCTTAGCTTGGGAATCCCATCCATTAGCTTCCGCAACTATAGAAAATTGTGTCTTATACACTTGCCAGGAGGTCTTCCCATCATATGTCGATAGCTTCGGAGAGGGATGCGCAGGCATGGCTAGAAATTTAAAAGTATCCGAATTGCCGTCGCTACGAATTTCTTTAAAGTATCAACTTCTTTCGCAACCGCAGAAACCTTGTCATCAATTTGTTGTTCGATTTGGTGTTGGACGGCAGAGACTCTTCCTTCGATTCGTTGCTCCACAGCAGAAACTCTTCCTTCTATTTGTTCAACTTTATTTTCAACAGCGTCAGTTCTGCCTTCCATGGCCTCGAATTTATTTTCTATTACGCTGGTAATTTCTCTTTTCATTTCCTCTTGACCTGCTTCAATCTTTTCTTGAACAGCCTTCATTTCTTCCTTAACAGATTCTTGAACAGCTTTCATCTCCTCTTTGACAGATTCTTGAACAGCTTTCCTCTCCTCTTTAACTGATTCTTGGCCAGCTTTCATCGCCTCTTTCACTGGCCAACTTTCATCTCCTCTTTCACGGAATCTTGGCCAGCTTTCATCTCCTCTTTCACGGAATCTTGGCCAGCTTTAATTTCTTCTTTAAATGCAGAAAAGGCTGCCATAAATTGCCTTAATTGTTCTTCCATTGCTCTAGTTAATGGCATTCAAAATACCCCACTCCTGACACCAAAAATTGTTACGACTTGTGCATTCAATATATAACGAACCTGTACGCACGTAACAATATGTATATACAAATACAAACTCAAGCTGAGAGTAATACATATACATGCCAAAGATATTTTCAAACTATTCCAATAGCAATTATTCAGATATTATTATTACTATATTCTTAGATACAGGAAATAATCATTAATCAATCGGCGATACGCATTTTTCTGAAATGTGTGTTATTTTTTGCCATCATCATTTCTTATTAAACATTTTATAAAATTGGAACTTTGGCTCCTGATAATACTTTAACCTTATTTCCAAAACCTAGCTTCCTCCATTTCAATTATTAGCTATGCAAATCTTTTATTTATGCATTCTTACGCCAGTAATGAAGCTTTCTTTCCCAAGTCTTTCCAATGAAGGTTTATGGTACGAACTTGTATCTGAAAAGCCCTTGCCCACTCCCCCCCCCCAAAAATAGGGTTTTGAATTTATGATTTTTCTCCTGCAGATGTCGTAGAACTAAGCTTAGTCCGAGGGAAATCCACAGTAATGGGTTAACATCGTAATTTTCCAACAGAATTATTTTGGTGAGATTTTAATTTTGTGCGTTTTGTGTACCGCCGTCTAATTAAGGAGATTTCAGCAGAAAGGAAGGAAAGCAAGACTTAATGAAGGCTTTAACGTTGGAATGACTTTTTTATCTTCATCTGAAAGTAAAAAAGCATGAAAAATATTTTAATCTAAATTGCGTTTCTTTGCTTAGAAAGGATTTACGGTAAAAAAAAATCTTTTATGACTTCAAAATATGCAAGTTCTGTTGATAATCTTCTTCTTTTGTAAAAGTACTTTTAAAGCATTTTATTAACTAAGACATTATTTCTTATGTTAAATCTTTCCTCACTTCTACTTTTTCGTCTACTTCACTAGAATTGAATTTAAACATGAAATGAGAATCTAAGTTTGGGAGCGAGATTGGCAACATCAGCCTGGTGAGGAGAAACGTCTCTGCACTGCCTACCTTTAGTTCTGTCGCTACGAATTGATGACTGTCTTTGATTAAGCTGTAATCGTAGAATAGTTTAGACAGGTTGTTATACTTGTAACTAATTTAAATCATCCACAGGAGGAGAATTCATTTTCTGATTGTTTGAGCTTTTGTAGCTCTAAGCTAAATATGAAATAGTATTTTAATACTTTTACATTGTTGTAATTTCTTAATATTCTGATATTAAAAGCTAGACATGGGACGATAATAGTTCGTTTTGCAATTTAATTAAGTTAAACTAGTGCTTAGATAAAGTTAAATGAAATTTAGTCTTATAAGTAGTTCTCAAAAATAGTGAATGACATATAACGTTCTACTTAATTTACGTGTCCTTGGTTACTAGAACTTCTACGGGAATGTAACTATAACGACTATTCGCTGGTCCCCTTACAACTATATAAAATATAAGTCCAAAGAAGGATTCAAATACCCTTTTATTCACTCAAAGAAATTATGCCAGTCGGCACCTTCTCAGGCTTACAGAAAAGTTCTCCACTTGGACTTAAGATGCAAAAAAAGAAAATAAACTAATTCTAACTAGCTAAACTATTAGAAGCTGCATAAAGATAACTAACCGAGTTGGCCTGTAATTTAAACCTCACCGATGAATACTAACAGGCACGTAAGACTGCGGCCAGGCATAATAAGATAGGCTTAAAGTAACGACGTAGCCCGAAGGCAGAACGCGTTCTATTTAGAACTTCTGAGGTTTTCTACACTGAAACTTCACTGAAATTTCTTATTAAATACTGGTTCTTTGTCATTCACATAAAACGTTATACTGAAAACTCATTCTGGCAGGGAACTGTAGGTGGGAAACAAAGAAATATAGGAAAGTTGTTTTTAAATTAAAATAATCCGTACAGGCATGTTGGAAATTCCATCTACTTCTGTGAAAAAAACACGTATTAACTGCAAAGCTTAGTTTTTCAGTTTCTTTTATCCGTTACGTTTGATTACATTACAAGGTCCAGTTATGTTACTCTATGTTTTATACTGTATTACGTTAAGTTACATCATGTTACGCTAGGTAATGTTAGGTTACGTTAGCCCATTATATTACGCTACGTTACTATCATTCATGTCGCCTGACAAATTGCCTGTTTTCGGTGACAATACTTTCAACGTCGTTGGCATAAAATCTTCAATTTATTTTTTCAAATTAAGCCTGATCATTTCCCAAGTAACAGAATGATTTAAAAGCAATGTATATACATTTAAATAATTTACATTGTTAATTTTTGATAACACCTTTGATTTATGCAAATTCTTACTCAAATTATAACATGCCTATCCGACTAGCATTAAAACGCTCTGAGAACATTCAACGCTAGTATTTCGCTAATGTATTTAAAATGTTAAAACTGAGCATTCTAAATTGACTCTATATGTGATAGTTTTAGAATATACGATAATAAGTCAACGTCAAAGACTTATTTTTCTAATATTGGTATTGGTATGTAATATGTCATTTAACGTTCTAGTAAAACTTTCTGAACATATTCTAACAAACTCATGTGAAGAATATCTATATATAACAATTCCCTAAAGGACAACAACGGATTAAAAGCTGTTTCTGTTAACAGTTCTATATAACACTGCTAGAAGTTCTTAGAAAGATAAGTTAAAATTTCGTCATTAACGTTTGTATTATTTACAAACAGATCCAAACACAGTAACGGAAAAGAACATTTTATTGTGAAAAGTTTTGAAACTATTTATAGCTAATTTTAATAAAATACTTTGTTTAAAAGTCTCAAGTCTTACCAGAAATTTCTCCAACTATAACATGAGTGATTTTTAGAGCAAATTTTATATGTTACCTAAAGTAAAATACGTATTGTACATTCAAGAGCTAATTTGAAATTTTCAACAAACTCTTTGAACGTTCTTCTTCTGATAATTTTCGTTGCAGTATACATCTTTCTTGCAATTATAAAAGGTGTTTCAAATGTCATACGTTACATATTTGAAACACAGGATATTAAAAAATCAAAATAACCTTTAACGAATGGCTTAATAATAGATTTCCCTTATTCAAGTCATTTGAATTCTTTAATATTTATCGAAAAAACGAATGTTTTTTTAATTTTTTATGTTTGCTAATATAGGAGTTTTGCGACCCATTTTTTTTGCGGAGTAACAGTTGTATATTTCTACTTGACATGATTCCTTTCCTCCAATACTTTTTTTCTTCTGAGTATAATTGAGTATAATTTATTGGTCATGAGCTTTCAAGGTCTAAAATAAATAATTTGAAACACTTTCAGAAGTCAAGTTCAATCAATTAATAATGTGATGACGGAATTTATGGATAGGCAATTTCTTGAGACATTATGAAACAGTAATGTAAGTGTTGCCTTTTATAGCGCACTACATTCACTCAAAACTTTGCACACAATAAATGCACATATTGTCAGGACACTGGAACCTTGTGAGTAACAAATAAATTTTATTCCCTTCAAATATAATTCCATATACTTGATGTAGAGTTTCAAAGCTGTTTAAAGTTAATCAGGATATATGTAATAAATTAGAATGTAAAGGACGTATTTATAATAGCTCAAATATATCCTTAAAAAGTATTTTAAAACATTATTAGCAGAATGAGAATATCTCTTTAATTCGACTTTAATGGTGTTTTTAACGAAATAATACCTTTTAATATTTCAACCTGAAGCTGTTTTAACTGGATGTTTAATGATATGTGACGAGAAGTTTGTTTCCAAGAGACGTAGGTCTTACGTATAACTTCATGCATAACTAAGGACCTTTAAAGTGTGGTGAAAGAGTAATAATAGACAATTAATAATAAAGTGATTTTTCTAACAAAGCCTTCTTAAGTTACCATGTTTAAAAGCATTAGAAGCCTTATATTGAGTTTTATGACGAACCGTTTTTGCACCAGCTCAATGCTAACAACTCATCAACTCTCTAAGCCCGTAAATCATTTGCTGTGGTTATAGGCATGCCAATTATGCTTCAAGTAAACATTGACAGATCAACCATTATTTGGACATTCCTTTTGCGTTTGGAAATGTCTACGCTGGAATTCTTTGTGATAAATAAAATAAGTAAAACGAAACTTCTGCAGTATAACTTTGGTAGTCCAATAATTTTACAATTCAGAAATGTGCATAATTTCGTGATTTTAGATAGTCACAGTTTTACAAACAGCTAGGTTATTCATAACAGTTCTTGTACAAATTTTTAAGATTTTTCTCATAGCTCTGAATTTCTGTGTAATCCAAGTCGAGAAATGCTAATTTTGACTGTCCGTTATCTGCCTGCAAAACACAACTTATAGTTCTCCTAACGTTAACAATAGAAACTAATCATATTTATTGAAGAATGCAAGAAAGCAGTTAACAGGATCATGTTTATTTAACAAACACATTCTAATATAAAAAGTGAAATTATGAACGTAGTGTGAGAGGGAGTGTTTAGGCGCAGAACACTACTCTCGGCATACGTCTTTGGAAACAGAATCAACTGTTGCATGATGAGCATGAAGTCGATGCAGGTTCTGGAAGACCGTTACAAGTGTTGCGATTCATGCTGCTTCATTCTATTCTAGATTTCCTTTGTCGTATTGCCTGTCTGTTGAGCAAATGTTTTCAACTGTTGAAATAGCTTAGATTGTCAAAACAAGAGTCGAACACTGTGAGTTGTAAGAACATCCAGCACAGCGTGGCCAGCATGAGTTCTAATTGTGCTGTTGAAAGCTGAAGCAACGGAAGGACGAACGTTGAAATACGGATTAGAGGTAAACTCATCCCAAAAACATGAATCTAGGTACTGGTCCGATGGACAATGAAAAATGCTAGCTCTTTAGATTCTTTTCCTAGGAGTTTCCTCGTTACGATACGATTATCTTAATGCTGTAATTAAAGCCAGAATTCGGGGTAAAAGAAATGTAACACCACTGATGCGTCCATATGCATCGTTGAGTGGCCCATTGAAGGAGATCATTCCTGTGTCTCAGCATCAAGAGAAGCCGAAGCAATGGTCCACTTGCTGGCAGTACTTTCCGTTGTTGACATCATTGCGCTGTACGGCCAATGATGTCAACAAGGGCATGTTTTGTGCAACAGACACAATTTTCTGATCCAGATTTGGCTGTACGCAATGTGGGCAAGATGTGTATCGATCAGAGGATTGCTAAGTTGAGATCCCGCGAATGGCTTTGTGTTTTGACCTGCAAATTGCTTTGTCTGCAGTTTGGATCCATCGACTGTAACATTTTTTGACATTCACTGACCAGCGAGAGAAGCAGTTGCGCGATTCAGTGATCTGCGATCCCGATACGCTACGATTCTCCTACTATTGAATTCTCAGACGTGCTGGCATGAATGCGCAAGATATGACATAATCTGACACGCAAACAAAACAACTAATCGTAATTCTGGAGAGAAAAATCTGTCTTTTTGTGCTACTTGAAGTTTCATTTCTCATGCCTGCAATCTGCGAAAACCTTGAACCTTGAGAAGCCTATTAGTTTTCCCATATAGCAAAGTTCTACTTTTCATAGAAATTTAATATTTGTTGTGCACTTCCTTCACAGTGTAGCAATCTGAATAGCCAACGGTGAAAAACTTTCTCGCAGTAGTTTAATTAGGTACTCTTAGAAGCATTAAATCTGCTACCAATGTATAAAATAAACAGTAGCTTAAAAATGAATTGATCTGATTTTGATTCAGAATCTGAGATCAACATCTTGGGATTCAAAAATTTTATTTTGCATATTATAAAAATCTTTATTTTCCCTGCTGTGAGTTTTGTAATAGATAAATTTGGAGGTAGACTTGATAAAGGTGAAGTAAAATTCGATTTTTATGAGAATATTTCGGACCACGCAAAAAGCTACGAAACAGCGAAAATATTTCAGGCAGCATAAAAGAAGATAAGAAACTGCGATAATATTTTGGGGTGTACATAAAGGGGATGTGTATAAAATCACGTTCTGAAAAGTCTGAATTCAGACTTGGAGAGAATGCTTAAACATTTGCCTTTTTCCGAGACGCAGCAAAAAGTTACTGCCAAATTTCAATTTTCCGAACTCTAAACGTACTAAGTTCTAGTTATCATTCAGTCATAACGTCTTTCTCTTTCTAGAATGAGTAAAATGAAGTTTGTTGATAATTTAATTGCTTACTTTTAAACTTCTTTTTTACTTAAATGACAGTTTCCTTTCAAATCATAAATTTATTGATTAAAAACAGTAAATATAAATATTTCTTAATATGTACTTAATTTTATTATTCTATTAGTTTATATCAATAAATAATCGATGTTTATTTTAATTTGTATTGATAATAGGTTATGAGTATCTTTTTACTCAAATTAAAAAAGAAATAACTTCTTAGATATTGCCCACATTAAAAAAGAAGTAACTTCTTAACTTAAATAACACAATACTATGCGCTAAATAAAAGCGTAAAACAAATCTCTATCCAAATAAGTAATATTTGCGTTAAGTACAATAAAAGAGAATACTTAACAAAAAGTATCATTTAAATATATTTAAATATATTGCTTGAATTTCTTATTGAAAATTAAAATTTTAAATCATCAAGTTAAATTATTAAGAAATGCATTTATTGATTTCACAACTCTCACTTTGTTAAACAATTACAAAATGATTAAATTTGAAAAAATTAATTAAACACCACCTAGGTCTACCAATGGCTGTTCTTTGAGATTTGGATACTTACAAGGTTGCACAGAAAATAAATTGAAAATTTCCTCTGTTAGAAAGAGAAACACACCAGTGCAAAAGGGCTTTAAAATCTCGCATCAAAGAACATGAAATCTATATTCAAAATATCTGATATGGGCACCACACAACATCCTTGTACGGCCTATTAAATTATACACATTTTTTGCTGCGCTTCATTTATAGTTATTTCCCGGAATTTCATTAGAGGTGTATTTCTCATTCAATCAATTCCGTTCTCACCTCGCGGCGAGGCAAAAATACATAAAAACTCAATCTTCTTTAAAAACTGTAATATATAGGAAAGCCTAAAACACAGTTAAAAAGTCATAAAAAGAATTTTACAATTAAAATTAGAATTTCTACGCAAAAAAAAAAAAAAAAAAACATTCGACCAGAGTGCAGCAAAACAAAATTTTTGCTGAACAAACTTTTGGTCACACTAGGCAACTAAGTCTATTAAAAGTTTCATATGTAAACAAATGGCGGTCTCGTTAGGTTTAGTACCACTTAAACACTTAACGTATTGCTAATTATACAACTATTGCATGCAGGTTAATTAAAGGTGTAAAAGCCTTAACCGGAACATAAGAACAATATAATTTAATCACTTTTAAAGCAAAAAATGCACGAGAAACGGGCAAACAACGAAACTCGCCGATCCGGAGAACAAACGGATTATATATATATTTATATATGTTTGGTGTAGCCAAATTGCAATGAGAAATGGTGGTGCACAGCTACATGCCATAACAGTCTCAATTACGAAATTTCGACTTTCTACGGCTACTCGCGTTAGAGTTCTGCGAGAGGCATAGATACATATATACAGACGTCACGAAAACAAAATCTCTTCTGAAACCATTTTACTTTTCGTTTTCGAAAAAGAGTCCTTTATTTTGTCCGTACATGCTAAAATCATGCAAAAACATAATTTAAATGGATTCGAGAGCAGATATTTTCGTTGAAATAGGATGCCCGAATTTTTTTGCGATTACAATACTTCCTTTACTTCGTACACGGAAGTAAAAAGGCAAATAAACTTTTCTTTAATAGTTAATAAAAGCTGGTCACTTAGTCATAATTTTTGCTTTGGTTTTTCAAAACTTATAAATAAATTGCAATCCAGTCCCCCTAACGATTTAAAATTTCTATCATAGCTTTTCAAACTTCATTATTCATATACGCGACAGAAAGTACCGGATTCATTTTCTTTTCTACTAGCATTGTAAAATTAGTTTATTCTTGAAAAAGATTCCATGTATAATCACCTCCAGTTCTATTCAGAATCTACATCCATTTCAAAATGTATACCAGACTATACAAAGCTTAATCTTAGCAGTTTTCCATAAGCGATTCCAGACGACCTTGCCAATCGGAAATGAAGCAAGCACTTGAATATGAATGCGCTTAGCTCAAGAGAAAAAGAAATCCCCGAAAGAGAACAAGAAGAAAACGTATGTTCGAAGCTAAGTGTCTCCTAATCTTAGCGGAAGATAACATTCTGTATAAGCCATTTTTTTCCGACTGAATTTTCTGAGCGAGGAGAACAAAGAGAAAATAAAGAAGGTCTCTCCAGATAACATTTTGACGTCTTAATCTTACCAAAAAGTCGCTAATACGCACTCCAGCCTTCGAAACTAAATGAGAAAAGTTAACGTCAGCTAAGATTTTTAATAAGATTGTAGAAGAAGGATTTTTTTTATCGTGCGCCTCGAGCTCTGTCTGGTGAGAGAGACGGATGGAAAATCGCAAGATGAGGCTTGGATTCCAGAAAAATGATTATCGATTGATATTTAAAGTTGTTTTTCTAATTTAAAAGTTTTTGAAATAACTATATCACTAAATTTAATATCTTTATTTTATAACATGTGGCACAGCTTATTCAGTAAATAAATTTTATTTCTTCATGCATCTTTAATTACGATTACCACACTTTCTATGTTGTAAATCAAAGCTATAGGCTAAAAGGGTTTTCCATATTGTTTAGAAATGTTGTCCTAGTTATTATTTAGGTTTCATTTAAAGTGTTCATTTTTAACTTATTAATTATCTAACTGTTTCTGCCACATCCTGTATTTATCTTTTGGGGGTAACGTATATATCGATGTATAAAATGTAAATCAGCGGGGATAATGTAAGCATAATATATATATATATGAGGGTTGGAACTTTAATAGTACCAACTATTTATTTACAAGGAATACGAAAGTGATTCATGTCACCATGTTTTACGGTCCTTCAATATAGTCGCCAGCATTGTGTACAACCCGTTTCCAACGATGTGGAAGTCGCAGAATACCTGTAGCAGCGCCTGTTTTGTTGATAGTTTGAATGGACCGGTCTACTGCCGCAAGAATCTCAGGAACAGTTTGGAAGCGAGTGCCACGAAGTGGTTCCTTCATCTTAGGGATTACGTCATAGTCACAAGGGCTTAGATCTAGGGAGTATGGTGGATGGTAAAGCACTTCCGAGCCTCAAAGCTGGTCGGAGATTGTGCTCCAAAAATGAGCATTAATACTGCGCAGTGACGATCTGCTGTGGGGGAACGGTATGCGTTTGGATGACACCATCACAGTCGTACACGAGAATCACCATAACTTTCACATTGCTGGGGTTCTGACGAAATTTCGAACGTCGTGGTGACCCGTGATGGCGCCATTCGTTTGATTGGCGTTTCAGTTCTGGCTGGTACAATCGGGCCCAAGTCTCATCCAGCGTAAAGATACGGCGTAAAAAAGCATCTCCTTCTCGCTCATAGCGCTCCAGGTGGGTTCGGGCAGCATCGTATCGTAGCCATTTCTGCATTTCCGTCAATTGATGTGGAACGCATCGTGAAACAATTTTTCTCATGGACAGGCGTTCCTTCAGAATGTGCAGCACAGTCGTATGTGCTAATCCTGTTTGTCCGGCCAGCTGACGAATCGTTTGGCGGCGATCACTGTCCATTAGTGCGGCAATAGCTTGCACGTCTGCATCCCTGAAACTCGGACGACCTGGCTGCAACATGTCTGCCACGTTTTGGCGTCCTTCATTGAATGCTTTCACCCATCTTGCTTCGGTTCTGTAAGGCAATGCAAATTCCCTGCAAGCCTCTTGAAGCCCTTGATGACACTGTCGTGCTGTACGACCTCATTCAATTTTTATCCAACATCGTTGTTCTTGTTTTGAAAACATCCTGACAACACTTACTTTAGACCGCGAGCTAATACAAGGATCCGTTCTTCGCGTCACTCCGCATGCGCGTGACATAGGCAAGACGAGTCTTTTTGCTGAGAGGTAAGGTAGGTATGTAGTTCACGTGTGGTATACGCGGTATTCTTTAGTTTTGTTGCGTAGCGTTTTTTCAGTTGTGTTGCCACTATTAAAGTTCCAACCCTCGTATATATATATATGTAAAATATACATAATAATTTATTTACTAATGCAGTATTGAGTATATTATCTTCTTTGAGAAAGTTAGTAGAATTGTAGTTATCGATCATTGATATATATATACATGCAAGATAAAAGTATGTGAATTAAAATTATAATTTAAACTAGAGGTAACCCTTTAATTTCCCCTCTCTCTGTTCTAAAAATCGAAATAACTTTTCTGGACTACGTCATTCCTAGATCAGTCCATCTCGCATGGCTTGCGTAAGCTCATGACGTAGTTAATTCGGAACTTGAACTCAAAAGTTTCGAGAACCGAAACCTTTCTAATCTAAACTCAAGCTTTCTCTTGGTGAGCTTTCATATTGGATAATTGGCTACGTTAGCTTCTGCCCATCTTCTTGTAATGATGTTATTTCGCTATGCTGTCTTCCTAGCGTAACAGTATTAAAATTGTAAATATTCTTGAATAGGCACGATTAGAGTGAAGAGTAAATCGTGGCCGCAAATGTCACTTGAAATAAAAATTAATATTTAGTATTAGGCGGCTTCTAAGTTTCCTTGTCATTAGTGATTCAACGTTTTAGCATACCACGCAATCAGAATTCTTCCTCTTCAATATGGATCTACGTTCTAAATTATCTACGTGCTACGCCATCAACATTGCTACATCGTTTTCTCTTTTTTATCGCATGTATATGTTACTGTGAAAGACTGAAATTGGAGAATGTCGACTTTCACCGGAGAATGTCAACATTCACCAAATACGTCGGTGACAGATCGAATATAACATTGCATTCTTGTACATTCGGATCCTCACCGGTATGTCGACAATCACAGATATGCTCCGGTGTAGGTCGAAAAGAGAGGCGACTGGCCGTTTCCCATAAATGCAGTTGTAAAAGCAAGGGCCTCTTGTGCATTTCAAAGTCTCATAATAGTTTAAGTTGTTGCAATTAATCAGATGTGAATCACATAATTTAGTTAGTTTTTTATTACTATTATTTTATTTTCTTATTTACTACGTACTGTATAATTAAGTAAGTTTTTTAACTTCTATTATTTTCCTTTCTCATTTTGAATGTATTGTGTGTTTTAAGTACTTATGTGTTTTTTCGCGACTGAATTACGGAGAGGAAAATATAATATTCTCATATATTCAACATTCACCATTAATACATGGTGAATGTCTACATTCACCGGCGTAAGTCAGAAATAAGAGTATTTGGAAAATATTTCGGACATACACCAAGCGACTATGTGAATGTTGACATTCACCGGTGAAAGTCGACATTCTCCAGATTTTGGTGTTTCACCGTAACATATATATATACACGCAAGATATAAAACATGTAACTCAAAATTATTAACTTTAATTTAACAGAAATTACGTTTTCTATCTTTTTAATTTTTCTTTGAATTTCTCATTTTAATTTGGCCATCTCCCCTTTCTATTCTTAATTGTTTATAATAGTTTTTCTGGACTGCATCTTTCCAAATGAATGCGTTCATGCTTGCTTATATAATCCTCCTTCATTGCGGAAGTCTCTCTTTCAATCGCTGAGCTCAACATTTAAACCAAAGAACCAAGTTCTTAAGTACTGGTTCTACTATTGGGCAGACCTTTCTTCCTGCTTCATTTGCTTTCCGCTTCATACTTTGCCTAAGAAGATGTTAAGTTCTAGGGAGCCATAGCGTGAAGCTCGCACCCATCTATGATGCTGTGTCAGTATGTTCATGCGTATCAAGGTTTGCTCTGTTACGAAAACAAAATTATGTGTTAAGATCAGCGACCGCATCTGAAAGCTTTCTTTTTTCGTTCTTTCATCTTAAGCATCCATGCGACTGTTTTTCTCATCTCAAAGACATCTACAGAGAATTATTACACACACACACCTATATATTAATATACATATATAATATCATCAGATATAAAATTTGTATGTTATGGAATATAAAATATGTATGTTATGGAATATAAAACATCACAATAAATCTGGTATAAAAAGTATATAATCAGGATATATAAGGTTGTCAGGACTGAGTGTTCTGTGCATACGTTTGGCGAACATATTCGTAACTTTATCAAAGTCCTGATCTCGAACAGGGAGCTGAATGCAGCTATGTTCTGTGGTAGAATAACTGTGGTTAAGTGGTAGAATAACTACACGCAAGGTGAGTTTTAAAATTACCCTTTTATTAAACTACTATTTACAGTCACTTCCCAACTCAGAAGGGATAACAGAAAATAATGACCGCACTTAATGAAAATAATGACTGATCTAAACTGAACAATCAAATAATTTAAATTAAGAAGAAAGAAGTAGTTGCTCTCAGAGCTACAAACGCGAGGTTGGCATCTATACTAAACGATCAATGGTACGTAGCAAGATTTGGCTAATACTAACGCACTTAGATTTCTTCAATAAGTACTAGCGTAACAGCGCTAAGGCTTAGAATTTAAATACTAGCTAGTCAGGTGAACGTCAGACAGAGCCGCAGTGATCTGAGACTAAAAGCTCTTTTACACCGAGAAGTTCTTCGCTAACCTTTTAAATACAAAACTTGGCTCCACTTCAAATTAGCATAAAGCTGAAACGCGCGCTCATTCTAACGAGAAGTTGAAATAAGAGCTCATAGGAAAGAGAAATTAACATAAAACTTTGTTAGTTATTATGCCTAAAACCTTACAAGGTTAAAAACAAAGACTAAAAACTTGAAGGAGGGGTAAGATGCACACAGACGACTCGAATCACACAACAGTGTAGATTCGGAAATGGTATGTGCATGCGATAGTGTACCACGAAAACACGCAGAACTGAAATGGAAGAACTTCAGAAAATGCGTTTTAATGATAAATGTACATTCATAAAGTAACGGAGGTCGAAGAATGTGGACGTGTTCTCCACAAGCTTCAAATGGAGGCTTCAAAATTCCGGTGCATCATCAGAGCTTTCATATGCACAGAAGATATTATTAATTCATCTGTCCAGCGATCCGACAAGCCTAAGAACCAAACCATCGCGCCCGATCCGCTGTTGGACATATGTTACATCTATATTCTAAAACTAAGGCTGAAATCGTATGTCCATTCTGGAAAGAACTAGAGTGAAGGTGGCACCAACAGGGTAAAATATTCGTCGTGGAAAACTGCTTGTCTTCAGCCGGTGGCCGTTGAATAAGTCGCCGAGGAAACAACACAAGGCGGAAACATTATAGGAGAAAAGAAAACATCACACTTCAGGAACATCGTGATATAAAGTATTGTCATAAAAATTGTAGTTTCATAAAACTTCGTTAACTCATAAACTATCATAAAGCATAAACATCAAAGCTATCATAAAACATTGTCAAAATAAAGAGCTTCAAAAACTTAAAAAATAGTACCAAAAATACCGTGGTTAAAAAAACACTTACAAGATCATGGACAACATCGCAGTCATGTGTTTCGCAGGCATTAAAAATTGTAAATGTATATTCGCATCGTGATTCGTAAGTGGAAGAAGGAATGAGGAATATTTTTACCTCTCTATTTCATGTTTTTGGATTAATTAATGATTTTGAAGCAAGAAGAAAATTTACGCATTAAAAAATAAAAATGAGAAGAATATTAATCCTACGTATAGCAGTTAAAAGAATTGCATATTTAAGTACTTAGTTATTAATAATCATTATTTAATTAATATCTTTTATGGAATTGTATAACCAGGTTTTCACGAAACATATAGTCTAAAAAATTAGAAAAGGGAAGATGATAATTACATGAGGTTACTCAAACTCAAATTATTTAACTTACTGAAAAAAAAAGATTAAAATTTTACTAAAAGATTTTCAGATTAACAAAGTGAAAAGAAATAGCTGGATAATTGCATAATTAATTAATTAATTAATTTTAATATAGGTAACCTCATTTTCCTCTTTTCTAATTATTTTAGATTAGATTTTTTATGAAAACTTGCCAATACAGTTTCATGAAAGAGATTAATTAAATAATGTTTTTAATAGTTAAGCGCATAAATTTAAAATTCTTTTAACCGCTATCTGTTGGATTAAATTTCTACTCATTTTCAGTTTTTGAATGCTTTTTTTAGCAAAATATTGAACATCATGCGATGGTGTGTAGGCGCTTTTTTTTTTACCATGATATTTTAACACTAAAGTGTTTTTAAATTGTTTTATTTTCCATGCGTTATTTTATATCGCGATCTTTAAGAACTGCGATGTTTCCTCCTTGCTTTCTGTTCTCCCACGTGTTTTGTACGACAACGTTTTCCCTTGCGTTGTTTTCTCTGCTATGCTTTCGCCTGTTACCCTCCAACCCAAAAGCATATGGCATCCTATGGTAGACGCAATCTGGAAATGGTCTACTTATAAGAAGGAGTCCATACCAAAGTGTGCGCGAAAATACCTTTATGTGGATATCAAACTCTCCGTTTCTTTCAAAAAAAAAGTTTCATTTTCTATTTAACACTCAACAGGCCATTAATTGTCATCTTCCAAACTGCTCATTTGGGACAAATTAGGATTCGATACTATCTTCTCCTGACATCTGTCGGATTTTTCCTCAACAAAAGCAACGGAATACGAGTTTTTATTATTAAACATATAATTTTAGAATATTTATGGGGTTGTCAAATAGTACCGTCTTTTTCTGAAAATAAGACATCCTCCAAAAATAAGCCCTATCGTGATTTTCGGAACTTTTTGTAAAATAAGACATCCCCCGAAAATAATCCCTAGTTAAAATAATGTGACAAAAAGAATTCGTTAAAAAATGCTGTTGATTTATTAAGTAATAATATGTTTAGCTTTCCTAATACTCGTATTTCAGAGAAATGTTTGAAACAAAATATTCCGAGAAATTAATTGTTTACCTCTACAGTTCGTTTCAAATTAATTCTTGGAATTTATCTTAAAAATACAACATAAGGCAGCAGTCTACATTGAGCGACAGTGCAGGTATACAACGTTCATTCATTTCAGTCTTGTAAGTCTGATTATTTCCTCATACGTAATTTTATTTAAAAATAAAGTGAATAATTTTTAATCCCAGTTAAAATGAGTACAAAACGAAAGAGTTATTCCGTCGAGTACAAAAAGGGAATCGTGGAAGGCTCCAGGGGTGTAAATCTTGTAGCATTCTGTAAAGAGAAGATGCTGGATCTCCGTATGGTTCGTAAATGGCGTGCAGACTACGATTACCTGTGCCAACTGGTGGACCAAGGAAATGAGAAAAAACGCAGAGTTGGATCAGGTCGGCAGCCGTTATTTTCTGAGTTGGAAGATTGCATCTGGGAATGGATTGCATGCAGGAGAGCAATGGCTTTGGTTGTGCGCAGGCCTGATATTCAAACAGCAATTGCATTTGATATATCCACAGAAGAATTTAAAGCATCGTCACACTGGTTGGACATCTTCCTTAAACGATATGAACTGTCTCTAAGGAGATCAACAACATTGTTTAAACTGGCAGACAATGAAGTTGTTAAGCGTGCACTTGCGTTTAAGCTTTTTGTTGATGGCATCGATTTTTCGAAATACCAACTCTCTAACATGACTGCTGTGGATGAGACCGCGGTATTCCTAGGCCAAGGAGCTCAAACGACAGTTCACCACAAGGCTTCTTCGTCAATTTACGTTCCTTCTACCGGTTACGATAGTGCACGTGTTACCTGTATTTTGGCGATTCGTCTAGATGGCAAGAAAGTATCGCCATTTTTAATCACTAAAGGTAAAAAAGATCAGATTCAACGTGTTTCAGGAATTTATGTTATTGAAAGCGAAAACGCCTGGTGCACCCAAGCAGTTATAAGAAAGTGGGTTGATTTTATGCTGCCACCACTGTTGAGGGGTCAGAATAGAGGTTTACTAGTTTGGGATTCAGCCAGTACTCACCGCTCTAAAGACATGAAAAACTTTCTTGCTGAGAGGAAGATTGATCAAATAATGATTCCGGCAGGAATGACTGGTTACCTCCAGACACTTGACATTGCAATAAACAAGCCATTCAAGGATCATTTGCGGATGGAAATCAATGAATATATTGAAAACAGAATGGTGAGAAAGCATCGAGGTAATTTTGTAAAACCAGGCTTACAAGAAGTTGTGAATTGGGTAAAAAATTCATGGGACAAAATAACTGATAGTGATGTTTCCAATGCACTACGAACAGGCTACTTAGACAAGAAGTATTCATTTAACGATAGCTATATCGCAAGACATGAGAGATTCGGACCAATGATTCAACAGGAAATGGATTTGGAAGAAAATCAGAATATAACTCAGAATTTTATTTATGACGATGTTCCAGAAGAAGATGACATGACTGTAATTGAATAAATTTAAATTTCTGTATTCTGTGTAAAATAAATATTAAATAAAAATATATAAATATACTTTTATTTTTGCTCTCCCCCGAAAATAAGCCCTAGCGCGTATTTTGGACCAAAAAAGAAAGTAAGACAGTGTCTTATTTTCGGAAAAAGACGGTATGATGTTTCATACGCCACCTTGTATATACACAGAGAGAGATCAAAAGCTAAAAAATGTGTTTTTTGTTTGGTCTGGTTTATTTTATTACGGCTATATCTGTCTGCTTAAAGCAAAGCATGCCTTCGTAGAGGTCTTGCTAAGAGAAAACTGTACCATATCCTCGTTCAACATATGGGGAAACTAAGAAAAAGCTCATGCAGCCAATCCGTTTTCCTGGAATCAAACCCAGGTCGAATTACCAGTGTTCACCGAATTTACCGCTCAGTCAATGCCTTCGGGTATAAGTGAAGAATTATATTGAATAAAAGTGAGGAATTAGATATTTAATATACCAAATGGAACACTAAGTAAAAAAAATCACATTAAAGAAAATCTTATTCTATGGAAATGTTATTAAGTTGAAGTTAAAATGTTTATTTGTTTGAATTTTATATTCTACCGCAACTATTGCATCACTGAAAATATTCTTTCCTCATGTCGAATGCACGAAATAGCAGTACCCTTAAAATCTTTTCCCTGGGACTGAAGTGACTGAATTAAGTAAAAGCATTTTGAATTCATTTCACATAATACATATTTCTCAAAGACTTCGTAAAATTATATCATTCAATCTCGGAAACTCTATATAAACTTTTTTCTCAAATAAAATGCATTCTTTTAATGTCAGCTATTCTTTTAAGATTGTTCTTGAATGAATCAGCTCTAACAGCGCTAAAGATACGTGTGTTAACAATTTCTCATATACCATGGTGGACAGTGACTTAGGCATTTAGCTCTTCATTTAAGCGATTTTCAGCTTTTGTTTTTTACGGTCATTGGTGCTGTGAAAATATTCTCTTTTTTTATCATATTAAATCTTGCTTTGAAAGTGGTTTGTCTTAATGTACCTATTTCAAACTCAGGTGGCAAAATATCAACTCTTTTTTTCTTCTCTTGTTCCATTTCCAATCTGAATGCACCTGGAAAACTTTTAACTTTTTTTTATTCTTTCTTTCTTTTCCTTGAGGTTTCGGGACGTTTCTATGACGACAATTGCGTCACTCGTCCAGTCATTCATTCTTTTCGATGTGACGTAGTTCAGCTCCACTCAAGGTTAAGTCTGTTGTTACAAAGGACGAGTATGTTTTGACGGCACGCACAAGCACGAGACAAGGAAGGCATTTCAATGCACTGTGAGAGAGCGTTAATGCCCGCTGTTGTAGTTAACGTTTTTATAGCAGGTATGACTGACTCCCCGTACAAGAAATTAAGGCTTGGATGCATGACTGATTAGGAGAAAGGCGCTGTTAAGGTAGCTGACTACGTTTGACACCAAATTTTGGGAAATAGTACAGATGAAACTATTATTGATGTTACTTAGCAGAATACTACTTAAAATAATAGAAATAGGTGGAAAATATATTATCAACGTATATTATTTGTTTTGTTGTTATATTTTGGGTTAAAAATACGTAAAATTTCAGGAATTATTACCACAGAAATATTGTTACGAATTTTAGGTAGATGATTTTAGTGCAATTATATTTGAAATTGTTGTATTTTTCTGTGCAGTGTTACTTAAGAAAAATCTAAAAGAAACAAGCTATACCGGAAAAGTAAGAGAACACAGGGGCAAGTGTATTTAACATTGAGTAAATGGATATCTCGGTCATTTGGAGAGTCACCGCCAAGATGACAGTGGTTTCACCGACTTATTTTGTCACCAGATTTTTCTAAGGTTGCCAACCTTGGCGACATTGTGGTCCAGTCTCTGTATCACTGTAATAAGTATTGTAATAGAATAAATGTAATTGATCAATCACTATATAAGCTGCAACCGTAATTCGACCCTCATATTGTTTTCCAGTAATTTCGAGAAGCAGAAATTACTAGAAAATTACTAGAATGAAATTACTAGAAGGCCGGAAAGAGCATCTTCTCAGCTGTGTTATTGTTGTTGCGAGTTAATAGTTCAATGTAGTTAGCTTTCTCTTTAGGAGCTCTTTACTCTGCGTATTTTTTAACGTTCTTAGTAGTTTAAAGCGTAACTACTGATTGTACTGTGTGATACTTTAAACACCTGTACGAGAATTTGCGTGGAAAATTCCAAAACCTATCATTGGACCTGTGTGGATTAAATTTGCTACGAAACCGCAAGCGCGAACAGTATTTATCAACATTTCACTTTTATATTTACCACTTGTATTTATGACGGAATTAAATGGACTAAAATCTAACTGATAAAGTAAAATGTCTGCTAAATATGCTTGTTTGAATGCGTGCGTTATCAATTTACGATAAATTTCTCTATTTTCACTTACCAAATCGTCTGAAAAATTGTAGATATGTAATACATAAAAGTAAACTTTTGTTCTCTTTGATCCACAATATAGTTCGAAACCTTTATAAAATTACTTATGGTAATATTTGAAGTTAAAGTTTTTTCATAGCAGAAAAGCTGAAAAAAATCAAGTTTTTCACAGATGGAAAAGAAAATGTTGCCAAGTATGAAAATTAAATTGCGAAACTAATCCTGTTACCGAGCCCTTAATAACAAACAGGAAGGTTCGAAATCATCTTTTGAGCATCACCAAAAGCATTCAAGCGAAAAATTCTCATTTTAAAGTTATTTAGAAGTAGTTTGTGTACCTTTAGACGTCAGCTTCCGGCTTCTTAAACAGAAACATTCGATTCACGGCGTAGAACAAGAACAGCCATAATTCTGCTTCTAACAACCGGAAAGACAAAATAAAAGTAGTTTCAGGAAGCTTAATGCATGAGCTTCAAAATAAAGCAAAAAAGGTTTTGAAACATTTCATCGAAACTGACGATTAGAAAGTAGTCAAAAACCTTAAGATATCGCATAAAACTACGCAGCTTGCTGATTGTCGAACTGTTTAAAAGTTTGAGATATTTGTGAAAAATTGAATATTTTTAAAAGAAATTAAAGTATTTAATAGGTTCAGTTAATTTAACATTAATTTTGCTTAAATTAATTCTTATGATTAAATTAATTATTAGTCCAAAGGGCTTTGACCCTGAAGGACTATTGTTTTCATTTCGGCATTTTGCGTCGGAAACATCAAATGTCGATTCACTTTTCAAACACTTGCCACCAAATATTGCAGCCTGTATCATATTTAAAGAAATTAAATAATGAATAATGTGCATAAACGTATGCATGTTTCTAGCATTGTGAAAATATAACGGTATCTAAAGCCGTCGAATTTCGAATGACGTAATCCTCCTGCGAATATGGGCATCTGGAAGCCCAAATTTAAAATTTGGAATTTGTTTTATTATCGATTTCATATTTTATAAAACTTTAACAAATTTTTGATTAACAAATTCAAGGATTTCAAAGAGAGCAATGGCAACGTTGTACAGAAAAAAGCATTTTTATCTCCAGTGCGTGAGACTGTGTAAAAACTCCACTTTGGGCGTAATGTAAAATCTGAAAGCTTTCAGATTTTTTTTAGGATCTAAATTAATTTTTATGATTTATTATTAAATTAATTCTTGTGATCTAAAAATAATATATCACATCAGAGCGATTTCTTCCATTCCCCGTGTGTGCTCTTTGGTGTAATTGGTTAGCACGTACATCTGACAGTTAGAAAATCCATGTCTTCAATCCTTTCAACAACAAACTTAATTCTGCTGTCTGGTCCGAAATATCAAATAGCCTTGAGTATCAAACGGTACGTTTCACACGACGTTGGAATTAAATTTTCGTAGAAGTAACTCGTCAAAACTTGGATTGGATCGATTTTGATCGACTGAGTCCGGTCGTTCTGTAACTAGGCGAGAATTTACGAACTCTATGATTCTCCCAAACGTACTCTCATGATGTAAGTGGTAAGCATGCGCAAGCAGTAAATTAGAAGATCCATAGTTAAAATCCTGGCAATAACACATTCGACGTTTTTACACTTCTTTGTGTTGGAAAACGTAATATTTTTGAAACCTTGTGTTCAGTACTGAAAAACATATCTCAGAATTTATATACTTCACGTGAAGTATCGGAAAATATTGCATCAAATGTTTTATCGAATCCTTTTAAACATTACACTGAAACTCAGGAAAAATAACACAGCGAATTTCGTTATAGAGAATAAAGAATTCTTATTCGAAATACTTTTATTTGAGAGAAAAAAGCATTGTTTTTAAGAAACAAAATATGTTACAAATTGTACCTAAATCTAAGTCGTTATCGTTTTTACCCCATTCAGCTACCTAGCCGCCGCCACATTCGGCTAATTTACTGTTAACTTTTGTTATTTTAATTACGTAATTTCCTCGGGTTACTCTTTCATGCACGTTATATTTATTTATTACATTATACAAGCCATTTCTATCTTTAAACAAGCCTTTGACATAATTTAAGCTACGAAGTTTGGGAAACAGTTTACTGATTGCAATGTAATGGATATTTTCCGAAATGTCTTCGTATTTTCAAAGTTTAAATATCTTTGAAGCCAAAAAATGAATTTGGATATTTAGATTGCTTAAAAGCAAATCAAATCTGAAGTGCTATCATTATGAATTAAATATTTTTGTATTATTAAAATTTAATCCTTTTTAAAGGTAAAAAATTTCTTTTCTTTTCTATTCTATTTTTTTAACTAGAAAGAAGCGAAATGTTTAAAATAAAATAGGATTAATTAAAACGATGAAGCATATCCTTTATAGATTGCATGACGAATCTACTTGTTTTGCATTTTAAAGCTTTGTAGTAAAAGTAGTATTTTGAAAATGATGCACAATACATCCTCCAATAGGAGATATTTTTAACATTTTTTTTTAATAAAACAATTAACTCGTTCGAATTTCTTCATTTTTTTATGCCGGGATTCGAATTCACAGTTATTTTCTTTTCATTAAATATGCAAATTTTAAGTACAGTTATTTAATTCATTGTGATGGAAAAATTTCTAGAATAAGAGATTTTAAGAATATTTATCATATTCTAAAAAAAGCTGATATATACACCACATGATTCCTTGTACGAAATATTAAATTATACGTATTTTTTCCTGCATTTCATTTAAACATATTTCGTCGAATTTCATTAGAGATATATTTCTCATTCAATTAATTCAGTTCTAACTTCGCGGTAAGAGAAAGCTACATAAAATCTCAACATATTTCCTTTAAAAATTGAAAGCTATAGAGAAACATAAAACGCCAAATACAGTTAAAATAATTGAAAAAACAATTTTTACAATTAAAATTACAATTTTTGCCCCAAAACAAGTTATTCGGCCAGCAGGAAAGAATTCAGATTTTTCGGTGCACAAAACTAAAAGTTTCCTTTTGTTCCCAACCGGCCAAAAGACACTGAAGGTACAGAAAGACTTAATTCAGTATTCTGCTAAGTTTCAAATGTAAACAAATACGGCTGTCAGGGTAAAAAATTAGGCTTAGCCGTACTTAAACAAGTTTTAGATTGTTGATAATTCTACACCTATTGCATGCAGATTAACTAAAGGCATAAGACACTTAACCGGAACTTAAGGACAACATAATCCAATCATAGTTAAAGCAAAAAATCCTTTATTTTGTCATTGCGTACAGATGTCACGCAAAAACTGTATATTTTCGTTAAAATATTGTATCTTGAATTTTTCGTGATTACAATACTTTCTTTACTTCGCACAAGGAAGTAAAAAGATATAATTAAAAACTTACTAAAACTAAACTAACTTTTTCTAACTTACTAAAAAACAACTTTCTCTTCTTAAAAAGAACCTTATAATTTAACCTTTATTCCTCTTCTGTTTGTTACAAATTTGTACAAGATCTCTGCATATTCCCCTTTCCAATGGCACTTTTTTGTAGCGACTGAAAAGTATTATTATAATCGAAACAATTCGTAATTTAAATGCCTCAATCTGCATTTAATTTGCAGTGTTTACATTACATCTAATTAATTATATTTTCAAATATTTATTTAGTATTTCAATTAATTGCTTCATTTGTGCTCGGTTCCCAAATCTGGAATATATTATGCTAATGAGTTCATCCTATAACTGACGTATATTAACATTTGCATATGTATCGCTTATTTTCTACTCTAAATTAGTGTTACAGCGCGTGAGTATTGGACGATACGACTAGGAAAGTACAATTCCAATAATTACCTACCATTCTTATTTTATTTCACAGCCTTGTTACATAATTTTTGTCCGGCATGTGCATAACAGATTAAATGTTGGATTAAAACATGACTTACTTCCAGATTTGGTTATATTAGTACTATTCAATTAGACTATTTCTTTTATTCTTGAAAATTAAATTGGCTGTAAGTTATCTACGGATGTAAGGAACTGGATTATTTCTTTATGCGTCGTGCGTCGTAAGCATGCCCAGCTATTGAATACGATCAGTGTTTAAATACCTGAGAACAACCAATTCGATGTTTTTACACTTGCTCGCTTTGAGAAACTTTAAAGTTTTTACTTCCTTGTACGAGGTAAAGGAAATAATGTAATCGCGTAAAATTTCGGATATCATATTTCAGCAAAAATATCAGTCTTGACCTCTATTGAATGCAATTTAACGTGTCAGGATTGAGTGTTCGGTGCATACTCTTGACAAATATATTCGTGAAATACTTTAAGTCCTTATCTTGAACAGGGAGCTGAATGCAGCTATGTTTTGTGGTGAAAACTGTGTTAAATGGTGGAAGAACTACATTTAAGAAGGATTTAAAATCCTCTTTTATTAAACCACAATTATATACAGCCACTTCCCAACTCGGGAGGGATACAGAAAATAATGACCGCACTTGGGTCTAAATTGAACAATCAAATAATTTAAACTAAAGCTAATTAGAAATTAAGTAGTCGTTGCTCACAGAGCTATAAACGCGAGGTTGGCCTCTATGCTAAATGGTGCGTAACAAGATTTAACTAATACTAACGCACTTAGAATTACTTCAATAAGTAATAGAGTAACAGCGCTAAGGCTTAGAATTTAAATACTAGCTGGTCAGGCGAACATCGAACAGAGTAATTGTGGTCTGAGACTAAACGCTCTCTCACACTGAGAGGTTCCTACCTATCGCTTAAATAGAAACTTGGCTCCATTTCAAATTAGCATAAAGCTGAAACGCGTGCTTATTCTAACGGGAAGTTGGAATAAGAACACATAGGAAAGGGGAAATTAAAATAAAACTTTGTTAGTTTAAACTAAAACCTTACAAACCATGTTTTTGAGTGACATCTGTATGTAAGGACTGAAGAAAAACCGCTTTTTCCAAAACAGATTATAAAATGGATTTAAAATGGATTCAGAAGAGATTTTTTTTCGTGACGTCTGTACGGACATGCGTATGGGCGCATCTCGCAGAATTAAAAAACGAGTAGCCTCAGAACGCTGAAATTTTGTATAAAGGACTGGTATAACATGTAGTTGTGTACCTCCCTTTACAGTTATAATCGGTTTCAAAAGAATTATATAAATATATATACATATATATGTACATATATACCTGCTCTGTTACTCGGCTCGGTGAGCTCAGTTATTTTTATTCTTATATGTTGCTAAATTATGCGTTTTTGCTTTAAAAAATTATTGGATTATGTTGTTTTTATGCCTCCGGTGAAGGTTTTTATGCCTTTAGTTAATCTGCATGCAATAGTTGTAGAATTATCAACAATTTAAAAGTTGTTAAGTGCGCCTTAAGCTAACCGAGCAGCCATATTTGTTAACATTTGAAGCTTAGCAGAACAGTCAATAAAGTCAGCTATCGTCAGTGTCTTTTTGCCGAGTGAGACCAAAAGTAAACTTGCAGTTTTGTGCACCGAAAAATCTGCCTTCTTGCCCGTTGGCCGAATTGCTTGTTTTTGTGTAAAAACTCTAATTTCAATTGCAAAGATTGTTTCTTTTTAACTGTTCGAACTGTATTTAGTGTTTTATATTCTTCTGTATTTTACGATGTTTAATGATGTTTTCAGTTTTTGCGTATTTTTGCTTTTCTGCGAAGTGAGATCTCAATTAATTGAATGAGAAATAGATCTCCAATTAAATTCGAGAGAATAAGTTTAAATGAAATGCAGCAAACAATGTGTAAACTTTAATTGGCCGTACATGAAAGTCATATGTTATCCACTTCAGATTTTTTAAACTTTATATTCTTTCGCGAGAGATATATCTCAGAAGTTTTCTACGTTACTTCAGTTGAAGTATCGAAATATATTTTATCAACTCACTTTTAACTTTATACCGAAATTCTGGAAAAATACAACAACGATTTCTTCTTCCTTGTGCGAAGAAACGAAAGTATTGTAATCGACAAAAATTCGACAAAAATAGACAATATTTCAACGAAAATAACCATTTTATCCACTCTCAAATCCATTTGAACGTGACATCTGTACGTATCATTTTTGCGTGACATCTGTACGTATGGACAGAATAAAGATTTCTTTTTCCCAAAACGAATCAAAAATGGATTTAAGTTGGATTCAGATGTATCTCGCATAAGTCAAAAACAAGTAGCCTCAGAACGTTGAAATTTTGCATATGAGGCTACTATTACCTGTAGTTGTGCACCTTACTTTTTGGATGCAATAGGCCTTACCGAGTATTATATATACACTCACGTTTGTGAAAATTGCAACACCATGAAGGACTTACGCGAGTGAGCTGAAATTTTCAGGAAATGCAAAGTAGCGCATGATATGCAAATGATTAGAATTGCAAATCCGTAGCGCATGCGTATGCTGAGCAGCGCCCTCTGAACGGCTGATGGATCCGAATAAATAGACGGCTGTAGCGAGGCGTGTATGGTTATCGGTGGTTATCTGCTAGTGGTAAACGTTAACTCAATCTGTACTTATGCCTCGTCGACGAAAGAGAGCGAGATTTGAACAACTTACAGAGTTTGAACGAGGGAGAAACATCGGCCTTCGTGAAGCTGGATTGTCGTATCGTGCAGTAGCCTCTCGTGTGCAGCGTAACAGCAGCACAGTGATGCGCGTTTGGAAGCAGTGGACGGACGAGTGTCGGACAACTCGGAAATCCGGGAGTGGACCCCGAAATGTGACGTCAGCTCGCGATGATAGACACCTGGTCCGCATGGCGCGGACGGACCGTACAGCTTCCTCTAGACAATTGGCAGCACTGTGGTCAATAGCTACAGGTGTTTCATTGTGTGCTTCATCAATTCGTAGACGTCTGCTGCAGTGTGGACTGCGCGCACGGACTCCTTTATACAGGATCCCCCTAACGCACGACCATCGCCGCCTGCGGCTACAATGGGCCAATCAGCATAGAGACTGGCGTGCTGATTGGCAGCATGTCGTGTTTTCTGACGAATCCCGCTTTAATTTGTGGTACCATGATGGCCGCATTCGTGTCAGACGCTATGCCGGTGAACGCCACCTTCCGGAGTGCATTATCGAACGCCACAGTGGACGAACACCCGGAGTTATGGTCTGGGGCGCCATAGCATATCATAGACGATCTCAATTGCTACGAATTGTGGGCAATCTGAACAGCAACCGGTATATCCGTGAAGTTCTACAGCCCGAAGCTGTTCCCTTCCTTCAAAGCTTGCCAGGCGCTGTATTTCAACAGGACAATGCCCGCCCTCATACTGCTCGGATTGTTAAATCCTTCTTTGCAGCGCAGCAGGTACAGCTTCTTCCTTGGCCTGCGTGTTCCCCGGATATGTCGCCAATTGAACATGTGTGGGATGTCATTGGTCGGCGTCTTGCTCGTGATCCTCGTCCTGTTGCGTCTGCAGACGAACTTTGGGTACGCGTACAAACGATATGGAATGCTCTTCCTCAGTCAGACATTCAAACTTTGTTTGACTCCATGCCACGTCGTGTAGCAGCACTTATTGCGGCGCGTGGTGGCCACACAAAATACTGATTCTGATCTCTTGTTCTTGTTTGTTTGCTTTGAACATTTAATCATTTATTTGTACCACTACCACTCAACTGTGTATTAAATTGCATTCAATTATGACGATTCCTTCTTGGTGTTGCAATTTTCACAAACGTGAGTTTATATATATTACCTGGCTCGGCTAGCTCAGTTTTCTTATTCTTACAAGTTGACAATTTGTTTCTTTTTTTTCGCTTTAAACGTGGTTGAATTATGTTGTTCTTATGTTCTGGTTAATATTTTTATGCCTTTAGTGAATCTGCATGCTATAGTTATAGAATATCAACAATTTAAAATTGTTTAAGTGCAACTAAACCTAACGTAGCAGCCATTTGTTTACATTTGAATCTTAGCAGAATAGTGAAAATGAAGTCAGTTTCTGCATCTTCAGTGCCTTTTTGACGAGTGGAACCAAAAGTAAACTCTCAGTTTTATGCAACGAAAAATCTGTCTTCCTTCCCCCTAGCCGAATTCCTTGTTTTTGTGTAGAAACTGTAATTTTAATTGCAAAAATGTTTTTAAACTGTTTTAACTATATGTAGTGTTTTATGATTTTCTACATTTTTCAACTTTAATGATGCTTTGAGTATTTACATATTTTTGCCTTGCCGCGAAGTGATATTTCAATTAATTGAATGAAAAATAGATCTCCAATTAAATTCCAGAGGATAAATTTAAATGAAATTCAGCAAAAAATGTGTAATTTAATATTCCGTGCAAGGAAGTCATGTGATTTCCAGAACAGATGTTTATATAGAGCGTAAAGAATGTTTATTCCAATTATTTTTATTTGAGAGAGAAAAGTATTGCGTTTGCATAAAAAAGTTATGTTGATTATAGTTTGGATCTGTTGCTCAAGTGTGTATTCTGTTTGTTATTCACATGCTGATAGAATGTAATGAACCCTTTACTATAGGCTATCGTTGAAAATCGGTGGTTAAAACTATATTATTTCCTAAAAATTAAGTTATAATTAATTAAAAAGTAAATTCCTTACTTGAAACTTGAAACGTATTGAGATTTTTAGAAATTCATGAATGTCTGTATCAAATTAAAAGCAGTATTATGAAACTCCATTTACGCTAATTAATCTAATTATAGAATTAATACTGCATCGAAACGTAAATTAAAATTTTATTTAAAACAGGCATTTGCGAAAATCACTAAAACGCTTTATTTAAGTATTTCAAGTACGGAATCTAACTATCAGTTTTAAAGTGCCGTATAAACTATTAGAACTAAAACAATGAAAGTATTTATATTTGTAACCTATAGATAAACCTTTTAAAATTATATCTGCAGTTTAAACAGGATGTTTGATCATTTCAAATTTCGTTTAGAAAACAAAAAATGAGTATACTCAAAATTTTCACTGACCGCTTTAGCGTTACTATTTGCATACAGTTATAAGGTTTCACCTGTAATCTCTTGATCTTCTTGCTAAACATACGCTGTGAAACCCTATGTGGAGTACAGTGAGCAAATCTAGGCTATGTCCTTTAGTGTTGAAGAACTAGAAGTCAGAAGGAGGGTTTAAAGGACCCTTTAATTCAAATAATTACAACTCTCCGACTTGAGCGTAAGCCACTACTTGGGCTGAACTAAAATAATATAAAATAATGTGTGTTAACAATTCAATTTCCTAAGTTTAACTTTAAGTAGGACGGTGAGGGAAGCCTAACTCTCAGTGAAATGCAATAATGCGAATTCCACGAGCAAGAACTAGTAATTGCAGTTGCCTATGAAGGCGAACTTTCACTAGACAGAGGAATTATTTGCACGCACAGCCTTACGGCGATAAATCCAAGACTCTGTCTCTTTTTCTCGTTAACTCCTGCCTTTTAAACTGCTATCAGATATCTGCGATTTGCATAAATATCTCGCTCGCGCTAAATTCGGGCAGCAACTGAAACTTCGAGATATCGATAGGAAAGTTCAAACTAAAAATAACTTGGTTAGTTAAAATAATGAATGCTACACAGTACATAAAATACTGAGCAGTGATTTTGGTTAGAACGAAGGCTCAGACTTGTGCTTTTGAAAGCTGTTTTAGAATGGCGTTATGTCTGTTGAAACAAACTTCATTCATTCATCAGTAACTGACCTCACGTTTTGAAATGTATCACAGCAACATATGATATTTAGACAATTGCAAAACTTCGTATCCAAGATACAAAAAGGCATCTGGCTTAAAGGTCTACCTTCTCACGTAGAGAATAAGTTCCGTGTGTACCTCATTCTCACACTCGTCGCCTGTTGATGACCAGGACAGTGGCAGAAAAGCAACAATTTTGTATCCAGGTAACCATCTCGAAACGAAAGTCTTCCAGGCAAAATATCACAATCGTAATGCTGGACTCCAGCGAGAAATGAATGCAAATCACACTGAAAAAATGGCATTTGTGCACGCCATCTAGTGAAGCATAATCTGCCATCTGGTTTTGGGTATCACATAGCGCATATTACTTAGAAAGCAGTAATCATTTAGATAAGTTTCTCGAAGGTTTGCAAAAATGCTTTCTTTCAAGGTAGTTACTAAAGAAAATAAACACCAATATCTTTCCTCCATAATTTGTTTTATGCATAATCATATTGACGTCCCGAACTTAATGACGGTATTTCACAAGAAATAATTTGAAGCTTTAGATATATGAACTTGAAAGCGCCTAAACAAGTGTTCTTCGCACTTCGAATTAAAAAGATATATTTTTTTTCGTCGTGTAAAAAAAATCCATATTCAAGGCAAATTTAAAACAAAATAGCCCAGTAAAACTCTTTTTGTCATTTTCACATTAATATTAAATCTATTCCATTTTAAATTTGTTCCCCGTTTCACCTTTTACCTAAAATAAGTGCTTCACTCGTCTCAGGTTCTTATGTTTCCTTTGAATAGAGCATTTACTTCTGAAATTACTTCTAGCTAATAGTCTTCTCTTTCAAAATTAATCTTTAGACTAAACAATGGCACTCCTATAAGAAAAAATGTGATGTGCACACCATATGACTTCCTTGTACGGAACATTAAATTATACGCATTTTTGCTGCATTTCATTTAAACTTATCTCCTCGAATTTCATTATAGATATATTTCGCATTCAATGAATTCAGTTGTCACTTCGCGGCAAGGCAAAAATACAGAAAACCTCAAAATATCTTCTTTAAAAATTGCAAAATACAGAACCACACAAAACACCAAATACAGTTAAAACAGTTTAAAAAAAATTTACAATTAAAATTAGAGTTTCTACGCCAAAAAAAAAATCGACCAGCGGCAAGAAAGCAGATTTTTCAATGCAAAGAACTGAAAGTATGCTATTCGTGCCACTCGGTAAAAAGACACTGAAGGTGCAGAAACTGACTTAATTCACTATTCCACTGAGTTCCGAGTGTAAACAAATGGCGGCTCGTTAGACTTAACTCGCCACTTTTGAATTGTTGATAATTCTACAGACCACATAATTCAATCACATTTAAAACAAAAAATGCACAATTTACCAACATAACCTAAGCTTACCGATCCAGATAACAAAATGAGAATATACATATATATATATATGTTACCGTGAAAGACCGAAATTGGAGAATGTCAACATTCGCCAAATACGTCGGTGAAAGATCGAATATTGCATTACATTCTTGTACATTCGGACCCTCACCGGTATATGTCGACAATCACAGATATGCTCTGTAGGTCGAAAAGAGAGGCGACTGGCTGTTTCCTATAAATGCAGTTGTAAAAGCAAGGGCCTCTCGGGTAATTCAAAGTCTCATAATAATTTAAGTTGTTGCAATTATCCAGATTTGAATCACATAATTTAGTAAGTTTTTTATTACTATTATTTTATTTTCTCATTTAGAACGTACTGTATATTTAAGTAAGTTTTTTAACTTCTATGATTTTCCTTTCTCATTTTGAATGTATTGTGTGTTTTAAGTACTTGCGTGTTTTTTCGCGACTGAATTATGGAGAAGAAAATATGATATTCTCATATATTCAACATTCACCATTAGTACATGGTGAATGTCGGCATTCACTGGTGTAAGTCAGAAATAAGAGTATTTGGAAAATATTTCGGACATACACCAAGCGACTATGTGAATGTTGACATTCACCGGTGAAAGTCGACATGCTCCAGATTTCGGTCTTTCACAGTAACACACACACATATATATATATGTGTATATTTATATACGATTGGTGCAGCCGATTGCGACGAAAACGGGAGGTGCACAACTGCATGTTATAGCAGTCCCATACACAAAATTTCAACGTTATAGTCGTTCCTAGTTATGCCGCTAGTCGTTCCTGATTTATGCGAGATGCGTACATACGTCAAGAAAACAAAATCTCTTCTGAATCCATTTTAAATCCATTTTGCAAGCCTTTTCGAAAAAATAGTCTTTTATTCTGTTCGTACGTACAGATTTCGAGAGCGGTTTAAATGGATATTTTCGTTGAAATATGACACTGGAAATTTTTCGCGATTACAATACATCCTTTACTTAGTAAGAGGAAGAAAAAATTATGATTTTATTTTAGGGGCAATATTATGCACTAGCTGACTCTCTGTTGTCTTTTGAAATTAATCCTTACGATTGAATAATGTCAAATAATTCTATTTATTATTGATTTCAAAATTCCTTAATTTCAAATTTATCCATTTATTTATTTGGCACGAGAGGTAAATTTACCTGTTTATCTTAATCACAGGTATTGCATGCTTTTGATATACCTCTTTATGCATAAAAATTAAGGAATAAATGGCAAATGTATTTGTTGTATACGCCTATGTAATTTTGTTTTTAGCCCAAAGGGCGTTAACCTAGAAGGGCTATTAATTAATTTCGTTTTGGCATTTTACGTCGATTCACTTTCTTCGTTGATTCACTTTTCAAACTGTTGCCACCAAATATTATAGCCCTGTAATATATTTAAAAAATTAAATAATAAAGAATCTGCATGAATGCATGTATGTATGTTTCTCGCATTGTGATAAAACAACGTACCTAAAGCTATCCAATTTTGAATAACGTACGTTTCCACCCGAATACAGCATGTGGAAATCCTAATTTGGAATTTGTTGTATTATCTATTTCATATTTTATCAGAAATGAAAGAATTTTTGATTAACAAACTCAACGATTTCAAAGCGAGGAATGACAACACTGTATGAAAAAAAAATTTTAATCTCCAGTGTGCGAGACTATGTATCGAAGATTCTAAAGATATGCTCATTTTAAAATTATTTTGCAATATTGCTGTTGAATTGAATTTTATGGATTTTAAGTGCGAAAAACCTGATATTTAATACGTAAATGTAACACACAAAACGTTAAAAAAACGCCCCTTTGACCTAATGTAAATCTGAAAGCTTTCAGATTTTTTTTTTGTTCCTAATTTTTTACTTCATTTAACATGGGTATAAATTTCAGAAATTCAGCAAGTCAAAAGATATGATTTTATTTTGCGATCATATAGTATTATACTGGCTTAGCAAACACTAAGAGTTTTTTTAATTAACTCAGACAAAAATCTGAAATTTAGTATTTTGAGAGTATGTTTTAACTGAATTATTTAAATTTTTAACTGAAACATTTTGGTACTTAATATATTTAATTATAAACTGAACTATTTGATTCTTAACCGAACCCCTTTACGTTTAACTGAACCATTTTCATTTGACTTAAACTGGAGTATATTCCAAGTAAATTGTATGTTCTAATTAAGCCATTTAGACTTCGCACAGATATACGAATAACTTTCTGTTAGTTTTATCACTGCATTTGCTCTCTCGGTTTGTGATTATACACTAGCAGTCGTATTCAGGAGGGAAGTATGGTGATAAAAGCGTAGAAGACTGCCGTTTCGTTGGGCAAGTGCACATCGCCTTCTGATTAAATGTCGGAGGTCATGGTTCAAAGCAAAAAACTTACAGCTTCTAATATTGCTCGGAATTGCCGCCGGAAACGGATTTCATAGGACCTACTTTCACCTTCGATATTTGATGCTACCTATACATGTAAAATAATATCTATTCACCCTCATTAAAAGGGAGAGAATCTAGAAATCATTAAAATAATTGATATGAAAATTTTCTTCAAAATGATTCTAGTTTATGTTGTGTAGCAAATTTTCATGTAACACTTAATTATTTAAGTTTGACTTAAGATTAATTT